>SJYQ01004068.1:1116087-1155870 GCA_006410935.1 Redunca redunca
TTTTTTTTTTTTCAGTTTTCTTAAACTACTTGGGAAAGTATAAAGTGTTTATTTCATAAGCATAGTTAATATTTTATACTCATTATATTTTATATTCTTTTGTCCGTGGAATTCTCCAGGCAAGAATGCTGGGATGGGTAGCTATTCCTATCTCTAGGGGGATCTTCCCGACCCAGGGATTGAACCCAGGTCTCTTGCATAGTAGATAGATCTTTACCATATGAGCCAGCAGGGAAGCTCCTTATACTCATTATAAGATATTCAAGAGTAAACCTGTTTGTTTATTCTATACCACTGTGGATTTCAATTTACACATTTGTATATTCTCTTTGTGAATAGTTGAACTCAATTTTTAGCAGAAAGACAATATGAATAGGAGTCTAATGAAGTGCATTATAGCAAAAGTTCATGCCAAAGAGAGTCTATCCTACACAGTTTCTGAAATACCACCAAAGTGAAAGCTGTGCTCAAGGTGAGGTGAGGTAAAGAATTAAATTCAAATTCTTTCCTGAATGGTAGCCAATATTTCTAGCGTATATTGAAAATAAAGTAGCCTACCAGTTACTAAGTAGGCTTGAATATATTATTATAGGAAAAAAATTATATGGGATTTAAATGCCAGCTCAGGAGGAGAGAGGCCTAAGTTAACTTTCTTGCCTCCTCTGGTCCCATTTAGCTGCAGCTTGCTTCTGAAAGAAGCAATCAGCAGTGGTTTATGATGCTCAGACATTTCTATGATGCATGCTCACTGAAAATCATTGATGTTTCTGCTTTAACTAGATTTAGCTACTTTGAGTTGAAAGCACTGTGCTGCCTGAAATCCCATTTTACTAAACCTGCCAGTGAGTAAAACCACTGAGTCCTTCAGGAAAGTGCACAGTTAGGGGAAGCTGCTAATTACAGCTACAATCAGCTCTAAAGCTCTACCTTAAAGGTACAGGAATTCTGCCTGCTTCAGCGGGTCTTTCTATCCAACCCATGTGGTGCCATTCACGTGGCGTCATGTGGCTTAGCCTCTTTTCATGTGTTTCCTGGGATCCTGTGATTTTTGTGTCCCTGCAAAAATGCTTTGCAAGCAAGGCCATGCATCTTATAGATATCTTTCTTTTCCATTCCTGGGATTCTAGGCTTTTCCCATCTGCCCTCTCTCCCACTCCCCTTTAGCAAAACAGCTACTTCTTTAAAAACTAAACCTAAACCAGCCTCACACACCATTATTTGTAAAACTGGCCCCCTCTGCAGAGAATATGTTACCTTGGGAACCAAGACAAATTATCGACTTATGGATTATAAAGTTTTTTTTTTTTTACTTTAATGAAAATTTAATTTGTTATGAATGGTTCATCATAGCATATGCCAAGAAGAGCATGCCAGAAATAACAATCTGAAGGAACACACGGGATCTAACGCTTCCATACTTTTCCAAGAGTAAAGGAGATCGTTGAAACAACACATGTCAAATGCTATTACTGTCACATTGTTGAGGCCATCTGTTAAAAACCAAGATCAGGACCTGCTGCGTTCATTGAATTTGCAGTTCTGGAAAGGACAATGTCAAATGAAATTAAATTGATTCTGTTAAGAGGAGAGTACCTGAGGGATTAAAACTTTTTTTTCCCACAAAGATAAGCCCATATGATTTGTGTTGATGTCAGTAGAAATATAGCAGCCTTGGAAAAAAACACAATTTGAATCATTTCACTGTCCAGTTTTTGTAACACAAAACTGCAACAACAGTTTGTACATTTAGATGTATACTTGAGTGTATACATGTAAGGATGCAGAATATGGATATATATCAGATACAGTTGTACTAGGAAGATCTGAAATCTTCAGAATAGATCAAGGATGACTGTAAAAGAATATCTGATAGCTTATAAATGAAAAAAAAAAGTGCTGTTTCCTTTGATATTCTGTTGAGGCCTGAAAGTGGAATTTGAGTGGTTTTAATGAGATGCTTGCACACTTTTCAGCCATTCTTGCTTTTGTATTGAAATATCAATCTGGTTTTAGTAAATAACTGTGTGGTCTCCCTGTCTCCTAGAATGTTTCTTTGGGTGGCATTTCAAGTGTCCTTGCTAGCATTCCATTTGTCTGTATTATATGCCTTGCCCCCCGTTCTCCCCCAGTTTAGCTTGGCCTCATAGAAAGAGCAAATATATATATATATATATATATATTCTTTCTCATTCTATTTCTTAACTGATCAGGCTCTGTGGCTGGTGTTCTTTAGTAAAAATGTAGTTGCCTAAAGCATTAGTTCTTCATCAGTGGCTGAATGCATCACAGATAATTTTTCCATCTTAGTTTCTTTACCTATAGAATATTTAGAGTGGATTTAATGATCATATATGTCCTTTTTATCTCTAGAAGCTCAGGATCATGGGAACACTGAAATCTTGCATGTATCCATAAAGTGATGTAACATGCCCTGTTTAAGTTTTATCTTGGCAAATGATATAAGGTTAATTATATATAGAAAAATTGCGAAGAAAATGTTAAGAATAAAATTATTGTGAAGATAATAATGTTTGACAGAAATCTTTACCCACTAGATGACAACATACTTTCTGAATCGTTCTCAAATTTTTTCTTCTTTTTTAAAGAAAGTCTTATTCCATGTGATGGCTTACTGTGAACGATGTCAGATTTGTGATCTCCGAAGAAGATTTAGCTTTGGGACCAGGGAGCAGGCTTGATCACTCAAGAGCTTTTGTGCAGCAGAGTTTTATTAAAGTGAAAGAGGACAGAGAACGCTTCTGACACAGACACCAGAGTGGATGGAGAGCGTCCACTCGCTAGTCTAAGCAAGGAAGCTATATACTTTTTAATTAGTTATTACAATAAATCAAAAGAATGTCTCAAGGTTGTAAAGATCTTACTAGGCCCACTCCCATAATTTACATTTTGAGATAACAGAATCCAGAAGGTTTTTAGGAAGGAGAAACTGTCCTCAAACAGGATACATTGTTGTTATATAATCCTTAGTACAGAGTTTAAACTGAGTTGTTTGTTGTGTAATCATCAGTTCTGGGCTTAAAGAAAAAACATTTTATGTGACAAAGACTAAGGAACGTAGAAAAAAAGAAGTTTGTCCTTTCCTCCTCCTTGAGAACCCCAGACCCCTCTCTCCTCCTGGGGGGCCCCAGACTTCTTATCAACCTGCCTAGAAACCGCCTCTCTCACATGTTTCACCAAAACTTCACATGTATTATGTATGTATATACGTATGTATACATGTATCTGTCAAATATCTTTCGAGGTCATTAAATGACTCAGATGCATGAGCCTTGTTTCTCACTTACTGTCTGTGTATGAGGGTTGGAGTTGTTCCCTTGTTAGGATAAGCTCATAGAGTTGTTCCTGGTCTTCCCTTGCATGGCAGCTGAGGATGAAGGGAAAAATAAATGAGCCCGGGATCAACACTAAAACGCTGTGGACCCAGATAGAATGATATGGTTAGACCAAAGGAGTGGGGGTGGCTATGGCTGGGAGAGGGGGTTCCCTGTAATGATTCTGGGTGGGTTTTTTTTTTTTTTTTGCTGGAGTTTATCATTTGTCGTTCTCCTTCCTAGAGATTCCAAAAGGGAACATAGATATTAAGAACTGTATTTAAATCAAAAATAATATCTGAGTAGATACCTGATGGTTCTGTCTAACAAATGCTGTAGCACAAGACTTGGGTCGGGAAACTCCTGATTCCCTCTTCGCTGATAGTTAACCTGCAGGGTAGCCCCACTCTGACTCACCCAGCCACAAACTGGGAATTAATGTCTCTCAAGTCACTTTAGTGATCCTGTCCGTTTGTGCAATGGAGCCAGGGTCTGCCTCAGGCCCTGACTCATCTTAACCTTGTATATACCTTAGTTGGATTCTGGAGAATTCAGCTAGTAAGGAAGCGGATGGTGGTGGAAGCACAGAGCAAGTCACCCCGTAGGCAGAGCAGAAACACAAGTAGAAAGGCAGAAATGTCCCCAACACCGGAAGTTCACATATAAATAGTAACAGTGGTGAATTTGGTTGATGGCTCCGTTTCTTGATTCTACCTGCAACTTTCAAGGAATGTGTTGATTATTTTCCATACTTTTAAAAGGATTTGTCTTAATGAGATTGCACTTATTTACAAATGGATATTGGGGATCAATGGGCTTCCCTGGTGGCTCAGAGGTTAAGTGTCTGCCTGCAATGCGGGAGACCTGGGTTCGATCCCTGGGTTGGGAAGATCCCCTGGAGAAGGAAATGGTAACCCACTCCAGTATTCTTGCCTGGAGAATCCCATGGACGGAGAAGCCTGGTAGGCTACATACAGTCCATGGGGTCGCAAAGAGTCAGACACGACTGAGCGACTGAGCGAGCGATTGGGGATTAAAATGCCTTATGCTTTGGGTTTTATACTTATAATAAAGAGAAATCTGCTTATGTGTTTGGCCAGGCCGCTCAAGATGGCTCTTCTCTTGCTGTCTGTACATTCCTTGCTTGACCAGACTCTCCAATTCTCTTAATCACAGGGCTTAGTCAGTAACTGCCTGCATGCTTGCCCCTGGCCCTGGGTGTGGGTGTCCCTGGTCACTGATGCGCCTTCCTTTCCCCCTGAGAACACTGTTGCTGAGTTCTGTCTGCAGTCTGCCTTACGCAGTGGGGTGTCACCCGGTGAATTTGCTCCTGACTTGCAAGATGCCCTGTCTAATAAACCATCCACGTCTCTGTCACGGTCTCTGGGCTCTGTCTTTAGTCTCACATCTGAGCAGGTACAAGTGCAGGCCTGCAGGGTGCAGCCTAACAGTGCTTGGTGGAAATTTCCTATGAACTTAGTTTATTCTAGTGACATTATAAGACACTGATTCATTATATCTCTTCATAGATTAAGAGATGGTCCCTAATGCACTGAGAAGATTTAAACTTTTACATATATGATTAAATTAGACAAAAGATGATCTACTACAAAGAAGGCTCTGTAGGGTACACAAAATGAATTTCTTTTTTTGCTTTTGAGGATCTTAGAGTTTGATTTAAAAATGTCAGTACTGTACTTACTGATTCTACGTTACATATTTTATCATTTATAATACTGAGATTCTTCTTACAGTTGATGGCATGACAGAGTGAAGTGGCAGCATTAAAAATTTCTTAATGGTAAACAACATTATGTGTCTTACAGCTAATGTGTTCAGATTCCATGAGATGTGGTTAGCACGAGAAACTTGGGCAAGTTTGTGTGCCATTGCCCTTGATAAGCATGTGCTGTGTGTGGACTGTGGGTTAGGAAAGAGGAATCTGCAGTTCTATGGGTTGATTTCAGTTTTTCAGTTTTCACCTGCCTCTCACTGTGTGATATCTCACCAGCTGTAAGTGATTCTAGGGTTTAAAGGTCCAGGATTATCCTATCCGATGCAAACCAATGACCTCATTTGGCATTCAGCAGAATAAACACATACTGGTTTGGCCAGCAAGTTTGCACACACTTTTTGGCCAACCCATTACATATCTCTTGCAACACTGAAGGGAACACTGGATTTTCTAGAGTTACAGAAGGATACCATGAAGGACTTCAATCATGTGACAATGAAGAGATTTTTAAAGTCAAATATGACTACATATAATTTTTTCCATCATAACTAAAAGACCATGTAAGATATGTCTTCATTTTATACAACAAAGCAGGATATGGTGTTTTGGCCTTAGTATGAAGATTATATGATGTCTAAGTTATTCCTATGCATTTGTGATTCGGAAAACATATTAAATGCCTATTATAGGCAAAGTGAGTGTAATAGAGATGGCAAGATACATCGTTATGAGTTTTGCCTTGAGGGACTTATAAGATATGATATAGAATATGATATAATATAATATGATATAATTATAGCAAAGTATATACAGATATTTAAATGAGTTAATATTTGTAATTGTTGATAGTATTAAATGAGTTAATATTTTTAAATGTGTTTAGAACAGTATCTAGGACATTGTAAGTGCTAAATGAAACTATTTATTGAAAGAAAGGAGACACACAAAGGAAAGATAAACTATAGTACGGGGTAAGTGATCTAAGAATAGTACCCCAAAATGCTATGGAAATTCAAACAGGTATGTTCCAGGTAGGGATGACCATAGAATCAAGGGAATTTCTGAGCCAAGCTTGTAAAGAACAGCAGGATTCCAGTGGAGAGAGAAAAAAGTACTCCTGATCCAAAGAGTGTCAGAAGAAAAATACATGTACACTAGCTTGTCTTACTACATAAGAGTAGGTTTAATTGTTGCAGGTAGGAGCAAGGGGAGTGAGAAAGGCTGAAGATGCAGGAGCCAAAAAGGACGAGGTAAGAGGTGATGAGATCCAGAGACAGAGGGGTTAGTCTTAGACAAGATATGTGACATCTATTCCTCTAAGGAACAAAGGAAGGAGAGGCAGATGAATTAATTTTGGGGGTACAGAGTTTGTGACTGATGGCTTCTATTTTCTCTTTGAAATAGGAAGGAGATAAGGTTTTGTGATGATTTGGAAGGGGATGGTGTGTGTAGTAGGGGTGGAGTGGGTGAGGATTGATTAGAGTCATGGAAGTTTGCAACAGCTGCTCTGAGAATGGAAGGGAAAATAGAACAAACACAAGAATAAAAAAGTATTGCCCAGCAACGCTGAAGGTCTGTTTGAGATTGGAAACAATAACATAGTAGCAAGCTGGTATGATTCCCTTAGCAATCCTTAGATGCTGAGGTGTAGGAGCAGAAGAATTGTCTTGGAATTTGTAGCTCAATAGGGGGAAAATAGTCAAGAGTGTGTATTCAGAGAGAAGAAGGAAATAGAGGGGGTGAGGAATTGGAAGGCTAAAAGAAGTCAATAGTTAGCATTGATGGGCATGAGGGAGGGGGCTACATGCAAGTCTAGGAGGCTCTGCTTGTAGAACAGAGTATTAGTCTCGGGTATTTAGGCTGAGTCAGGTCTCAGTGGTGGAAAAAGTGTTGGATAATCACCCACACTGATATTGAATTATCTCAACTTGCAGAGTCCTCCGTGGATCTTGAGAAATGATGGGGAGGGGAATAGATGATAAGAAGGAAGGCTATAAGGAGTGATGGGGGAATCACAGGTACTTTGAAGAAGCAAACACACATTTAAAAAAATTGAAGGTGTAAAGAGCTAAGGTGATCTACAAGAAACAGTGGCAGAATGGAGAATGATGTCCAAATATTTCAGCGTTGAACACATATTGTAGGATAATGAGCATTTGAGAGGTAAGTAGAGAGAGCAGTATTTTTCAGGGAGAGACATGCCTTGAAGATTAGGTAGCAGTTTAGCATTCTGGATGATGAAATCAGGCAAAGCAGAGTCAAATACAGGTAGCGCTGTGTCCAGGGTACCATAACCTTGCTTAGCCTCAGTGTCCTAAGGTAAAATGGGAATAATAATTGTACGTGCTTACTGCCTAAAGGCTATGGTATTTCTGTCCTATATCACAGATATCTTATCTTTAGTTCCCTTAATTTTTTTTCCCTCTTATTTTCCTGAATTTTAATGTTGGAGTGTTACAGGGCTCAGGCTTCCCAGGGCTCAGTGGGTAAAGAATCTGCCTGCGGTGCAGGAGATGCAAGAGATGCTGGTTCCATCCCTGGGTCGGGAAAATTCCATGGAGGAGGGCATGAAGAATTCCACTCCAGCATTCTTGCCTGGAAGACTCCATGGACAGAGGAGCCTGGCGGGCTACAGTCCACAGCGTCACAAAGAGTCGGACACGACTGGGCGACCGAGCATGCACACACGTCACAGGGCTCAGACCTTGTTCTGCTTTCTTTTCTTTCCTCCCCTCTCCTCAACCAGCCTAATGGTTTTATTTTATTTTTAAAAAATGTTTATTTATTTGGCCATGCAGCATCCTGGTTGCGGTACATGGAATCACTGATTTTTTTTGTGGCGTGTGAACTCTTAGTTGTAGCATATGGACTCTAGTTCCCTGACCAGGGATCGAACGCAGGGCCCCTGCGACAGGAGCATAGAGTCTTGGCCACTGGGCTACCAGGGAAGTCCCAGGCTAATGGTTCTAATATCAACCATACGCTGATGACTTCTAAAATTTTTCCTCTAAGACAGACCTTTTTCTTAAACCTCACACCCATACATTCACTTGGTTATTAGATATCTCCACTGGATGGCTAATACATAATACATCTCCAACAACAGTGACGTGTCCAAAACTGAAATCCAGAACTTCTGCTTCAAACCCGCTTCACCCACAGCTTTCTCCGTCTCACTCATGGTGGCTCTCTCCAGTTCATTCAGTTCAGTTGCTCAGTCGTGTCCGACTCTTTGTGACCCCATGGACTGCAGCACGCCAGGCTTCTCTGTCCATCACCAACTCCCAGAGCTTGCTCAAACTCATGGCCATCGAGTTGGTGACGCCATCCAGCCATCTCATCCTTTGTTGTCCCCTTCTCCTCCTGCCTTCAATCTTTCCCAGCATCAGGGTCTTTTCCAGTGAGTCAGTTTTTTGCATCAGGTGGCCAAAGTATTGGAGTTTCAGCTTCAATATCAGTCCTTCCAATGAACATTCAGGACTGATTCCCTTTAGGATAGACAGGTTGGATCTCCTTGCAGTCCAAGGGACTCTCAAGAGTCTTCTCCAACACCACAGTTCAAAAGCATCAATTCTTCGGCGCTCAGCTTTCTTTATAGTTCAACTCTCACATCCATACATGACTACTGGAAAAAACCATAGCCTTGACTAGATGGACCTTTGTTGCCAAAGTAATATCTCTGCTTTTTAATATGCTGTCTAAGTTGGTCATAACTTTCCTTCCACGGAGCAAGCGTCTTTTAATTTCATGGCTGCAGTCACCATTTGCACTGATTTTTGAGCCCCTCCAAAATAAAGGCTCTCACTGTTTCTATTGTTCCCCCATCTATTTCCCATGAAGTGATGGGGCCGGTTGCCAGGATCTTAGTTTTCTGAATGTTGAGTTTTAAGCCAACTTTTTCACTCTCTCTTTCACTTTCATCAAGAAGCTCTTTAGTTCTTCTTCACGTTCTGCCATAAGGGTGGTGTCATCTGCATATCTGAGGTTACTGATATTTCTTCCAGCAACCTTGATTCCAGCCCAAACTTTTGAAGTCAGCCTTGTTTCTCTCTCTCAGACCCTACACCCACCTGGCCAATGTCTTCAAAGACTGTCCTGAAACCAGCTGCTTCTCACTGCTTCTGCTGCTACCACCTAGATCTGAGTTCACCTCCTGCACTATCTCTAGCATTGTCCTCTACCATCTTTTCTCAGTAGCTTGAGCTTGCCAGAGAGATCTTTAAAAATAAAGTCAGGTCACGGCGCTGTCTAGTGGATTCCATTTCTCTTAGAAAACTCTGTCCTTACACAAGCCTGCAAGGCTGTCCTTGAGCTGCCCTGCCCTTCTCTCATCTCTTCCTTTCTCACCCTACCACAGCCTAAGGCCACTTTATTCCTTGAGCGGGTCACTTATACTCTTCACTCGACAACTTTTGTGTTTACCATTTTCTCTGCTTAGAACGCTCTTTCGTCAGGTGCTTTTGGGGGCTAACTTTCTTATATTTCCCTGGAGAAGGGAAAGGCTACCCACTCCAGTATTCTGGCCTGGAGAATTTCATGGACGGTATAGTCCAAGGGGTTGCAAAGAGTCAGACACAAGTGAGTGACTTTCGCATCACTTCACACTTCTTACGTGTAAATCTGTTCAAATCTTGGGACTTCCCTAGTGGTCCAGTGGTTACGATTGTATTTCCAATGCTGGGATGTGAGTTTGATCCCTGGTTGGGGAACAAGAATTCCACATGCCACAGGGAGTGCCCCTCCCCCCTCCAAAAAAAGAAGCTGGTGCTGACCACCTTGCTTAGAAATCAGTGCACCATGTACAGCCTTCCTATGACACTCCTAATCTCCTAACCCTGCTTTACTTTTTTATCATGTCCTCATACACTACTTATTTAGTTTAAAATTTGTTTATTCATTTATTCTGGGCTGTGCTGGGTCTTCATTGCTGCACATGGGCTTTCTCTAGTTGCAGCAAGTGGAGATGCGCTCCAGCTGTGAAGCACAGACTTCTCATTGCGTGGCGTCTCTTGTTGCTTAGCCTGGGCTCTAGGGCACGAAGGCTTCAACAGTGGTATCTCATGGGCTTAGTAGCCTTGTGGCATGTGGCATCTTCCGGGAACAGGGATCGAACCTGCATCCCCTGCGTTAGCAGGTGGATTTTTAACCACTGGATCACCAGGATAGTCTTTTAGATGCTATTTAATTTACTTATGCTTATTCTTTATTGTTCATCTACCTATGCAATGAAAACCCTTTATGAGCAGATCTGCTTTCACCATGAATGAACACTAAGAATCTAACGTGGCACTTGGCAAGTGGTGGATACTCAGTAAATATTTGGTCAAGGAATAAAGCAATGAGAAAGTGAATGTATGACTATAAAACCTTTCTATACACTGGTGTGGTGGTGGTGGTGGTTTAGTCGCTAAGTCGTGTCTGACTCTTGCGACCCCATGGACTGTAGCCCACCAGCCTCCTCTGTCCTTGGGATTTCCCAGGCAAGAATACTGGAGTGGGTTGCCATTTCCTTCTCCATCTATATACTGGACGTAATGCTAAGTACTGCATTAACACTACTTGTTATTATTGTTGTTACTTTTTAGTTGAGGGAGAGGAATAAGAAATACATCTTAGAAAGGTTTGAAAAAAAGGAAAAAAAAAAAAGATAAAGAGGAAGACTGACGTTGACATGGGCTGTTGAGTAGATTATGACCTTAAAATAAACCCTAGTAGGCTATTGGTTTCTATGTAGGAGCTCTCTAGAAGAAGTCACCTTTGGGAGAGATAGTTAGAAAATAATTTACCCAGAAATAATTATCACTAGCAGGAAATGAGTCTTTTCCCACCCTGACTCACCCAATGGAGACTACTTATAAGTCATTATCTTGGTTAAGTTTTATTAATCTTGGGGCACAGAGCACAGTGGTACACTTTATTGGGGGACACTCTTCACCAGTGAGGTTTTAAAGCTCTTGGGGGAGTATTTGAATGAGAATTTGAATGTGACAGCAGGATTGATTTAGGAAACGTTGTTCACATTTTCCTTACTTTTTCTTTTCTTTTTTACATCTTGAATGTTTGGGCAGCTAGTGAGCTCAAGAGAGAATGGCACAATTTTAGTTTGGAGAATATGAGATTTTCTGATTACTTTGAGTTTGTAATGCCTCTAATACGTTGATACTTTGATTGTGTGTTGCCCATTAATTTAAATATTGAAATGGCTTATTGCTTTGTTGGATCTGAAAGATTTATGATACACCCAGGGATGTAGGTACACCTTTTTCCCTTAAATTAACCTTTCATTTGACAGACATCATTCATATGCATCATGGACAATGCTGGCAATGCAGAAAGAAGAAAAACTAGCCTGTGTCCCATCCCCAGAGATAGCCACTGTTAGCCTACTACTATCTTGAGTCATTTCAAAAGGTGGATATATTTCCCTTGGAATTTGTTCATTTGCTCTCTGAAGGTAGTAATTCCTAACCTTTTCGAGGATTGTGGGCTGTTCTGAGAATCTAATAAAAGCTATAAATTCCCTTCTCTTGAATCTTCATGTGCTCATGCACACAACTTTTGCATATTATCTGAGGTTTTATGAACAATCTGAATCCTATAATAACCAGTGGATTCTAGGTTTAAATCCTTGATATAAAGCATAAGCCCCATTAAAAACCTTTTTAAATCTGATAAATGATGAAAAATTAAAATGGTTTCCTATTATGCTCACACTTGTTCAGATAAAACAATAGTGAATAGTAGTGTTAGCCGTTCAGTTGTGTCCAACTCTTTTTAACCCCGTGGACTGTAACCTGCCAAGCTCCTATGTTCATGGAATTCTCTAGGCAAGAATACTGGAGTGGATTGCTATTCCCTTCTCCAGGGGATCTTCCTGACCCAGGGATTAAACCCAGGTCTCCTGCATTGCAGCAGGCAGATTCTTTACCGTCTGAGCCACTAGGGAAGCCTGGTGAATATGTGTTGCTTTTATCTGCCTGGCACCCATCTTTACCCTTCTCTTTTGGTAACACTGCTCAATTACTTGGTTATAAGGATGGGTATGTGAGAAGATCTGACTTTAGAGTAGCTAAAGAATAAATTAAAATTAAACAGAGAAGGATATTTTACCAAATGTGTAAGAATCTATGCATCTAAATGTTTATTTCCCACCATAATTATTTTGGGAGATTTCACTTCAATTATGTTGTCATGGTTCAACATACTTTTGAATTTATTTTCTGGAATTGCCTTTAAAGTAAGTTTTTGAGGAATATAAGCAAGTCACATCATCAAAACTTTTGGTTGAAAGTTATAGTAGACCCCACACAAATTAATTAAATAAGAAAGTAATTTATTGGTCCATGTCTTTAGAAACTTTAGGGGAGAGCTCTGTTTTCAAACACAGAGAGACAAAGAAACAAATAATTTCATCAAGATCTTGTGTTGTTTCGTTTCTGTTGACTCCATTCTCAGGCAGGATTTTCCTGTGTGGTGGCAAAAGTAACTATCATTCTTTCAGGCTAAAATCCATCAGAAGCAGTAGTTCCCAGATAACTCGTGAGACTTAGACCTCATGCTCACAGTGAAACCACCTTTGAGGCCAAGGGAATACACTGTGGCTTTTGGTTTCATTCAGGGGCATGTGTCTCCCCATGGAATCTTTGTTTTTATCCAACATGCATGGACCAAGAAGGGCTTCCCTGGCAGCCCAGTTGGTAAAGAATCTGCCTGCAATTCAAGAGACCCCAGTTCAATTCCTGGTTTAGGAAGATCTGCTGGAGAGGGGGCTGGCTATCCACTCCAGTATTCTTGGACTTCACCTGTGGCTCACTGGTAAAGAATCTGCTTGTAATGCGGGAGACCTGGGTTCGATCCCTGAGTTGGGAAGATCCCCTAGAGAAGGGAAAGGCTACCCACTCTAGTATTGTGGCCTGGAGAATTCAAAGAGTCAGACATGACTGAGCGACTTTCACTTTCATGGACTAAGAGTGGAGGAGGAGATTAAGGGTCAAAATAGGGGGCTATTGTTGGAAGAGCAAATCTTTTTTTTTAAATTTTATTTTACTTTATAATACTGTATTGGTTTTGCCACAGTCAATATGACTCTTTTAAAGTCTCAATTTATTTGTGGCTCAAAACCTCAACTTTCTTCACAAGTTGTTATTGTTGTTTAGTCACCAAGTAGTATCCAACTCACTGAGACCCCATGGTCTGTAGCCCGCCAGGCTCCTCTGTCCATGGGACTTCCTAGGCAAGACTACTGGAGTGAGTTGCCGTTTCCTTCTCCAGGGGATCTTCCCCACCCAGGGACCAACCTGCGTCTCTTACATCTCCTGTATCGGCATTGGCAAGCAGGTTCTTTACCACTATCGCCACCTGGAAAGCCCAGGAAAGCCAGATATGACCCTAAATAACTGTTGATAACAATAAAGGTAATTTACTAATGTCAGAGGATTCAAAAGAATATGTTTTAGATTGTAATATTCATTCCAAGAGAGGCAGAGATAATACCTGGGAAAATACAGTTTACTTATAGGAGTTATCTCTAAATTTAAGTAAAACAGAAGGAATAAGAAATAATACAAATAAATCTAAAATAGCAGGTAAGCAACTGTTGACTTTTTTATAGTATTTTTAAAAATTAATTAATTTATTTTAATTGGAAGATAATTTCTTTACAACATTGTGGTGGTTATTGCCATACACCAACATGAATCACCCACAGGTGTGCATGTGTCTCCCCATCCTGAACCCCTGCTCCCACCTCCCTCCTCACCCCATCCTTCTGAGTCAAAGCCTGAGTGCTTTGAGTGCCCTATTTCATGCATCGAACTTGCACTGGTCATCTATTTTACATATGGTAATATACATGCAACTATTAACTTTTAGCCTGCGTTCTTAAAGGCTGTATGTTTAAAAGAGATTAGGAAATTCTCATGAGAGTCTACAACATTGAATTATAGGAAAAAAAAGTCAATCTAGTGAATTCTGTTCTGAAAAACATGCTAAATAAAATGTGATTTCTTGCGGATGTTCCTATGGGCTCAAAAATCATATGCAACCTGAGTTACTGGTTTTAATGTTCTATGTGATCAAGCTTATTGTGGGATTTATACATTTTCTATTTGGCTTACTTTTGTCTGTTGATCTAGCAGTTTCTGATATGAATGTGTTAAAATCTTTACTTACATTGTTGATTTAGCTATTAATCTTTCCTAATTTTTAGTGATTTAAAAAATAAACATACATTTCAAGGCTACATACATATATATACCTGTGATTTTTGTATATTATTCATGTAATATTCTTTTTATCAGTCTATAAGCCCGGAACTGATGATTATACAACAAACAACTCAGTTTAAACTCTATGCTAAGGATTATATAACAGCAATGTATCCTGCTTGAGGACAGTTTCTCCTTCCTGAAAACCTTCATGACTAATCCTGATATCTTAGAATGTATATTATAGGAGTGAGTCTGGTAAAGTCTTTCCATTGTTAAGTTCTAATCCTGCTATTTTAAAATGTAAACTGTGGGAGTGGGTCTGGTAAAATTTTTACAACCTTGAGACATTCTTTTGATTTATTGTAATAACTAATTTAAAAAATATATAGCTCCCTTGCTAACACTAGCGAGTAGGGCACTCTCCACCCCCTCTGATGTCTGTGTCAGACGCTTTCTCTGTCCCTTTTCACTGTGATAAAACTTCTGCCACACAAGAGCCCTGTGCTCAAGCCTGGTCTCTGGTCCTGAAGCTAAATCTTTGGAGATCATGAACGCATCATCGTTCACCGTAAGCTATCAGTTCTATTTTTAATATCTTGAGGAATCTCCATACCGTCTTGCATAGCAGCTGCATCATTTTGCATTCTGGATCAATGGGGTAACTTCCTTGATTTTTAAAAACTCACATCCTAGGTGCTAAACAGAAATGTGCTATGATAGGAAGTATAGGGGATAAAAGAGCATCTCTGTGTTTCCAGGAATAGTGAAAATGCAATTTGACATGGATTGCCTCTTGGCTTTAGCTCAAATCCTCTTTCCTCAGGTAAGCTTTCAAACTTTTCTTGATCATCTTGAAATATCTCTTCCCTCAGAGCAGAAATTTCTCAGAACCACAGAGAAGGGCTGAATGCTTTTGTCATCATTTCTGTCTTTTGGATCCAACTTGTTTTCCTTTGAGAAAACAAACATCCACCTGATATAGCTGAGAAAACCTGTTAGTGTGGGCTGTCTCTAGCAGTTCAGCATCACCTTGGCTAGGTTGCTGCCAACACCCACAGACCCCATTGTTGCTATTCTCAGAAGCACATATCCCAGTTTTATTTAAATAGCGTAAAGATTGGAGCTGGAAAGAGAACAATACCCAACCTGGCATTTGAAGTCCATATTATAACCACAGACTGGAGAGCTTCTAGGGAGGGTAACACAGTGGTCCTTGATGAGAGCGATTAGAAGCATGGCAAAATTAAATGTTTAAAGGTATTTTGGAAATCACTAGTTCTCTTCCCCTCATCTTGGTGCTAGAGGTAACAAATCTGCCTGTCAGTGCAGGAGACATAAGAGACGAGGGTTCGATCCCTGGGTCAGGAAGATCTCCTGGAGGAGGGTGTGGCAACCCACTCCAGTATTCTTGCCTGGACAATCCAGTGTACAGAGGAGCCTGGTGAACTGCAGTCCATAGGGTCACAAAGAGTCAGACACGGCTGAAGCAACTTAGCATGCATGCATACGCCTCACCTTAAACTGAAATCCAGCTTGGTGAAAAGACTTGGCTGAATTAGCACCAGACTTGTGACTGGAGCGCAGGCTTTTATTACTGATTTTGGAACGCTCTTCTTATCATATCCAACTATGCATACTGTGTATTTCAGATATGGAAGTCAGTGATAGCACACTAGGAGTAAGTTTTTCTAGAGATCTGGATTTTGTAAGCCAGAAAACTTTTAGTTGATTTGGGATTGCATGGAACAATTTGCTAAAATTTGTCATTCCTGTATTTAGTGGGATGGTTAATTTTATGTGCTAACTTGGCTAGACATAGTGCCAGATATTTGGTCAAATATTATTCTTGATGTTCATGTGACAGTGTTAGGGAGATTAACATTTAAATCAGTGGACTTTGAGTAAAGCAGATGGCCCTCCATAATATAGGTGGGCCTTATCTGATCAGTTGAAGGTCCACGCAGGACAAAAGACTAACCTCTGCCCAGAAGGAAGGAATTCTGCTGTAGACAGCCTTCACACTTGAACTGTAATTTTGGCTTCTCACGTGACTCCCGTGTAAGAACTCACCTTGCAGATTTTGAACTGGATGAGCCATTTCCTTAGAATAAATCATTTTTCTCTATACATACACATCTTATTTGTCCTGTTACTCTGGAGAACTCTGACTAATACATTTAAAGAAACACTTGTCTCTCTTGTCTAGCACTTGAACCTTACATATGTGGACCCAGAGCACCTTGTTTGATGTTCTGGGTCATCATATACCAGCATCTATCCCTCTAATACTCTGTAGACACAAAGATGCTTCTCTTTTATTTTGGTACTAGTAACAGGGATCACTTCATAATATTATCCTGATGTGTCTTCGTCAAATTCTGAGACAAGTGCTGCTGGCTCTCTCTGTTGGACAGTGAGGCAGGCTTTTGGTTCAGGTGCCAGAGAAGGCAAGAAAGTGAGTACACAGTGACTCAGTTTTCATTATTCTCTTGTCCAGCCCTCCATCTTGCTTTGCCAAGACATTCCCAGATTCTCTGCATCATCTTCTTTTTTATTGATTGGGTCACCTTCAGTCATGAGTAGCAGTAACCTGACACAAACTAGCTTAAGCCCAAAGTGAATTTTGTTTGTGTGACAAAAACCAAACAAGCGAAAGAAAAAAAAAGCTTGACAGGGAGTCCTGGGGTAGACGACTTCAGAACCTCAGATACGTTCATTAAGAACCGTTCTCTCCCCGTCTCTGGACTTGGCTTTCCTATGTGTTGTGCCATTTTCAGGCTGGCTATTCCTAGTCTTGGTGAGATGCATCAGCCGCTCCTAGCTCATACACTGCTCATTTAACACCACAGGAAAAGAGTGCTGCCCCAGAATTCTAGAAAAGTCCTGCGCCTGACTTTCACTCTGAATGGGCTTCCCTGGTGGCTCAGAAGATAAAGAATCCGCCTACAATGCGGGAGACTGGGGTTTGATGCCTGGGTCAGGAAGATCCCCTGGAGGAGGAAATGGCAACCCACTCCAGTATTCCTGCCTGGGGAATCCCATGGACAGAGGAGCTTGCTGGGCTGCATACAGTCCATGGGGTCTCCAAAGAGTCGGACACGACTGAGTGACTAACACGCTTTCTATCCCTGAGTATGGTGATCAGTTTACTCCTAGATCATACGGCCATCTGCTTACTTAAATTAGGACTGGCCTCAATCAAGCCACATGTACAAGGAGCAAGGAAGAAGCGGTTTTCTCAAAGGAAAAGGGAGCAGAAATGCCAGGGAAGCAAAAGCAGTAGACGACACGGCGACGCCCCGCCACGTCTGGGCAGCCACGGTGTGTCGGGAAGAAGCTCAGTCTCCAACAGTCCAGTTTCTTTATCTCACAGAAAAATTCTTGGCTTTGTTAAAAGGTAATCGACAAAGATGAAATATGTTTACAGTGTGCAATGTGACGATTTGATAAATGCGTACATTATGTGTATGTTATTCATACGTATGTATCGTACAAGTACACGTGTACAAATGTCTGTGAAATATCCCATGGTTCTGGGTTACTGGGGTCTGGAAATAAAGAAGACTGAGCTAGAGAGCCTCCTAAGCTTTAGAAACAAATTACACTTCCTGGAAACAAATTACCCCTTCCAGGAACATTTGAATAGTCTGAATAGTACAAATGTTTGAATAGTTTGTAGTTCCTTGTGTTATAGTACCATTTTTCTCATTGATTATTATCAGCTCCTGAGCCTTCTCCTCTAGCCTCTTTTGTAGCTTGCCATAGTATTCAGATTGAAATATTGGGGAAGTGTATTTCACGAGGAAAGGGGTTTAGTCCTTTGCTTGCTCTTTTATTTGCAGTGCCTAGAAGAGTACCAGGCCCATGATAGACACTCAAAGGATATTTTTGGAATCAATGGTTTGATAAATTGCACCTGTTATTTTATATCTGGCCTCACCATGAATGGCTAAATGTCATGGTAACAAGGTTTATTTTGTTTATTATGCTTTTTATAACTCTTTCTAGTTGAATTTTTTAAATTAAACTTTTTTTGGAATAAAATTATAGACTCAAATGTTATTGTAAGAAATAACACAGATAGATCTCATGTACTCTTTATCCTGTTTCACCAGTGGCAATATTTTGCAAACCGTAGTACAGTATCACAACCGGGATGCTGAGATGTTGACATCAGTGTAGTCAGTTGGGTTGACCATCCCTCTCTCTTTCTCTGTGTGTGTGTGTGTGAGTTTGTGGTAAATTGCTTCATGGCCACAATTTCTTCACATCCAATATACATCTTTTTGCCATGTGACTTTGCTGTTCCCATACTTCAGGGTAAGCTCTCCTTCTCCAGACCCTTGAATTTGGGCCAGACTTACTTTGCTGTGATCAGTAGAATGTGGCAGAAGTTATGTTGTGTGAGTGTTAGTCTTGGCTTTCAAAGACCTTGCATCTTTTATCATCCCTCTTGATGTATTTTCCTGAGACTCCCCACACCGCACCCGATTTGAATATATTCTAGGCTACTGGGGGTGAGGGGCTGGGAGGGGACAAACCGAGGGACCCCCCACAACAGCTAGAGCCAATTCTGGACATGTGAATGAGGCAATCTTGGACCTTCCAGCCTGGCTAAATGCATTGGTAAGACCAGGTAAAATGAGCAGAAGATTGGCCTAGTCAAAGCTCATATAATTATGAAAAGTAATAAATCATTGTCATTTTATATTTTGGAATGTTTGTTACAAAGCAGAGGGTAACTGAGATAGTAGCATCTCACACTGAGAATTTTTAGGTATAAAGACTCAGATTTTAATCCTTGGATTATGATATGGTCACTAGCAGATGAGGATTAACTATGTGTAGCTTGGATATTTTTCCCTTAAATACATTACCTGTCAGTTGCTTCCATCTTGTCATGTTTCCACTCAGCTATAGATCAGGAAGCCCTGATTAATATCAGCCTTACTTTATCTACTTTTTTAGCATGCAGGATTTTTAGTGGTACCTGACAAAGCAGTTTCATGGTTTCATGTAGATATAGACCCAAATCTGGTTTCTTAGGTTAATATTTATATAGATTCAAATCTAGCCAAATAAATGTTTCAGTAGAAAAATCTACATCACCATATTATAAATATTGAAACTTAAAGTTCAGGCTCAAGAAGAAAATTTAAAGACTCTCTATGTTTTCTGAAAAACATTCAGCTCTTATTTTATTTTTGTGTTGATCCTCATGTTAACAGCCATGATAAATCTTCAGATGTAGTCCAGGAGGATACATTATTTCAGAAATCCCAAGAAAACATCTGGACATGCAGATATTTCGATAGATAGTGAAAATATGAATGAGTTTATATTTACTAGCTCTTTATATCATTTCTCCTTTGGATATATTAGAGATTAATCATATAAACTGGTAAGTAAGATATATCTTTGCATAGTGGTTAAGAAATCAGTCTTTGGTATTAGACTCCCATCTAATCCTATCACTTACAGACTGTGGAATCTTAAGCAGGTTGCTTAATTTCCTTGTGCCTCAGTTTCTGCATCTGTAAAATAGGGATGATAATAATACCTGTCTCATATTTGTCGTGAATTTTAAATGGGAAAATGCACCATCCCTACCACATTGTAATCACTCAGTGTTACTTAATGCTCCATCTCCCTTTTATTCCTCCTCTGATTGCCACCATCATTAGTCTTCATTCTCTCCTTGGTTGACCACTAATAGGAACTGTCTTATTCCTAGCTTCTTCTCCCAATGCTAGGACTCCGAATGTTTAACACAAATCTAATGACTTGTTGTCTGACCTAAGCTTTAGATAGTTACAGTTAATAGATGTTTATGATGAGGCCAGCAATATGTAGCATGGGAGAAACTCCACGGGTTCAACTGGCTCACCATGGTGTATTCATTATTTGTTAGTTATTTCTCTTCCCTGGATATCACTTACACTTTCTCTGAAAGTAAGTGTTAGTTGCTCACTCGTGTCTGACTCTTTGCAGCCCCATGGATTGAAGCCCACCAGGCTCCTCTGTTCATGGAATTCTCCATGCAAGGATACTGGAGTGGGTAGCCATTCACTTCTCCAGGGGATCTTTCTGACCCAGGGGTTGAACCTGGATCTCCTGCATTGTAGGTGGATTCTTTACCATCTGAGCCACCAGGGAAGCCTTTCTCTGAGGGAGGAGATAAAACATTTCTGAAAATTGCTGCCTCCTGGTCTTTTTGGGTTTAGGTGAAGAATAGTCCTCTTGAAATGGTAGCAAACTTTCCTTATCCTGGCAATACTTACCTCTCTAAGATGTATTGTGATCATGACCCAATCATTCTACCAAAGTGTAAGGCTTGTTTCCATTTATTGAATCATTGTCTGGGTTACTGAACCGCCTCACATACATGGTGGGGTTGTATCAGTCTGGGAATGGATGATAGCTCAGGCCTTAACAAGATTCCTCATTCCTTCTTCTGAATAGCTGTGATTCATCTCAGCTGCTAAATTCATCCCAGGGTACATACATTCTGAGTCTTCTGGTTGCAAATAAAGCTGCATGGGATGTATCCAAATTCATAAGTAAATGAAGAGTAAAGTGGTATGCTGATGTGACTGCAGTCAGACTAATTTCCATCTATTTGCCCTTCATCATTTCTGTGTCAGCGTAGCCATACCAAAGTGGATTCTGTGAAGCTGATTGAATCACAGCCCCTAGAAGCCTAATAAGCTGCTAAAATGTAAATACTGACCCAGGGAATTTTGCATGGCTAATGAAGGCAGAGTTCAGTGTCCATGATTATATCACCCAGCTTTACTGAAACAGCCAATAAATGTTTACATATCCGTTTGAACTGCTCAGTTTGCCTGCTCACAGTATAGGTGGGGTGATGATGCTTCAAAAACAACTTAGCTCTTTCAGGGAGAATAGCACAAAGCAAATGAAGCATTAGACACAGGAGGAGTCTGCGTTGAGTCCAGGTTTTAAGGATGGTTAATGCACAGTTCTCAGAGTCTTCTGTTTGGTGATCACAGTATTATCTTTATGAACAACGAGACTTCTGCCAGTAAGTCTTGCAGATAGTTTTGGCTTTAGAAGGAAATGGAGAGGAGGGGGGAGAAAAAAAAAGAGTCCAGATGCTTTGTGCTATGAGGGCTGGATCTTCCCATCTGAAATCCATAAATACAAGATAGATTTTCCTGGCACTGAGTTAGATTTGGCAGATCCTTCATTCCATTGATCTTGAAGGTAATAATATTTATCGTAGTGTAATCTGTTAGTACAAATGAAAATACTTTTGACTGAAGAGGCATTCCAATCACTCATGTCCCTTTGTTATTGTGCTATTATCTTTATGTTTGTTTTGTCTGTTTTTGTGAAGAAACAGATTGACAACAATGTGGAATCTGAAATGGTACAGGGTGAATACCCTAGAAAATGATAAATGCATATGTAAGTTTTTACTTTGAATTAGAGTCAAAGTTCATTGAGTCAAAGTTCCAAACTAAAAACATAATTAGTTATAATGACAGCCTGTTTTGTTTAGATCGCTTTAAATTTTGAAGTGTGCTTCTAAATGCACAGATTCATTCTTTTCATCTCCTCTCTTTTGTCAAGCTTTGCTTAAAGCAAGAACCTTCATGATAGAATAGAAGGAAGCTTTATAAAGCAGCAATCAGGCAAAATGAGCACAATAGGGAACTCAGAGACTTGGTGCGAATGATGCTTTTCTGGCCTTTAGGTGTCTGGACACGTTCACTCACACCCTGACTGTTAGGCAGTTTGGGTAGCCCTTCGCCCCGGAGAGGAGCAGTGCTTTGAAGGAGGTGGAGGAGAGGGGTGGAGTGCCAGACCTGAACCCCCAGTCCTTCCAAAGGAGGCTATTCTCGAGCCAGACTGGCTCTGTCACCCACCCTCCCAAATGTGGGAGAAACGCTTGTTTCCCGGACACAGAGGGATGCCAGTCACTCGATGGATCCATTGAATACTTACATAACCTAGCTGTCTTAGACGAACTGGACTTGATTGTCAGACCTGAGTCAGGGGGACAGTCTGATTCTACTAACTCCAAGCTAAGTTTGATTATGTATGCCATTGAATTCTAGTTTTTATTTATTTATTTAAAACTGAAGTTCAGTTGATTTACAGCATTGTGTTAGTTTCAGGCGTCTGGCAAAGTGATTCAGTTATACACACATATATATATATATCTATTTTTTTACAGATTCTCTCCCTTTAGCGGTTATTACAAAGCATTGAGTAGAGTCCCCTGTGCTCTCCAGGAGGCCCTTGTTAGTTGTCTATTTTATGTATAGTATGGTGTATCCCAAACTCCTATAAATTCCAGTCTTGAACTTTAGCTTCAGCTGATACTAGGGAGCTCATGGGATTCCAGAAAACGTGTCTGGGGGTTGACTGTGTTGGCAGAAGCCTTGGGAGTCTAAGGGGAGGGGAGGGGGCCCCCTGGGCTTCACCGCCGCTGTGGGACCTATCACTGTAAAAGAGACCCCCGTGGCGCTGGCCGCCGGGCTGCGCGGCTAGGCGGCCCGTGTGCGGTGGACAGAGGGAGGCGCGGCCCGGCCCCTCTCGGAGGGGCGGCTCCAGCCTCAGCTGCTGGCAGTGCTCTTAGTAGACAGTCGGTGGGCCTTGGCGGCTGGAGCAGAGAGCCAGCGGCCTCCCTCGGCGCCACCGTCTCAGGCAGTCCGCAGGCGGTGACGCGTCTACGCGGTGATGCAGAGGCCTGAGGCTTTCAGCTCACAGAACAGCTCCGATGGGCTTTCCACGTCTCCCTAGGACATCGGCCTGCTTTTCCTCCGCCTTCCTCAGAGCGCTGTCTGCACGCTGAGTTCCATCTCTGAGTGAGCTCTGGAGAGCCCAACCTGAGCACAGGGTGAACACTTCGGGTCCAGCTGAGAAGGCAGCTGTGGTTTAGTGACGCAGAGCCAAAGTGCCCTGGTTTGACTTACAGTTACCAGAGGGGATAGTGCAGGGGTTGGGCGGGTAGATAAATTAGGAGGTTGGGATTAACATGTACACACTACTCTGTATAAAAGAGAAAAGAACAAGGACCTACTGGATAGCACAGGGAACTCTCTTTCATATCCTGTAATAACCTATAATGAGAAAAACCTGACTACATATATGAATATAAAACCGAATCACTTTGCCCTGTGCCTGAAGCTAATGCAACATTGTGAATTAACTATACTTTAATTAAAAATGGTTGTAAGACGTGCCCTGCTTTGAAAAGCAGAGGAGGCAGGGGTTAAAGTTTATTGCCCATAGATCCGTTGCCACATTACCTATGTCCAGTCTAGTTTTTACAATATCTTATCTTAGGGAAGTACTATAATATCACTAAATAATTATCTTTCCCAATGAATTTGTGGGAAAGCCCGCCACTTAAAGAAATCCCACTTTTAGGCATGGCAACCCACTCCAGTATGCTTGCCTGGAGAATCGCAGGGACAGAGGAGCCTGGCGGGCTATAGTTCATGGGGTCACAAAGAGTCGGACATGTGACTGAGAGACAGCATGCGTGCGGGCACTGACAACAGGAAAAGAGAGGGGCAAGCCCTGCAGCCTCCTCTGCCTAAAGCCTTGTTGTCTGATTTCTATTTACTGTGAATCCTATAGTTTCTGGTTTGTTTTGAACAGTCCTTACTCCTTTATTAAAGAAATATTGCTTGCAGCCTGGCTTTTTTTATGAGAGTATAAGATCTTTAAGGGCGTTATCTTAGTTTGGGTTGTTCTGGGAGCAGAGCAGGAGATAAAGATTTGAATGCAAATACTGGATTGGCAAAAAAAGTGCATTTGGGTTTTTCATGACGGTGTGGAAAAACCTGAGTGAACTTTTTGGCCAACAAAACAGTTCACACTCCCGGTCACCGCAGGTGGAGATACAGGGAACACTGACAGGGAATGGAAGAGTAACAGTGAGGGAGAGGAGGTCCATAAAATGTGCATTATTAAGTTGTAGTGGGTCCCTCTGGAGAAGGAAACGGCAAGCCACTCCAGTATGCTTGCCTGGAGAATCCCGTGGACAGAGGAGCCTGGGGCTACAGTCTATGGGGTCCCAAGAGTCAGATACAGCTTAGTGACTAAATCACCACACCAGTGAGTCCCTCACGTGTCTCAAAGGCTTCCCTGGAGGCTCAAATGCTGAAGGATCTGCCTGCAATGCGGGAGACCTGGATTCGATCCCTGGGTCACGAAGACCCCTGGAGAAGGGAACGGCTACCCACTCCAGTATTCTTGCCTGGAGCACTGGCAAGAACTCTATGGGCAGAGGAGCCTGGCAGGCTACAGTCCACGGAGTTGCAATGAGCTGGAAATGACCGAGCGACTAACACTCACTTTTCACTTTCCTGTGTCTCAGCCTTATACGCCTCAAGTGTCAAGGGAACTAAGTGATTTTACACCTTCTGTTACTCAGAGGTCAAGGGTTGCTGGGGAAGGGGTGAAGGTCAGGGAATAAGGGTGAAGGAATGGAAAGCTGAAGAGGCATTTGTTGTTGTCTAGTTGCTAAGTTGTGCCCAACTCCTTTTCAGTCCCATGAACTATAACCCTCCAGGCTCCCCTGGCCATGGGATTTTCCAGGCAAGAATACTGGAGTGGGTTGCCATTTCCTTCCTCAAGGGATCTTCCTGACCCAGGGATCAAACTGGGGTCCTGTGCATCTCTTATATTGCAGGTGAATTCTTTACTGCTGAGGCACCAGGGAAGCCCTGGCACAAAAGCCTGGTACTTCTGGCTTTTGTGCTTTAAAAGAGTTTCTTTCTTTAAGAATTTCTCAGGCTCAGAGGTGTACATACCTAGTGATGAAAGTGGGAAGACACCCACTCAGTGAAGTCCAAAACGATGGGTGTAGGGAGAAAAGCTGGCAGTGGCTGCTCAGGAATGGATTACATTCTTATACCTCTCCTGACACGCCCTGTGCCTGGTGTGCAGTGTATCATCAGCTGTTCTTCTTTCTATTTCTTAAGCATGAGGTCAAGCTTGGCTTTGTGGTCCTTGGGTACTGGGGTCTGAGACTCCCAGTAGGCTGGGGAAAGTTAATGTGCTAAGACTCAGATCATCTCTTGTTTCTGTAAGAGAGACTGGAGAGGGCCGAGCACACCCAGTTCTTTGAGATTAATGTAGTCCTTGGTTTCCCTGATAAGCTTTAAATTAAAGTTGGAAATTGCCTGGTGCAATTCACAAAGGGGCATACACAAGAATGGAGAAAAAATTCTGATTACAGTTTTATTTGCTGACACTCCTTAACAATTTATGTTCAAGTGCTGTTTTGCTAATTAATGGCTGCTCAAGAAATGCCATGTGTCAGCAGTGAATCACTTACGTTTGCTGCTCTTCAGTGGTTATATGGATAATGAATAAAGACAAGTCATATAATGAAAGCTGAAAATAGCCCAGTCGTGGGACAGAGGCTTGTCAGTAGGAAAAGGTATTATGTTTGCTAGTATCCATCCCAGGCTTTTAAAAGTTAACCTAGTTAAAGCCGAAAAGGGGACTTTATTGACATCTGTAACCCAGTCACCAAGGTACAGAGGACATGTGGAGTTAGCTTCAGGGACAAGTAGAAATTCCCACTCCCCAGCCCTTATCTCTGCCTCTCTCTGTTTCTTTCATTCTCTCACATCAGCTCTTACATGGGTTTGGAGCCATGGCTCTTGGTAACTTTGGGCTCACAATGAACACTTCTGTGCTAGTAAGGAGAGGGGGCTGGTCTTCCCCACTGGAACTTGAGGTCTGTCAAGGCAAGACTGTCTGGCCAAGGAAGTGGACATCGGTATTTAGAACCTTCTCAGCTAAAAGGGAGAGGTGTTCTTGGGGGTGAACAAGACAAAAGACAGTGAACTATAAGCAGCAGGGCGGAGAAGTAAGTGATTGAAAGTCCAGATGAGCCGTCTAGTTGGAAACTGCCATTATAATTCAGAGGAAGGACAGGGGTTGGTTCTGGTGGTTGAGGAGGTGGGACTTGAACTGGATTTTATGAATGGGTAAATAGGAGAGGAAAGGGCATGTTCTGTAAGTGACGCTAAACGAAGAGAATGTGGTCAGGATTGAATGCAGGGTGCTAGGGAGACTTGGAGAAGGCAATGGCACCCCACTCCAGTACTTTAGCCTGGAAAATCCCATGGACGGAGGAGCCTGGTGGGCTGCAGTCCATGGGGTCGCTAGGAGTTGGACAGGACTGAGCGATTTCTCTTTCACTTTTCACTTTCATGCATTGGAGAAGGAAATGGCAACCCACTCCAGTGTTCTTGCCTGGAGAGTCCCAGGGACGGGGGTGCCTGGTGGGCTGCCGTCCATGGGGCAGCACAGAGTCGGACACGACTGAAGCGACTTAGCAGCAGGGAGACTAGTCGTAGTCAAGCTGGCACAGGGCTGGGCTGTGCTTGGGAGGAGAAGGGAAAGTATAGAAGAGAGGAAAGGGCCGTATGAATATCAGGCAGGGAAATCACAATATTGAGCTAGAGAGTGTTATGATGATATAATAATGGTTATAGCAAATACTTATATAGCACTTTCTCTGGGTCAGGGACTATTTTAAGTGCTTTATATAATATTAAGTTACTTAGTCCTTGTAATACCCCCAGAAGTACAATTGCTCTCCTCTTTTTGCAGAAGTGGAAACTGAGGCCCTGGTCTTCTGTGGTCAGGTCCTATAGCTACCGAATGGAAGGCTGGCTCCAAAGCCCAGGCTTTCACTGCTGTTCTCTACCATTTAAAGGTAATGCATCTTAAGCTTAAAGCTTAATAACACCTGATATTTGTATGGTGTTTTATATCCTACAAAACACTTTTGTTTAATTTATTTGAATTTCATAGCAATCCTGTGACTGCAGTAGAACAGGTATTTCTTTCTTTCCCCGTTTCACTTTTGAGACCATTAAAAGACACTTTTCTCATCCTGAGCAGTCTCTCTAAATGCATGTGGCTAGAACGTGATTGGACTCAGACCGGATTTCAGCTCTTCAGAGTCTGGTTGCTTTTCTTTCTTCTTCCTTCATTGGGGTCTTGCTGGTGGATGATGCTGTAATGTGGGCTTGAGGAGGAACCAGAGGTGTACAGGTGATTCAAGAGGCTCTTGGGGACACTGAGGGGAGGGGCGGCAAGAGTCGGAGTTACAGTAATTCTGTTTACTTTCCAATTCAGAAGGCAGACACTTTGTGATTTTAAAAATGAAACTCAATGTTTATATTCAATAAGAAATTATGGAAAAAATTAACTCAATGTATTCTGATTTCCAGAAAAAGCAAAACTAATCATGTGCCGATGTTTTACTGGGGGAAAAATCATTTAACCATTGAAGTTACCTACTTTAAAAAATTAAACATTGCAAACCTAAAGTTTAATTCAATAACTGTGAAAAGTATGAAAAATATTCTTGTTTTTAATTTTAATTAAAGAAAATGACATATATTAAAAGAAACAAATGAAGAGAAAGAGGTGAGTCAAAAGGAAATACACGTTGAGAGAATAACAGAGGGAAAGATAGGAGAGAGGGAAACAGGATGAATGAGGTTATGTCCATGAAAGAAACAAGCACATAGCCTGGTATACCTTCTCATACGCACACTTTTCCCTCATAAATAACACCTGCTATTTGTATGGTATACAACTGTGTATACAATCTGTATGGCATACAATAATACAATTATATGCTGTGTGTATATACATATATATGTGTGCTATGCTTAGTCGCTTAGTCGTGTCCAACTCTTTGCAACCCCATGGACTGTAGCCAGATAGGCTCCTCTGTCCAAGGAGTTCTCCAGCCAAGAATACTGGAGTGGGTTGCTATGACTTCCCCCAGGGAATCTTCCCAACCCAGGTCTCCTGTATTATAGGCAGATTCTTTACTGGCTGAGCCATCAGGGAAGTCCATATATATATCTATATCTATATATATATATCTATCCATACACAGTTTGTATGGTATCAAATGTATATTTATTTATATATATTCAGTGGGCTTCCCTAGTGGCTCAGTGGTAAAGAATCTGCCTGCCATTGGAAGAGATGAGGATTCGATCTCTGGGTCAGAAAGATCCCCTGGAGGAGGAAATGGCAACCCACTGTAGTATTCTTGCCTGGGAAATCTCATGGACAGTGGAGCCTGATGGGCTACAGCTCTTGGGATTGCAAAAAATTGGACACGACTTAGTGACTGAACAGCAACAACAGTATGTATTCAGTACATTTTTTTTTTTTTTTTGGATGCACGTTGGCCTGCAGAGTTCAAAGTAAATGACTTATACTATTGACTCCTCAGAGACCTTGTTTGTTCCTGAGTACTTATGATTCCTACTCTTAATATGATAGACAGGAGAAGCCAACGTAGTGGGCATTTCTGCATTATGAAAACATCAGTAACTTATTTAGTCACTCCTTTCATTCACTCACTTATCCCACAAGCATCTCCCATTTGCTCCAGGCGTCCTGGTGTTCTCAGAACATTGTTTGAACTATATGCACAGGTATGATGGTCTGACAGTATACTATCCCCACAATGTCCCCTTAATGTGGTTTTTAGGGTTTTTTGTTTGTTTTTTCATTTTCAATTATCCTGAGACTGCCCCTTGTTGATAGAAATCTATCTGGTATTATGGTATCTTTGGTACAAATGGAGTTTATTTTCTACCTAAACTTGAAGAGCAAGATGCAACAATAATCCAAATATATGTCAAAATCCTTGAGGGCACAGGACCCTAGAGAGGCCTCCAGGGTGTGGCCGTGATGCTGTGACTCCTCCCTGGATCTGTTTGTTGCATGGGTGGATGGAAGTGATGAGGTGAACTCACTCTTTCTGAGCCCTTTAGAGTCTCTAATGGAATTATCCTGTTTCCTGTCTTCAGGGGAGAGAGATCTACACTGGTGCAGCCAGGAGCTAATTCTAAGGTGCCAGTGGCATTTGGAGATGCAGAGATTTCAACCTTCAAAGCTACTGAGGTTCTTGAGTATCTGACCGAACAATCGGATACCACAGAGAAGCTGCAAGACTGAAAAGTAGCAGTGGCTTTGATCATTTTACTGAGAATTTTAAATGAACTTGCTATCATGCTCATTTAGGCACTTTGGAAAACGTATTATCGTTTAACCAATTGATTTAGGTAAGCTTACTGAGGAGTGCTTCACTTTGCACTTGTTGAACTTAAGGACTGTTTATACTTGCTTCCTTGGAACAAATACGTTCATAGTCCAAATTGTAATGTGATCTTTACTCTTCCTCCCCACTGCCCCCAACTCTGGCAGTTCCCTAGAGTTCAGATATGAAGACTTCCTCATACTTTAGATTACAAAATTATTGTTTACTGGTAAAAGAAATGCCAGGGACAGTCTATCGATGGCATCATATTGATATTCAACCAAATGGACTCTGGGAGTAGTCTAGCGGAATCCCAGTAAGTGATAAAACAACAGTCATTAACAGTGGAACCGATGATTACAGGGTGGTAAAACTGCTTTTTTTTCAGAACAGATAGGTTAGTTAGAAAAGTTAGTTAAAGGCTGACAGGCTGAATTTTCTTGTGGTAATGCAGAAATGGTTGGATAGCATCACTGACTCAGTGGACATGAGTTTGAACAAACTCCAGAAGGTCGTAAAGGACAGGGAAGCCTGGCACGTTGCAGTCCGTGGGGTGGGGTGGTGGGGTCGGGCACAACTGAGTGACTGAACAATGGCTGAGCAAATAGTGAAACAATCAGAACAGCAGCTCTCACTCTTCAATCCGAATAGAAGAGAGGAAGGAAGATATGGATGGTTTTCAGTTTTGGCAAATAAAATAGTCAGAATAAAATATGATGGTTCTAATGAACTCAGAGCGCCCAGATATATATATATATATTATTCAGGGTAACATCCTATTTGCAAAATGGACAGACACTGTTTGTTTTTGCAACTAGTCAACTGAGCTAATGTGAGAGCCAGCTTCTTTGATGTTTTAGCTTTAAGAAAGTTGCATTAATGGAGAGCAATTATGGTAATTTGCATTAGGAATGGATTATGGTAATTGAAAACTTCTGCGGTGACAGGTATTTGTGAGACCCCTGTGTTCTGGTGCAGTTCAGAACTGCTATTAAGCCCATGGTAATTAGCATTTTCCCCCCTGCAATGGTTGAAAGACTAAGGGAACATAAAACAAAATTTGACAGTGTGAGGAGGGAACTGGCAGCAACATCAGAACCTACAGTCAACACAAAGAAACACAAACACACGGATGGTCTTGGGCTTTTTAAAAATAGAGAATCAGAAGAAAATCACAGGTTTGTCTGGGGCCCTGGGGAGGCCGAGCCATTTATGGAGTGGGTCTGCAGTACAGAGCAGACTTCGTAACAGAAAGATGGAGCAAAGAAAGCCATTCTTGTTTTCTGTCTTTATTTCTGAATCAATTGTTGTAGGGAGCAGTGCCGGCCCCCGCTGTGCAGAGCAGTAGAAAGTGAAGACAGAGCTGAATCACTTCCTCATGTTCATGCAGCCTTTCAACCAGTGTTTATCAATGCCTTCTATGTGCCAGGCAACGTACCAGGAGCTGAAGATGTAAATAAGAAAAGTCCCTGCCCTTACAGAGATTTCCGAGTCATTTGGAAACCGAGGTCTGTTTGCTTCCACCTTAAATGCAAGGAAGCATTCCGTTAGAGCCCGAGCTATGTTATATGCCTGGCTTCCTTCATCTTGGGAGGGTTAAAAATTCTATTTTAGCTCTTAATCCCTTAGACTTTGTTCTTATCTTCATGATTTCTCTTGTGATCTCTCAGGAAAGCAAAATAATAGAGTGTCGCTAAATTAGGATATGCTTGGCTGCAAAGAACAGAATACCTAACTGAAAGTATATATGTGTAACTTACTAATGTCACACTTACTAATTCCAGAGTTAGTGTAGTAGGTCAGTGGTATCTCCGGCAATCCAGGCTCCTACCCTTCCTGACCGACCATTGTGTCTGTTGGCAATGTCTCCCGCATGGTAACAAAGTGGCTACCAGAGCTATAAGCTGATGTCTTTATATAGAAATGTTCTGAGCCAGGAATAGCTCTGCTGGCCCCGTGGCTGAGACCTTGCTTCCAAAGAGAGGGTTTGGGTTTGAGCCTTGGTTGGGAGCTAAGACCCCACATGAGTTGCAGCCAAAACAGCAAGATATGAAACAGAAGCAACACTGTAACCAAGTCAGTAAAGAAATAACACGAGGACAGGGGGCAAGAACAAAACTGTGTTTCTCTTTATGCCAGGGAAGGGGAAATCATTTGTAGGGGAAAGGTTTTTTTGCTTCCTGAAAACACAAGGAGCCTGTGGGGCTATAGTCCATAAGGTTGCAAGAGTCAGACATGACTGAAGTAACTTAGCAGGCACGCATGCATACACACGTATTATCTGCAGAGCACTTCAGTAAGTCCCTGACATACAAGCCTCCAAGTTGTGAACTCTCAAAGATGCAGACGTGCATCTGCATGTCCAGTCTCGTAGGTCGGCTCGCGCATCTGGCGTACACTGGTACATGCGTGCATCCTGTACACGTGGTCGTGCTTTTGTGTGCTTTCCTGTGGCTGTACAACGTGAGGAGCTCACTAATGAAGGAGTTGCAGTCATCTACGAGGAGAGAGAAAGAGCTGCTACCCAGACATCTCTGAATCCTTTCCTCCCGCGGGTAGGTAGAATCGAATCCAGCAAGGACCAGAACCTGCGCCATCAGCGTCAGGCGTGAGTGACGCTGCAGCTTGCCCTCTGCCTCCTGCTGCTGACGATCCTGCAGCTCTGCCATCTCCTGCCTCCTCTCCCTCCTCCAGTCAGTAACGCTTCTTGCCTGTTCACTCAGCGCCAGCCCCTGGATGCCAGCTGTTGTAATGTACTACTGCACTTTTCAAAGTACTGTACTATAAGCTTAAAAATCTTTTAGTTTTTGTATCTGTTTTTTATGTATTGTGTGAAAAGTATTATACACCTATTACAGTACAGAGCTATATAGCCAATTGCGTTATTTGGGTACCTCGGCTAACTTTGTTGGACTTAATGAACAAACCGGATTCATGAACATGCTTCTAGGACAGAACTTGCTCATAGGCAGGGGAACAAATGAGTTCTGCACTCTCTACGTATAGGCATTTAGTCCCTATAACAATTGGGTGAGATAAGACTGTCTTTACAGGTGAGGGGGATAAGGTACTGAGAGATGAAAAACACGCAGAGATTCAAACCCACCTGGGCTTGAGCCAAAGTCTACTTTTGTCCATTGTACCACATTTCTTCCCAAAGCCCAGCATAGAAGTAAAGTCATTTGAGTCTCAGGAGATGATTCACTAGGGTTTTCTGTCTGTTGTGAATTTCCTTGTTCAATGCTAATTTCTGTACCGCACACCTCTCTGGATCCACGTGGTTATTGACACATGGGGAGAAAAATTGGAAACTTCGCCTATCAGATATCTGAGGTTAAATAACACTAGATTCCTTTGGTAAGATACAAGCAATTAATATTCTGCTTGCCATCATTGCTATCCTTCAATGATTTATCTCCTGTGAACCATGGTAGGAGATTTTTACACTGAGCAGAGCTGTTTCAATATAGAAAAAGGAAAGACATAACAATGTATATAGCTCTAGTAGAAGCAATTATTTTGTAAACACATCTCAATGGCTACTGTTACTCTTTTAATTGGAGAAAACCGATTCATGTCAATGTATGGCAAAAACCACTACAATATGGTAAAGTAATTAGCCTCCAATTAAAATAAATAAATTAATTAAAAAAATAAGGTGAAATCCCAACTTTACTTAAATGAGAACTATGTCCTATTAAATTGGTGTCTTTTTTCCTGTCACTCTCAAGAGATCTCAGTTTGTGAGATGCTTCATACGGACCTGAGTTCCGCAGAGGGTAATTGACCAAGTCAGCTTCACCATGGTAGTCGCTTGTCATTAGCAGCAATCCCATGTTTTCTGCCAGGAATCTGAGGCACAACTCAGTCATTGGAGCCCCTCTTTCAGAGGACATGTGTTTTCTTGCTGCTGAACTCATGTTGCAGATGTGATTGAAAAAGTGAAGCAGTCCATCCCAGAGAGGAGGGAGGCTTGTTCTTAGATGACCTGATTTTTGCATCCTGATGACTCTTACCGGATATATGTGTTCACAAGTGTTTAAGAGCCCTTTGCCAAAAAAAAAAAAAAGACTACACAGAAGAAGAATCTGTGTATGAACTGTTTCTGCTCGTACTATTTAACGAACAAACATACAAAACGTATAAACCTTCCCTCAATAACGCAGGAAGGCCACTTATTAATATTTTTCCTGAGTCCTTTTAAGTAGAAAGCACGATGAAACAGTTCATTGTACTGGGAAGAAAAGGCTTGTCTGGGAGTGTGAAAGAACAATTTGACAATTATCTCCATAGTTCTAAGGTCTCAGGAAGAGAAATGACAACCTTTTATTATAAAGCACTTTTAATTGAAGTAATTAGGAGCAAGAACACTAGTATATGCTGAAAGACAGTCAGGAGGGAAATGGATTTCTGGTCAAGTCTGCTGAGCTTGGAGGCTGCTGCTGAACTTTTGTAATAATGATTTACACAATACATCTGAGTCATTTTTAGCCTTATCAAAATTAGTTTTTCTGCCTTGTTCTTCTTTCAGATGAAATAATAATGTTTAGACTTAGCTGGCATCTTTCATTCCAATGGGTCCCCTGGTTCTTAAACAATTTTTCTATCTCCACATGTGTGAATATGTGTCTACACAGAGTCATTTCAGCGATTGCCAAAAATTTCAGCAATCCCACTGGGTAACACGTTGCAGCTGTTCAGTATTATCTAGCAAAGCTACACAGTGTTTGAGGGGAATAAAGTAAAAAAAAAAATCTCAAAGTTAAAGTCCAATGTTAATATTCTAGGAAGAATCTGGAAGGCAGAAATGTATAAATACACAAAAGAATTTGCTCAGACTCTATCTATTCTTGTTGCTAACATGTGACCATGGAATATCTGGGCACCAGGAGGGGAGTGAAGTTGGTTTTAAAGTTCCTTTGAAATATGATGCTGTTACCAGGAGGGTTTCCCAGTTCTGTACTGGGACATTTATTCAGCACTGACAGAAAGCAAATGCCACTTCATTGAATTAGCAATATACTTCCTGTTTTTCTTGGAGGTCTCACTCAAGGACTGGCCACTTCTGCTATTTCGGTTTTAGGAACTGATAAGTAACTGTGATTAGCCATTCAGATTTCATCTGAAAAGAAATAAATTCATTTAATTGCTTTAAAAAGACATGTACATTCACAGCATTCGTGTACTCGGAATTTGAAATATGATGAATTATTTTCCCCAGTAGATAGAGGCGTGCCTGGCACATAGTAGGCACCATCTATTAAAGGAGTGAATAAAAGCTTTGAATTCCTGATGATAACAACCCTCACATTTATGTGGTGTTGAATACTTTTCAACATGCTTTCGCAGATACCAACTTTTTTTGGATATCAATGATATTATACTGGATTTAATTTGATATTGTAAATGTCAGAAAAATTTAATATCAGAAATTCATCATACTGAGATCACTTCCATTTCTCTTTGGCAAGCCATTACTAACAGTCCTAGATAGATTAAACTTCTAAGACCTGCCCTGCTCACACCTCATTCTATGTAAAAGTGCCTGATTCCAAGACTCTTGCCTGTCAAGCCACATTTTAAATGATTTGATCCTTTTCCATTTTGTTGCCTCTCAAGTCAGCTTTCTGGGCTTATGTGGACCAGAGCAGCTATATTGCCTAAGTGAAGCCATGGCACAGGCTGGCCATTGATGTTTGCCTTGTGTCTCTGTTTCCAAGGAGGAGTTGAATTAGGTCATTTTTCTCTAAAGAATTTGAAATTGGAAATGTGGGAAAATTTTTCCAGCTACCAGGGAAGCTCAAAATGGAATGAAGACCTGAGATAAGAGGTGGCTGGAGCAAGCCAGAGCCATGGGATGATTTTGACAAAGTCATCTAAGAGACTGGTGGGAATGAGAAGGGAACGAATGTACAGAGAATCTGCGACTTCACATATTGCTGAAGGTCCCTGAGAAAGAGAAGGAGAATCACGGTGATAACTTTTCCTTCCACTTGTGTGGATTTTTGTAATGCATCCTTTATTTCACATGAATGAGTGAAAGTCACTCAGTTGTATCTGACTCTTTTCAACCACATGGACATCCATGGAATTCTCCAGGCCAGAATACTGCAGTGGGTAGCCTTTCCCTTCTCCAGGATCTTCCCAACCTAGGGATCGAACACAGGTCTCCCAAGTTGCAGGCAGATTCTTTACCAGCTGAGCCACAAGGGGAGCCCAAGAATACTGGAGTGGGTAGCCTATCCCTTCTCCAGAGGATCTTCTCTACCCAGGAATTGAACTGGGGTCTCCTGCATTGCAGGCGGATTCTTTATCAGCTGAGCCATGATGTGACTTAATTAGGTTCTTGGTCTTTACAATCACAAGAGTCAAAAGAGATTTTGGCATGATACAAATTTGCTTATGAAGACAGAGTGACCTACAGGAAAGATGATGATGGGAATGAACTTTTCTTCCTGGTTGGGATGTTACAATAATTGATGTCATGGCTTTGGGAGGAATAAATGAGCTATTGCCTTGTAAGACAGCATTGACTTTCTACAGGGTGTGGGTCTTCTTTTTTATTTATCAGCACACTTACCTGCTGCTCAGCATATGGTTTAGAGCAGCTTCCTTTCCCTCTGGGAGCTTATATTCTAAGTCAGATAGTTTGTTAAGATCTTATCTTAGAATTCTTTGACCAGGATCTTCATTGGCTCTTCCGGTCTCTGTATGATAGATTTTTCCAGATCAAATGTGACTGCAGGCCTTATAAATTTAGAGAACTGCAACCCAAGGAGTGGTGGCTGCACAGGCACAGGAGGGCCTAGAGGAGCTATCCCATGTTGAAGGTCAGGAACGGTGGTGGTGAGGAGATACCCCTTGTCCAAGGTAAGGAACAGTGGCTGTGCTTTGCTGGAGCAGCCGTGAAGAGATACTCCACGCCAAGGTAAGAGAAACCCAAGAAAGATGGTAAGTGTTGCAAGAGGACATCAGAGGGCAGACATGCTGAAACCATACTCACAGAAAACTAGTCAATCTAATCACACTAGGACCACAGCCTTGTCTAACTCAATGAAACCAAGCCATGCCCGTGGGGCAACCCAAGACGGGCAGATCATGGTGGAGAGGCCTGACAGAATGTGGTCCACTGGAGAAGGGAATAGCAAGCCACTTCAGTATTCTTGCCTTGAGAACCCCATGAACAGTAGGAAAACGCGAAATGATAGGATACCAAAAGAGGAACTCCCCAGGTCAGTAGGTGCCAAATATGCTACTGGAGATCAGTGGCGAAATAACTCCAGAAAGAATGAAGGGATGGAGCCAAAGCAAAAACAATACCCTGTTGTGGGTGTGACTGGTGATAGAAGCAAGATCCGATGCTGTAAAGAGCAATATTGCATAGGAACCTGGAATGTCAGGTCCATGAATCAAGGCAAATTGGAAGTGGTCAGACAAGAGATGGCAAGGGTGAACGTCAACATTCTATGAATCAGCGAAATAAACTGGACTGGAATGGGTGAATTTAACTCAGATAACAATTATATCTACTACTGCGGGCAAGAATCCCTCAGAAGAAATGGAGTAGCCATCATGGTCAACAGAAGAGTCCGAAATGCAGTACTTGGATGCAATCTCAAAAATGACAGAATGATCTCTGTTCATTTCCAAGGCAAACCATTCAATATCACAGTTATCCAAGTCTATGCCCCAACCAGTAATGCTGAAGAAACTGAAGTTGAATGGTTTTATGAAGACCTACAAGATCTTTTAGAACTAACACCCCAAAAAGATGTCCTTTTCATTGTAGGGGACTGGAATGCAAAAGTAGGAAGTCAAGAAACACCTGAAGTAACAGGCAAATTTGGCCTTTGTCTAAAGAATGAAGTAGGGCAAAACCTAATAGAGTTTTGCCAAGAAAATGCACTGGTCATAGCAAACACCCTCTTCCAACAACACAAGAGAAGACTCTACACATGGACATCAACAGATGGTCAACACCAAAATCAGACTGATCATATTTTTTGCAGCCAAAGATGGAGAAGCTCTATACAGTCAACAAAAACAAGACCAGGAGCTGACTGTGGCTCAGATCATGAACTCCTTATTACCAAATTCAGACTTAAATTGAAGAAAGTAGGGAAAACCGCTAGACCATTCAGGTATGACCTAAATCAAATCCCTTATGATTATACAGTGGAAGTGAGAAATAGATTTAAGGGTCTAGATCTGATGGATAGAGTGCCTGATGAACTGTGGAATGAGGTACTTGACATTGTACAGGAGACAGGGATCAAGACCATCCCCATGGAAAAGAAATGTAAAAAAGCAAAATGGCTGTCTGGGAAGGCCTTACAAATAGCTGTGAAAAGAAGAGAGGCAAAAAGCAAAGGAGAAAAGGAAAGATATAAGCATCTGAATGCAGCATTCCAAAGAATAGCAAGAAGAGATAAGAAAGCCTTCTTCAGTGATCAGTGCAAAGAAATAGAGGAAAACAACAGAATGGGAAAGACTAGAGATCTCTTTAAGAAAATTAGAGATACCAAGGGAACATTTCATGCAAAGATGGGCTTGATAAAGGACAGAAATGGTCTGGACCTAACAGAAGCAGAAGATATTAAGGAGAGGTGGCAAGAATACACAGAAGAACTGTACAAAAAAGATCTTTACGACCCAGATAATCATGANCCTGTGGTCATGTAAGGATGTGAGAGTTGGACTGTGAAGAAGGCTGAGTGCCGAAGAATTGATGTGTTTGAACTGTGGTGTTGGAGAAGATTCTCGAGGGTCCCTGGACTGCAAGAAGATCCAACCAGTCCATTCTGAAGGAGATCAGCCCTGGGATTTCTTTGGAAGGAATGATGCTAAAGCTGAAACTCCAGTACTTTGGCCACCTCATGCAGAGTTGACTCATTGGAAAAGACTCTGATGCTGGAGAGATAGGGGGCAGGAGGAGAAGGGGACAATCGAGGATGAGATGGCTGGATGGCATCACGGACTGATGAACGTGAGTCTGGGTGAACTCCGGGAGATGGTGATGGACAGGGAGGCCTGGCGTGCTGCGATTCATGGGGTCGCAAAGAGTCGGACACGACTGAGCGACTGAACTGAACTGAACTGAGGGGGCTTTCCTGGTGGCTCAGAGGTTAAAGTGTCTGCCTCTAATTAAGGAGACCCAGGTTCGATCCTTGAGTTGGGGAAGATCCCCTGGAGAAGGAAATGGTAACACACTTCAGTATTCTTGCCTGGAGAATCCCATGGACAGAGGAGCCTGGTGGGCTACAGGCTATGGGGTCGCAGAGTCGGACATGACTGAGCGACTTCACTTCACCTCTTCAGGGGCCAAAAGGGATATCTTTCTACTTCTGAGAAGCTTAGTTTTATGCCACAGGCTCCTGAAATGATCATTTTGTAGCAACACGGATGGACCAAGAGAGGATCATATAATACCAAGTGAAGTAAGTCAGACAAATACCATGTGGTATCACTTGAATGTGAAATCTAAAATAAGACACAAAATGAACTTACTAACAAAACAGAAAGTGACTCACAGATACCAAAGGGGAAAGGGGAGGTGAGGATAAATTAGGAGTTTGGGGTTAACAGATACTCACTACTTTATATAAAATAGACAAAAAACAAGGTCCTCCTGTAGAGCACAGGGAACTGCATTCAATATCTTGTAATAATCTATGATGGAAAAGAATCTGAAAAAGACTCTTTGTGACCCCATGGACTATACAATCTTTGGAATTCTCCAGGCCCGAATACTGGAGTGGGTAGCCTTTCCCTTCTCCAGAGCATCTTCCCGAACTGGGGTCTCCTGCATTGCACCTGAGTTATCAGGGAAGACTTGGAAAAGAATGGATACATGTACATGGATGTTGTTGCTCAGTCACCCAGTCATGTCTGACTCTTCATGACCCCATGGACTGCAGCATGTCAGGCTTCCCTGTCCACTATCTCCCGGAGCTGGCTCAAGCTCATGTCCATTGAGTTGGTGATGCTATCCGACCATCTCTCCTCTGTCTCCCCCTCCTCTTCTTGCATTCAGTCTTTCCCAGCATCAGGGTCTTTTCCAATGAGTCAGCTCTTCGCATCGGGTGGCCAAAGTATTGGAGTTTCAGCTTCAGCATCAGTCCTTCCAATGAACACCCAGGACTGGTCTCCGTTAGATTCTATATATTATGATTTTCTAAACACATTATTAGGCTAACTTTACTAAATTTAAAATAAGATTTTATATCTATTTAAGAAACAAAATTGCTCTGTAATTTAGCTTCTAATGCATTTTTTTTCCCAGCATTGGTATTAAAGTTACTCTGTCGTGATACAAATGGGTAGCTTGTCTTCTGTGTTCTTATTCCTACGAATAGTTTTGTGTAGAGAGTTTTTTTCCCTCTGAAAATATGATAGAACTTACCTTTAGATTCTCTGTTCTGGATTCTTATGGCA
>SJYQ01004068.1:1155875-1179175 GCA_006410935.1 Redunca redunca
TTATATCTATTTCAAATGTTTTCTTTCACATACTTTCTTACGGACATTTAATTTACTTTTGTAGTTACTTGTGCTGAATACTTCACTCATTACAAAAAAAAATCAGACCTCAGTGTCTCATAAAGGTTGATCACATTTCTGGGATCAGGATAAGTGATCATCCCCCCGATCATCATCACTCTTGTGTATTTAATATATGCCTTTCAATTCATTATTCATACATTTATGTATCTTTATTGTTGAAAAATTTATAGTATTTTTTATGCTTTAGAATTTTACATAAATAATTTCTGTTCGAGATGGAGTAACACCCTTAAACAAACAAAACAAAAAACGAAGACAAACTGGTTTAGCCAAAGGTTTACGTGGCACTGGACAAGACAACAAAAGAGAGCGACCCCTGAGAGATGGGAAACAAGCAAACTGACCCCTCTGACTCATTTTGAGAGAGTTTCCAGACTTTGATGCAGGGCTGGGGCCATGTCGGTGGTTCCTGGAAGATCACTTGAGTTGAACAGATGACACTGAGAGTCTGGGAAACCAAGGTGTCTCGAGTTTTCAGGACAGAGTCCTGGAGAGGAGCACGCTGCACAGAAACAGAAACAGAACCCCAGGCACCCGCAGAGGGCGCCCCTTGCATATTCAGCAGAGAAGTCCTGCTCTGTGCATGCGTGTGGGGCCAAAGTCATCAGTAAGAGTCAGATGCACAAACTCAGGGCCAGGAACTGTGTCAGTTCCCACCATCTAGTGGGAGAAACCTCTTAATTTACGGGACGCTGAGTATTCAGGAGGGTCTTGTCTCAGGTGACTTACTCAGGTTAATTACTGGGGGGTAATTAGCCCTAGAATAATTGCTGCCCCAGGTCTGCCTGTTGTATGCTGCGCTCGTGCTTAGCTGTTACGGCTTCGTGGACTCTAGCCCATCAGGTTCCTCTGTCCATGAAATTCTCCTGACCAGAATACTGGAGTGAGTTGTCATTTCCTAGTCCAGGCGATCTTTCTGACCCAGGGATCAAACCCATCTCTCCTGAGTCTCCTGTATTGGCAGGCAGACTCTTTACTATTGTGCCACCTGGGAAGGCCACTGAGTATTCAGAAGGGTCTTGTCTCAGTTCAGTTGCTCAGTCGTGTCCGACTCTTTGTGACCCCATGAACTGCAGCATGCCAGGCCTCCCTGTCCATCACCAACTCCTGGAGTTTACTCAGACTCACGTTCATCAAGTCGGTGATGCCATCCAGCCATCTTGTCCTCTGTCATCCCCTTCTCCTCCTGCCTTCAATCTTTCCCAGCATCAGGGTCTTTTCCAATGAGTCAGCTCTTCGCATCAGGTGGCCAAAATATTGAAACTTCAGGTTCAGCATCAGTTCCTCCAGTGAATATTCAGGATTGATTTCCTTTAGGATCGACTGGTTGGATCTCCTTGCAGTCCAAGGGACTCTCAAGAGTCTTCTCCAATACCACAGTTCAAAAGCATCAATTCTTCAGCACTCAGCTTTCTTTATAGTCCAACTCTCACAACCATACATGACTACTGGAAAAACCGGAGTTACCAAGAAAACTTGGTAAACTAGAATTAGAAGGAAACTTCTAGAAGATAAAAGCTTTTTGTCAAGAACTTACATATTTAACAGAGAACCTTATATGTATTTCCCTTAATGTTGGGAAAAAGATGAAGATGACCACTTCGACTGCTACTGTCTACAGATCCTGGACACTGTATTAAATAAAGAAAAAGTAACACTTCTAATTGAATAAACAAATAAAATAATTACTTCATAGACAACCCAACAGAGGTCAGTAAGATTGCTGGATGCAAAATCCATTGATATTTCCTGTATCAGTAAAGATCTATTAAAAATGTAATATTAATAGATGCCATTTTCAACAGAACAAAAACTATGAAATACTTAGCAAATCACCTGGTAAAGTATGCACAGGATACTAGTAGAAAAATATTAAGATTTCCTATTAAGGAACGTAAAATAATAATAAATGAAAAGGTATATGATGCCCATAGTTGGAACAAGTCCATGTTAGAGATTTAAGTTTTACTTCAGATTATAAATTCAATGCTAAGATAATGGAAAAGAGAAACAGATATGCAGGTTTGCCTTATTAGATATTAAGACATAATACAAAGCAATAGTAAAGCGGCAGTGTGGGCCCGGCAATGAACCCCACAAATTGACGAATAGTAACTTGGTATATGTTACAATATAAGAAGGGAAAGGGTAAATTATTTAAAATCGTCAAACAGATGAAAAACCAAGGAGAAGCAAATGTTGAGGCATATCTTCACGGCCTTGGGATATGGAGGGATTTGGTATTTGAGACAAAAAAAAAAACCAAGCAAAAATCACTAGGGGTAGTATTAATGGATTTGCCTCCATGAAAACAAAAGATTTTTGTCCATCAAAGAATACTACAAGGCTAACAACTGTGTGACAAGAAAATGGTTTTAGGGAAGCAAGAAAAGCTGAAAAAAATGCAGTAGAAAACTGGACAAAGGAAATGGCTAGAAAGTATATGAAAGATTCTCAACTTCACTATTAATCAGAACAATGCAAATTAATCTGTGACTTATCACTGAGCAAAAGTGAAAAGGCTAGATGATATCAATTGCTGGTGAAGAAAAAGTAAAACTAGAATGTTTATGTACTCTGGTGGGCTTATAAATTGGAGATGACATTCTGGAAAGCATTATGGCAGGAATGAGAATTTAGGGCTTTTTCAATGTATTGCCAATTGTTTTCCCAAAATGCAATGCCTTATGATGTCTATTAATATATCCCTTGTTCTTAACATACACAGTTACATGNCTTACTCCTTGGAAGAAAAGTTATGACCAACCTAGATAGCATATTCAAAAGCAGAGACATTACTTTGCCAACTAAGGTCCATCTAGTCAAGGCTATGGTTTTTCCAGTGGTCATGTATGGATGTGAGAGTTGGACTGTGAAGAAGGCTGAGCACCAAAGAATTGATGCTTTTGAACTGTGGTGTTGGAGAAGACTCTTGAGAGTCCCTTGGACTGCAAGGAGATCCAAGCAGTCCATTCTAAAGGAGATAAGTCCTGGGTGTTCGTTGGAAGGACTGATGCTAAAGCTGAAACTCCAGTCCTTTGGCCACCTCATGCGAAGAGTTGGCTCACTGGAAAAGACTCTGATGCTGGGAGGGATTGGGGGCAGGAGAGAAGGGGACGACAGAGGATGAGATGGCTGGATGGTATCACTGACTTGATGGACATGAGTTTGAGTGAACTCCGGGAGCTGGTGATGGACCGGGAGGCCTGGTGTGCTGCGATTCATGGGGTCGCAAAGAGTTGGACACGACTGAGCGACTGAACTGAACTGAACTGAACACAGAACTGGAGTGTCTTAGAGAAGGATGTTTTAACAATAAGGACTATGTCTAGGAGAGTGTCCTGTTGTTCAGAGGCGGCAGCCTTCAGTAACTTGGATTGTTTAATTGAAGGAGGAGACATGGTAGGTTGCTGGTTTGCCTGCTGGAGACTGGTGAGGCTACTGACTGACTGTAGTAGCCTGGCAATTAATAGCAAATGAAGAAAGAAGCTGGGGTTTCATACACAAGAAGAGCTTTGAGAGCTTAAAGGATATAAATCAATTTTGAGGGACACTGCATTCAGAGGGCTTTGCTTTGGGAGAACTTTAGTACCCACAAGGAACCAGATTAGAAAGTCAAGTCAGACACACTTGGACAAGGGATTGAAAAAAGCAAAGCATAGCCTCAAGACACAAGCAGTTCCTGCTTCCAGTCCCCAGCTCTCTTCTGATTAATAAAGTGCTTTTGATGTGAGTGGCTCTGACCTCCTCACACCACCCTTATGCTCAGACTCCAACACTACAAAAGCAGTGTCACAAAAAATTAGCACAATCCTCCTCTAAATTTGCACATCAATCCTGGGTGTTTGGGGAGATTATTTATTTCAGCAAGTATCTATGGAGTGCTTTCACATGCCAATCTGCACTGCCGTGCTGGGGACACAGAGATGAATAGAACCTGTTGGCCATGGACGTGAACACAGATAATTATCTTTTAAGGCAGACTGATGGATATTACAAAGAGGCTGGAGGAGGGATGTGTTGACACAGCTAGGAAGAGGGTGGGTCAGAGGCAGACTTAGAAAAAAACTGTATCTAAGCTGGATTTTGAGGCAGAGAAGTCTTCCAAACAGAAAGACAACAAAGACATAGAGATGAGAAGGACAAAGAAAGAGCTCATGTGGCCAAAGCAAGGAGGGCGAAGGAGAGAGTGGCGTGAGATGAGTCTGCGGAGACAGATTGCAGAGGTAGATAACCGTGGACTTGTATTTGCAGGCAGTGGAGAGTCACTGAAAGCTTTTGTAAATGTACATACAGAGCAGAGCAATAGAACTGGGCTTCAGAAAATAGCTATTGACAATTTGAGGACAAATTAAAGAAATTAGAATTTGAAAATTGGGAAACCAGTAGGAGGCTAAGGCCACAATCTAGGAAAAAATCAAGAAAAGTCCGAACGAAAGCAAGTGTGATGAAAATAGAAAAGAAGGGGACAGATTTAAGGGAATCCACGGGGTCTGCCAACTAGGATGTGGGGAGTAGTCAGGGGAGGAAGCGCAGTGACTGAGCTTGCCTTCTTGGGGAGGACAGTGAGGGGGGCTTGGAGGAGAGGGCGGGGAGCTGGGGAAGAGGACCTCAGAGTCCTGGATGTCTCAGCACAGGGTGCCTGGGCTAGAGCATACAGCAATCCAGCAGGTTTCCAGCATCTCAGAGTGTTTCCTGTCTGTTGGCTGAGTACAAGGGTGGGCTGAAACTATCGACTCTATAGAGTTGGAGGTGCCGATTCTGAGGTCTGCAGCCGGGCCCCTCAGTGTCTCTGATTACATCCAATCTGGACCTGGGCTATACTGAATGAGGGTTCTCCGAGGGGTGTGTGAGTGACCCCCTGTCCTGGTTTATCCTGGGCTAGGCGCGCTGCGGGCCCTGCAGAAGCTGCGGTCTCCCTGTTCTGACAACAGCAGCGTCTCCTTGCGCCTCCTCCCCAGCTTTTCCCTGGGTGGCTGTTCTATATGTAGAGATAGCAGGCGCCGGAGACAGGTGATGTTGCTGACTGTGGGGAGCAGACTGGCTTCTCCAGCTTTTTGTTTGTGCTGGCAGCTAAAGTTGTTAATTCATTTCTTTCTCTAATTAAAATCAGAAAGTGCCAGGTCCTTGGTCAAATTTGTCTTAGGAATCAATGGGAATAGCTTGTGATAGGTTTCTTTTCTTTTTGTATTACCATTAAAAAAAAAAAACAACAAACTAAAGTGTAGTTAATTTACAATGTTGTGTTAGTTGCAGGTGAAAAGCACAGTGATCCAGTTATACATCTTCTTTTTCACATTCTTTTCATTACTGTAAGGTACTGAGTATAGTTGCCTGTGCTTCTACAAGAGGTCCTTGTTGATTTCTACATATAGTACTGCGCCCCTGCGTGCTCAGTCAGGTCCGACTCTTTGCGACCCCAGGGACTGTAGCCCGCCAGGCTCCTCTGTCCATGGGATTTTTCAGGCAAGAATCCTGGAGTGGGCTGCCATTTCCTCCTCCAGCAGTCTTCCTGGATCTTCCTGACCCAGGGATTGAACCTGCGTCTCCTGCATTGGCAGGTGGATTCTTTACCGTTGTTGTAGCGTATATATGTTAGTCCCCAACTCCTAATTTATCTCCTTCCTGGCCTCTCATCCCCTTTGGTAACCGTATGTTTGTTTTCTGTGTCTATGAATCTATTTCTGTTTTGTAAATAAGTCAGTCTGTGTTTTATTCAGATTCCCCGGGTTAGTGATATCCTGTGACGTTTGTCTGGCTCTGGTTTACTTCCCTTATAATCTCTAGGTGGCGAGTTTCTTTAATTGTCACAGGCACAGGCTGAGCTCTGGTTTTCTCCCCTCTAGGATTTGGGTCAGAAAGTGAGCATAATTCAAAATTCAGATCAAAAAGTAATTTCATTGTCCTTGGTCTTTTTTTTCTTTTCAGGTCATTTCTTGGGATTTTCTGGGAAGAGGGCTGGTCCTTCCTATGTGTCATCCTACAAATAGGGCGTGTTCTGATCTACCTGCAGAACCATCTATTTCCCAGGTTCCAGAAGAACTGCAGTAGAAGGAACAGGATCATGGGGAAAAGGTGGTAGAGGATCATGATAAGCAGGCTACAGGGCTGTGTGAGGGAAAATGAAAGACGGGAATATCCTACTAGCCCTGTTACATAGGGCTGGAGGCAGATTTATTTCCAGCTTGAGAGCCCTTCATGTAAAGGGGCCCTAGCCATGGGTTGACATGGGTATATATTTCTGAAAATCTCTATGTTCTTAATCTCAAAGAGGGCTCCCAAACTGTACAATCTGTAGGCTCCATAAAACTCTGGATCTATTTCGTTTACGGCCTGAGAAAAAGAAGAGAAAGGAAAAATCCTAATGGGTAGGTGTTCTTTCTGTTCCTCCTCTGCTGCGTGTTGCCTTTGTTTGGCTCGCTAGCATCCTACAGTTCTAAATGCAGCTACTCTGAAAGCCAGAAAGTTTGGGAGTCGGGGGTGGAGGAGGGAGAGGGAGACAGATTTCAGCTGGCTGGTTTGGTTCTGTCATTTGCATAATTCCAGATAAACACATGAAGAAAGCAATGACTAACGGTTATTGTGATACTTCTTTAATTATTTCCAGCCAGCAAAATGATAACATGTCATTTGATCCTAGACCCTTTTTTATGCTTACTGTATATGAGTTTTAATATGTATCATCATAACATGTAAAACATTGTTAAAAAAAAAGAGGAAAAGAAAGACAAGGATGCGAATATGTGAAAATGCATTAAATTCCAACATAAAAACAGATGAAAACTGGCAATAAGCCTAGTCCTCATAGGATTTTGGACTCTAGCTCAGCCACTCAAAACGGGCCCTGAAGTGTCATTTTCCAGAGGCATAATCAGACCGACTAAGTCTCCATAGCCTCTTCCGTGTTGTCAATTCTCTTCTGTTTATTGTTAATTCGTCTCGTTTCCAAGCATTTCAGCACAATCTTCTCATTGGAAGCATATTTGCGCTCATTACATAGATACGCAGGACCCCTTGAGGGACCCCGGCAGCTTTATCAGCCTGGTTTCGTCACTGGTGACAGGGAGGCAGGGAGAGATGAAGACGCTTGCTTTAGGTGTCACGCTCAATCAATACCCAGAACAAAGCTCAGTTGTAGGTGGACTTGCTAGCCCTGTGCCTGACTACTGGGACATACTGCTTTCATGGTTCTTCTGGAGAGAGAGAGAGAGAGAGAGAGTGTGTGTGTGTGTGTGTGTGTTATGTTTTAACTTACAAGTTACTTTTAAATAAAAGGGCCAGAGGAAAATGCATTCTTATCTTCACTGCCTCGAGTCCCTGAAAAGTCTCACAAGGGCTATTTACTGGAGATAAAAATACAAGTGCCTTGTTGCGGGGTGAGATCAATATGTAGTGTTCTCTAGACGTCCTGCTGAACTCCAGGGAGATGACGTGTGTCCCGCCTTCGCTGAGGACTCTTCTCCCTTTAAAGCGCGCTGCCCTGCTCCCAGCTGGCTCTCGGGATGAGTTATGCTGCTGAGACAGATGTGCTGCCCTTGTGGCCTTGACTCTTTACAGCTCCTTTCTGGGATGCATCCTGGCATCGTGGCGCTGGACGGCTCGGTAATGGCAGTCTTGGGGCTCGTTCTTTCTAGAGACATCTGCTCTTCTGCTTTTGCTGTTTGGTGGATGTCGCTGTAAGCACGCTGTGCATTTGTATCAACAGGGCTATACCGATGCCTGTCCTTCATCTGGACAAGTGATAGGTGATGAGAGGTTCAGGACTCCAATAATCTAGATGAAATTCCTGAAATTTCTGAACTGCCGCTTGCTGAGGAGGAGGGTGGGGGTCTATGCTTATTGTCATTGTGGGATATAAGCAGATCTGTACTGTGAGGCTGTATGAACATCTGCAAAATGGGCTCTTCATGTTTGTTTAAAAAACGTGCACTGTAGTTGAACAGAAGCATACTATAACCCATTAGCTTACGTGTCAGCGTAACAGCCTCTGAATTGCATATTGGTGGGAAAATATTGATAGCAAAGTGTAAACAACTGCAAATGGGAAAGGCAATAAAACTCTCTTCACAGGATCTGTAATTTACAACTAAATAGGCTATACTGAGATTATATGAAGTAGAGACATGTATGTCCAAAGTAACGGGGAATTTAAATTAAGGCTTGTACTTCCCCATTGACCGAGGGGAGGGTGAAAGAAGAAAGGAAAGGAACCTAGTGGTTTGTCTGGAGAGTATATGGTTGATAATGGTTCAAGTAATACATGCTAATCGTGCTTTGAGTTTGTGTGAAGTCTTCAGTGGTGGATTTCCTACATGCCCCAATGTAATTTGGTTATATCAATAAGGCTTTCTGTAGGCACAGAAGTATTCCATACCCAGGGAATATCCCACTGAAGAGGAGTTTTCTCATAAACAGGCAGCTCCACATTTGCACAAATGACTGGTTTAATCCAGTGAATTTATGTTCACTTACAGAATTCATCTCTACCTTAGTGGAACTGACCAAATGAGTATTTTCCTCTACTTTTTATTCTGTCACTCTTGCGTTATGTAATAAGGTAGCACATGTTATGTAATCAGTAGCACTTGCTAGTCTGAGTCTTGGGAAAATAGTCAACTTCATACCATCTCGTGACTGTTGAGTGGTAGGAAAAAGCAGCAGCATTGCGCCTTTGATCATTCTGAGGTGAGGGTGATGCTGCGAGGAGAGAAAGGGGAGGCCCCTTCTGGGTCTGGTGTCTGGGGCTGGAGCTGTGGACCAGGCAGAGGTCTGAGGTGGGTCCTGGGGCACGTAGAGACTCTGAAGGCTGATTGGAAGAGAAGGCTCTCACTGACTCTCCAGGGATCTTACTCTTTCTTCCTTTGGATGCCAGTCATGGAAGGAGCAACTTCTCTGTTTGGGCCTCAGTATGAAAGGAAGATGATTTGGATCCAGCCCCTCGGGACACTTCAGAGAGGAGCCATGATTGGCCCCTTGTCCCCAAGGGCAGCAGGGTCTCTCTGTGTGATTTGAAGGACATAGTCTGGTCTGGACATGGATGTGACTGGAGCGTAAAAGTCCTCTCCACCTGGTTTCTGGCTCTGTGATGTGCCTCAGGGGAGAGTTCTGTGTCACTAGCTGTTTGTCATACTGACAAGCCCCTCATGGCTTCATGATAGCGGCAGGGACAGTCCAGTAAGTTCCCTACATAGGAGCAAACTCTCTTCTGAAAGCATGTCCGTATAAGTCCAATTTATTCATAAGTCCCACAAAGTTAGCCTAGGTACCCAACTAAAACAATTGGCTATGTAGCACTGTACCGTAATAGATTTATAATACTTTTCACAATAATATATAAAAAAATAGACAGACACAAAAAAGTAAAGAGAACATCTTAAATCTTACAGTAGTACCTTGAAACTACAGTTGCTGGGACACAGGGGTTGGCACTGAATGAGCCAGCAAGAAGCCTTATGGACTGGAGGCAGGAGCGAGGGGGTGAGAGATGGCAGAGCCGAAGGACCATCGGTAGCAGGAGATGGGGGACAAGCTGCAGTTTCACTTACATGCTCACATCTTCAAGAGTTCACACCGTGAAGAAGGTTTGCATGTAGGGAAGTTGCTGCAGTTGCATGGAGGAGAACGCTCTTGGCACTTGCTTTCATGGCGCATGATGGTGCCAAGCCCATACCTGCTGCAGGGCTCTCAGGCCTGGTTACCAGCTGACTGCAGCATCTGTGGGGAAAAGCTCCCTGCTCCTGCAGCCTGAATACTGCCACACCTGTGACAGCAGCGTGCTACCTCGGTCCCCCCAACAGGTTTCCAGACCACCTGTTGTCCAGACGACGCAAGGCAACAGCGACAGTAAGTGAAACAGGGAACACGTTTTCCATTTCCTCTCTTGGGGCCATACCCTTTGGGAAGGCTAAGTCCGTAGGGTTTTGGGCTCATCACAAGAAGACGTTCTCATGGTAGTAAATGGAGGGTACGATCATTCAAGTTGCATATTCTGGGAGAGCTGGCTTGATTTAAACCCTAAGCTTCCGAAGCAGGACATTTTGCATTGATCCATGTGTGGGCAGGCTCCCAGGAGTAACTGTCCTCACCTTGGGTCACTGCATAGATAAATAAGATAGATTACGGGTGAGGCCCAGTTCCTTAGATGCTAGTAAAAATGTCTCTGTTTTCTTTTCGGGGATCCTTGTAGTACCAGGGTGAGGCTGCGAACCTCGAGGTTCCTAAATAATCCCCATGACTCTGGTCCTTTCTCTTGTCCTTTAGAGAGAACCACTGGTGCCTTCCTGACCTCATAAATATTATTGGCAGGAATATCAGTAAAGGAGTCTTCTCTCAACAGACGGGGCTTAAGAAAAAGGGAAATTCAATAAGGGAGCGAACAGGCTGTGATGGTAGCTGGAAATGCTGATCTTTGTGCTCTTCTTTTCTGCTCTTTATAGTATGTGACCATTTCCTGACGAGTGTCAGAGCTGTCCCTTCAGGAGGATAGAATTATGATAATAGGAAGGCAGAGAGAAAGAAACAGTCGCGGTTCTCTTTGTGCCTTCCAAAACAGATCCTTAAAGTCTACCTGGAAAACAGTAGTTAAAAATTAAAAAAAAAAACTCTTTTGGTCACTTCACAGGGCATGTGGGATCTCAATTCTTTGACCAGGGCTCGAGTCTGCACTCCCTGCTTTGGAAGCTCAGAGTCTTAACCACCACCACCAGAGAAGTCCCATAACTGTAGTTTTAACTGAAAGGTCAAAGTTCTCTATTTTTAAGAGCCAGCTTCTGCAAAAGAACATATCTTGAGAGTCCAAAGGAAAGACCCTGAAGGAAGCTTGGCTAATAGTTTATGCTAGAAACAATAGATGAGAAAGAGAACTAAGGCACTGCTCTGAACTTTTGCTGAATCATAGACTCATCTGGTGAGGCTATTAAGATGCTTGTTCCCAGGCCTTGCCCCAGGCTGGTTGAGTCAGAATCTCTCAGGGTGGTGACCAGACATTGGTACTGAAACAAAACCACCAACCAACCAACTAAACAAAGAAACAAACGAACCCTCTGGATTTTTCTAACATGCAGCCAGGGTTGAGAACAAGTGAAAGTGGGAAAACCGAAGACCACTCTGATCTGGGAGTGGGTAAGATGGGTAATATGTGTACTTGGAAGGAAGGAGAAGAGGGTGTCAGAGGATGAGATGGCTGGATGGCATCACCGATGCAATGGACATGAACTTGGGCAAAGTTCAGGAGATGGGGAGGGGCAGGGAGGCCTGGTGTGCTGCAGTCCATGGGGTTGCGAAGAGTCAGACATGACTGTGTGACTGAGCAACAATGTGTACTTGGAGGAGGTGTTTGAAGACTGGTATCAGGAGACTTCACAGAGAAGATCCGGTTTAGCTTGAAAACTGTCTAACCCCATCTTCTGCTCATATCAGGGAGCCACGTGAGAGCTGAGGGAGCATCCATGGACCAATGATACTGTTCTTTGAGTATGTGACTCTCTGAGGCGACACACTAGCCTTGCTCCTCCCTCTCTGGGGAGGATCTTTCATGTTCTATTAATAGTGCATGTGATTCATCCTAAGTTGAACTACAGAAGTGGCCCTCACTTGTACCTGGACATAGCTGAGTCCTAATCCAAACTTCCTTGGTGGAAATCCCCATTTTCATTGGGCCCAGAACAGAAGGAAGGTAACCTGGAGGAACATCTGGAGGTTTGGTGGTGTTATACAAAGGGCAGCACATGAACCTGGAGGAGGTGGACCATGTTGAAACTCATTCTTGTTACACAGAAGTAAAGGTATCTCAGCAAAATCAAATGATGAGCATTGGCATTCATGGACTTGGGTTCAATCCCTGGGTTGGGAAGATCCCCTGGAGGAGGGCATGGCAACCCTCTCCACTATTCTTGAGAATTCTGAATACTGGAGAACCAGATTCTGGAGAATCCCTATGGACAGAGGAGCCTGGCGGGCTACAGTCCATGGAGTTGCAAAGAGTCAGACATGACTGAGAGACCAAGTAACTGCTGGTTTTGAAATAATGTTTGGTGCACCTGGACATATATTAGGACTTGGCTCTCCAGTTGGGTGGAGTTGAGATGTTCTTTTCAAAACAGCATTTAAATTTATAAATTGCTACAGAATTGAGTGTGAAAGGAAGAAATACAAATGAAGATGCTGGTAACATTCTACGCATACCATCGAATTTTAAATGGCAGAACTGATTTTTAATGTGGTAAAATGGCTTGTAAGAGTGAATTCAAAAAATTTTTTTGCAGGTAACATGTAGGTTTTTGAAAAAAATTTGCAGTGATATAAAGTTCATAAAGACGATAATTGTCATGCTTACGTGGCTTTCATCTTAATGGGGTAATAAAATATCAAGATGTGTGTTTCATACAAAATACATTTCAAGAAAGACATTAAAAACCTCACTATGGGATGTTGGGAATTACTGAATCTTCCTCCGTGTCTATGTGTAACCATTATAAATAGAAATGTTTTCAGCCTGAGTAGGAGATTGAATTTTCATGAAGAAGGAGCCTTAGGAATTTCACAGGTGGTAGTGATGCTGAACAAGAAAACAAAAATCTTTGTTCCATGTGCCAAGTAAGCTGCCACTGAGATCAACAGCACTGTGCTTCCCAAAGCACTGCTGGATCCAGCCATTATTGGAGATCAAATTAGGCTATTATGAGAAATAGTCCTATTTAATGAGTCTATAATTACTTTTATTGTGACTAGTAACAACCGTAATGCGAGTGACAGAGTGTGTGAAGGTGCCACTGGCTGGGTAATCAGGCTGGGAGTTTGCTGCTGCCTATTTCCCTCGAACCTTAGATTTCTTAACAACACAGAGGTAGCACAGAGTCCTGGCAGAAACAGTCAATGAAAATGGTGCAGAAAAGAAAAGTTTTAAAATTTTTAATTAAACTGGAGAGAGGACAAGGAAGAATGTTGACCTTGATGTAAGGGGCTACGTTTTGATATTTTAGAAAACTACGATGATATAATAACATGCTTTTTGAAGGTGTTTTTTTTTTTTTTAACCAAATGAAAATATGGGATGCCCATAAGCTTGAATTTCAGATAAACAGCAAGTTTTTAAAGTGTAAGTATATCCCATGCGATGTTTGGGATATACTTAGACCTTTATGTGTTTGGGGCATACTTACACTAAAATATACTGTATTTGAATTTTATTTGGTGGCCCTAAATGTGTGTGTGTTAGTTGCTCAGTTGTGTCCAACTCTCTGTGACCCCATGGACTATAGCCCGCCAGGATCCTCTGTCCATGGGATTCTCCAGGCAAGAATACTGGAGTGGGTTGCCATTTCCTTCTCCAGGGGATCTTCCCGACCCAGGGATCAAAGCCAGATCTCTTGCTTTGCAGGCAGATTCTTTACCATCTGAGCCACCGGAGAAGCCTGGTGACCCTCAACAGTGGTGACTTATTTATTTGTTTTTAGGCTTCCCAAGTGGCTTAGTGGTAAAGAATCCACCTGCAATACAGGAGAATGGGTTCTATCCCTGAATCGGGAAGATTCACTGGAGGAGGGCATGGCACTCCAGTATTTTTGCCTGGAGAATCCCATGGACAGAGGAGCCTGGCAGGCTACAGTCCACAGGGTTGTGAAGAGTCGGACACGACTGAAGCAACTGAGCACGCACATTTCTTTATTTTTGGTTGCACTGGGTGTTAGTTGAGATATGTGGGATCTTTCGTTGCAGTGCGTGGGCTCAGCTACCCTGCAGCACGTGGGATCCTAGTTCCCAGATTAGGAGTTGAACATCCGCCTCCTGAATTGGAAGGCGGAGTCTCAACCACTGGGCCACCAGGGCAGTCCCAAATGGCCACTTATTAAGCAAGACTTGAGTGTGGTCTCAAAGGAGGCTTCCATGTGTAAATATTTTCTCCCAGTTTCTGCTCTAGTGACTGAAATGGCACTCTTAAACCGTTTCTATGAGTTAAGGAAAAATACCTAAGATGTCTTGGTTTTAATGTAAGTATATCACACATTATCACATTATTTTATCTCAGTTTACCAGAGACGCATGTTGAGTTTCTCTAGTCCATAGCCTCCTATAGCTACAAAGAAAGTCACTGTGACCTGTAGGCTTAGCTCTGTCCATTAGTTAACTAGTCTCCATGGAAACAATTTGTTTGAAGGCTTAGAGTGACTGGCCATGGGTTCCGGAATTATTTTTGTGGTCATGGTCTCTACTTTAGGGGTGCCTTGGCTTCTACTAGCAGTTTTTGCCCCAGAAACTGCAATCACCCACTCACTTAGCACACATCTGCCGAGCTCCTCTCTGCCTGGCATTGTGCTGAATATTATGAATAAAAGGATTAGTGAGTAACAGTTCTAATTGCTAATGAGTTACATTCAAAATCAACAAGAGATAGCTCTGCTCGCTTGTAAAGGCTACAACAGAAGTGGACGTGGGAGTATGTGAAATGAACCTCCAGACCAGACTGGGGGTATGAGGTAAGACTCTGGGGGAGCGTGATGTCTTAATAGAGTTCAAATGATAATTAGGAATTGGCTAGGTGAGCAAAATGGAAACAGGAGGGAAGGGGTTTCTAAGCAGGGATCAGCACACACAGGACAGCAAAAAGCAGAGAACCCCATGCATTCAGAGAATTATATGTAATGGTTTATGCTGAGAGCTAGGGTGTGTATTAGGAGAAGGCAATGGCACCCCACTCCAGTACTCTTGAGTGGAAAATCCCATGGATGGAGGAGCCTGGTAGGCTGCAGTCCATGGCATAGCTAAGAGTCGGACATAACTGAGCAACTTCACTTTAACTTTTCACTTTCATGCATTGGAGAAGGAAATGGCAACCCACTCCAGTGTTCTTGCCTAGAGAATCCCAGGGATGGGGGAGCTTGGTGGGCTGCCGTCTATGGGGTCGCCCAGAGTCGGACACGACTGAAGCGACTTAGCAGCAGCAGCCGGGTGTGTATTAGGTTTGGGGTACAGAGTGTTGAGGGGTCACTCTGGACTAGGAGGAAGCAGTCATGAGAATGTCTCTGTTGTGCTGAGAATTCACCAGGATTACCATGTTAAACTGAATGACTGGGCTTCCTCTGTCTCAGTTTTCCCTTCAGCATTCTCAGCAGTTTTCATGGGGAGTAGAGTGCTGATGGGAAGAACCGACTCATTGAAAAAGACCCTGATGCTGGGAAAGATTGAAGGCAGGGGGAGCAGGGGACGACAGAGGATGAGATGATTGGATGGCATCACCGACTCGATGGACATGGGTTTGAGCAGACTCCAGGAGATGGTGAAGGACAGGGAAGCCTGGCGTGGTGCAGTCCATGGGGTCGCAAAAGTCAGACACGGCTGAGCGACCGAACAGCAGCAGGAGGGTGCTGTCATTCGTCCTGCTTGGCTCTTGCTAGTCCCTTCTGGGCCATGGGCAGTGGTGGTGATGGTGTGTTTGTGTACAGGGGGAGAGGGATAGGAGTAGGCGAGGCTCCTTTCCTGGCTTACTGGATTGCGTCCTCATGCCAGCGTAGCACCATAGCGTCCCACATCCCATTCATGTGTTTTCCCTGGTTTGCTGCTGCCAGTTCAATTACTATGTTCAGTTACTGGACTGAAACACCTTTGAAACTGTTGATGAGGCTCCTGATGCTAAAATTGATCACCCGCTTTGGGAGCTAGAGAGTAGACAGAAGAACAGTTTTTAAGGAACCAGTCTGTAGTAGTTTCCTTGACCCGGTACCCTGCAGATCAAGTATCCGGTGAAGTCTCGGCCTATGGGGTCGCGCAGAGTCGGACACGACTGTAGCGACTTAGCAGCAGCAGCAGCAGCAGCATGTGTCAAAGCCGAGTGTCCGGAGCAGAAAAGTGAGAAGCAGTGGGTTAGGGCTGGGGCATTGCCTACTAGAGGGCTGTTGCAGGACTCAGAGGAGGACAGTGGTTTTTTCTTTTTTTTCTTATTTATTTCAATTGGAGGATTATTACTATACAATATTGTGATGATTTTTGCCATTCATCAGTATGAATTGGTCATAGGTATACATGTGTCCCCTCCGTCCTGAAAGCCCCTCCCGCCTCCTTCCCCATCCCATCATGCCCCAGGTTGCCACAGAGCACCAGCTCTGACAGTGGTTTTCTGTTAGGTTCTCTGTGATGCTCTGACAGTCTCTTTCTCTGATCTCCCTGCTGAGGTTCTGGATGGTCTGTCTACCTTGGTATCACAGTCAGCTATTAGCTTCTGTTAATTGCTAGCTGATTGCTCTGTTATTTTTGACAGTGCCTTGGGCACAACTGGCTCCATGGTCTAATCCAGCTGAAGTCCGGCCTCTTTGCCTGGGAACTCGTCCAGGCCTTCTCTGGTCCCAAGAGGGCTTTCTCAGCCTTTTCTCCCCGACTCGCTGTTGGCCGGTCTTGTGTCTTACCTGTGGCTCTCAAGGAGGTGCCAGCCTCTTAATGGCTTGCCACCAAAATTCCTGTGGTTTTCGATAACGCCCGCACGCTTGGATTCACCTCTCTGCTGCAGATAGCCCCCTTAGAGAGAGGAAAGACCTCAGTGTGCTGAGACCTGCTTCTCACTGGAAGAATGGGGTTGGGGCTGCGGCCCCGTCCCTTGGGGGACACGCACCTGGGATTCTCCGCTGGCCGCTGCTGGACACTGCGGATGCCCGTTATGAGAGCCCGGAGGCGAGGCGATCCGGGCCCCGGGTTCTCCGCCTGCTGTGCCTGCGGGGAGCTTCTGCCCTGCGGGGCTGCTGGTGGAGAAAGAGCCTCAGCGCTCTGTGCGGCTACTCCTTGGAGCAGAGACTCCGCAGTGCAGACGGGGACAGCGGACGGGCGAGCAGCGCTGACGGACCCCCCTTTCCAGGGGGAAACGAGCCTGGCAGTGGGGCCAAAGGAGCTCTGTTCTCGCGGCGCATCTGCTCGGAGGAGGGCTTCCCTCACACCGAGCTGTTCTTACGAAGAGTTATTGGCTTTTCTTGAATAAATATTTCTCCACTTGCTATATGCCTTTAGGAAAATTTCCACAGACCTTAAATTGTTGTTTTTAAATACAATTTTCTGGAGAGGAGGAGCTGACTGTGAAAGAAAGGTCAGAAAGATGTGATGTTGCTGAAGAAAGGGGCCACTGCAGAAGAAATGCATGTGACTTCCAGAAGGTGGAAAAAAGTAAGGAATGGACTTTCCCGTGAAGCCTGCCAGGATTTGTGACTTCTGACCTTCAGAACAACACTGGCACTTCTGGTTTCCCCTTCTTTGGACTTGGATTAAATTACACCAGTGACTCTCCTGGTTCTCAGGCTTGAACATGGCAGATGGTGGGACTTCTTGATCTGCATAACTCGCTGTATAGACGGAGAAGTCTAGAGGCTACTGTAAAAATAAAACTGAAAACCAGAAGCAGGAGGCTTAAGCCCAAAGCCTGAGAACATCAGAGAACTCCTGAATCCAGGGAACATTAACCAACAGGAACTCATCAAACGCCTCCATACCTACTCTAAAACCAAGCCCTGCCCAAGGGCAAACAAGCTTCAGAGCAAGACATACCACGCAAACTGTCCAGCAACACAGGAACACACCTCTGAGCTTCTATAAACAGGCAGCTCAAAACTACTCCAAAACCATTGACATCTCATAGCCCATTACTGGTCTCTCCAGTGCACTCCAGAGAGAAGAAACCCAGCTCCACTCACCAGAACCCCAACACAAGCCTCCCTAACCAGGAAANGACTAAATTGACAAACCCAAGTCCTTGTCTTGTTTAAACATTCAAGAAAAAAATATGTATTCAGCTACAACCCTTGTCCCTATTGTTTACTCTTAGACTGTTTTAATGAGCTGTATTCTCCTTTGATTTCTCAAGTTTTGAGAAAATAATAAGGTAGCAGTAGTCTTCATAAAACCCCTTTTGTTTGTCGGTGCGCAAGTGCCTGCTCAGTCAGTCATGCCTGATTCTTGCGACCCCACGGACTGTAGCCTGCCGGGATCCTCTGTCCGGGGGATATCCCAGGCAAGGAAACTGGAGTGGACTGCCGTTTCCTCTTCCTGGGGGCCTTCTCGACCTAGGGATCACACCTGCGTCTCAGCTTTGGCAGGCTGACTCTTGACCACGCAGCCACCTGGGAAGTCCCCTGTATGTTGGTTCCCTGTTCAAAAGCCTTCAGTCTCTTAGGGTGGCATGACTTGTTCTGCCGTGTTACACTGCAGATACTGCTCTGTGTTGATTGTTTCCAATTCCTTTGCAAACACTCTCTTCTCGAGCTAGTGTGGGCCATTCACTTTCCCTGGGGACGTAAGGTCGAGTCTCACCTCCTCTTCCTGCTTTGCCACCTCCCCAGGCTGGAACATCTCCCTCATCTATATCCGTCTTTACTCCTAATTGTCTTTCAAGGTATAACATAATAACGTGGGGGGCGGAGAGCTAAGCTTTACAGACACAAATATATCTAAAATGGGGTAGAATTAAATCAATGATACAGAGGAGAGATAAGCAATAGATAGCAATAAATACATAGAAAATCTGATATCTGGAAAAGTGGCTTTCAAATTAAATGGAGAAGGCTGATTTATTTACATGGCTACTCATTTGGAAAAAGAGGAAAGTTACAGTTTTACCTCACCCTCGTGCTGGCAAGGAACCTCGATGTCAGGACTCCCGTTTCCGTGAGAAGACTTATTTCTGTAGAGTAAACCCTCCTGGCCTCTCTTGGTTGGACTTGCTCGCTCCTCCCTGCGGGAGAAGGTGTGACTTGCCTGACTGAGGAGCTCGGGGCAGGAACCGAGCAGGCTGCGCCTCAGCTCCCACTCCTCTCATCTGTGGAATGCTCTGTGCAAGGCTTGTGCACCTCTGTTTCGACCCGTTACCACTAGGGAGGCCTGCATGCACGTGTGCTAAGTCACTTCAGTCATGTCCACTCAAGAGTCCTAGAGGGGGTTGCCATTTCTTCCACCAGGGGATCTTCCCCACCCAGGGATCGAACCATGAATTTTAAGTCTCCTGCTTTGGCAGGCGGGTTCTTTACCACTAGCAGCCACCTGGGATGCACTAGGGAAGCCTGCAGGTGCCCAAATCTGCCAGAACTGAGTGCTAAATTTACATAAGGGGATGTCAGGTGGCAAGAGGCCAAATGGCATTTTGTAATTTAATCTCTGCAATAAAGCTGTATTAAAAAACGTATGCTTCTCTCTAATAACAGCAACCAGTTATCAGTTGGCTTTGAACTTGGAGTAGGAAACGAATATGATTATCAGTTTAAAATCTCGGTATCTAAACCCTAAAAGCCATGAAAAACAAGCAAACAAAAAACACCTGCTGTCCATCAAGGCTCAATGCTTGCCTCATCCTGGAAGGTCGTGGTGAAACCGTTCGCTTTCCATCTGTTGACACTCTCTGTTGATGCCGCCACTTGGCACTTGTTTATTGCTGTGTGTTTTTAGAGCTTTGGTTGTGTTAAGTCATCTTCACTAGGAAGACAGTGTTGCTGTCATCTTTGAACATCTGAAGTGCTTCCCAGTGAGTAGATGCTCAATAGATGTTGAGTGATACCAGTTGTACTGAATAGCCTTTTTATGATCGCTTCAAACTAGTTCCTGATACAGTGACTTCTCTTAATAATGCTGTTGAATTTGTTTTGCACTTTAGAATTTTCAAACTGCATTTCAAATAGACATGGGCTTACTTTATTTAATCTTTAAAGAATCCTATGAGATGGGAGAACAAATCTTATTTCCATGTCTTAGATATGACAAAAAGATCTCAGAGAGGTGAGTTATTTGCTCAGGGTTGCAGTGCTTATAAATTACAAAATCAAGTGCTTCTAATTCCTAGGAGATAGAGCTTTCATCCTGCTACAACCGTCTGTTCTATGGTGGTGAAAACCTCAGGTGACTTTCCAGAAATGTAAAGAATCCCAAAGCATTAGAAAAATACATGACATTTCCAAGCCCCAGTTGAAATTTGATGTGAAATTCCATCTGACATGTTTGTAGCAGCTTTAATTATTTAATCAATTCGATCACAGAATATTTAAAGTAGCCACAAAAATCATGGGGCATAACCCAGTTCATCCATAAGGCAAGACATTTTGCACCTCAATTTTCACTCTTCCATTCTGTTTTGTGAACTAATTGGCAACACTTGATGAAAATTTAAGATGGAGACAGAAGATAGCAGGTGGGGCAATTGCATCTTCATAAGGAACTTAATTTACACACACTCACAAATACACACGGATGTTCATAGGCTCTGATCATGCCAAGAAAGGAGCCCCAGCAGTGTGGTTAGCTGCAATTATGGCTAAGTGTCATAAAGCAATTTTGGCATGTCGTGGTGTCCACAGGAATCACAGTGATCTCTCAGCTCTTGGTCTTCCAAGCACGTTTCACTCTCATACAAATTCATCCTTGCAAGTTTCCTTTTTTTTTGGTTTGTTTGTCAGAAAAGTAATTTGACTATACCCTGCTTCTCGTTTTGTGATGTGGGGATGTCGTGAAAGCAGCTATCTTGCAAGCTGGACTAGAACAGAGTGTGTCAGTATGATTTATAGGAATGGCTGTGATTCTGCTTCGATGAACAGACGACACCGTATATGACGGTGTATATGCACAAATGCCTTTTTACACGAATGGTTTTACTTGAAGTTCCTGCGATTATTTTAAATGCTTCCATAATTACATGGTTATTATTGAAGCTTTGAATAAAAGCAGTCTTTGATTACTTTGTGCCTTCTTTTTGGCAGAGGCTGACATGAATTTTTCTGGCTTGACAATTGCAGGAAATAAATATATAAGTACAAGAAAACCTCTCTGAGTTTAGACTAGACTCCAGATCTGGCTGAAAAGAGTCTAGTGACTAAATGTGATTTGGAGAGTACTGGGTACACTAAGAAATCTCAGAATTGGTGATAAGTCCTCATAGTTTATTTTTCATTGGGCAAGATTGAGAGGAAAAAAAAGACTTTATTATAAAATGTTCACTTCAACTCTTCAGTGGATATAGACTAGGAAGAGGGCACTGTGCTGAAACCATCCAGTAATATTTAATTTTAAGCTAATATAGTTTCAAAAATTTTCACGGCTGTTTATTTTCAAAAAAAAAAAAAAAATTCACTCAGCTTGACATTTGTACATTGTTTTAAAGCAAGAAGATTATAGTTGTGTTGTATATTTATGGAGAAGAACACCTGTGTTTCCCCCTCTTCAAAATAAAAGCTTATTATAAATAATACATGTTCTTTGTAAATGAAGAAACTCAGACTATAAAAAATACAAATACATATGGAAGCTAAATAGTATGTGACAGTGATTGCTAATATTTTGGTAAATATGCATATAACCACGCAGTCACAACCCATGTGTAATAACTGAAAGTAGATCAAACAATATGTAATCTTTTTTTATTCACTAATGTGTTGTGGTTATTATTCTATATCATTAAATATAGATTTCCGTTATCATTATTAATAGTTGCAAAGTGTTTCAGTGTATAAATAGTTAATACCATTAACTAGACTAATTAGTAACATTTCATCTTACAGTCTAAAATATGATTTTAATTGTCTTAATAATTATTTATTAATTAATTAAGCTCATTTTTTTGGATTAACTACTGTGTGCTAGTCTCTGAAGTAGATGATAGGAACACAGCAGTGAATAAGACAAACTTTATTTCTCTCCTTGTGGAATTTGAATTTTATTGAGAATTGACATATAATTAAAAACAGAGTAATATGTTTTGCAAATTAAAAAGCCATAATGGTGAGAAAAAAATAATTAAGATGCTGCCTCTGCTGCTGCTAAGTCGCTTCAGTCGTGTCCGACTCTGTGCGACCCCATAGACGGCAGCCCACCAGGCTCGTGATAAGAATTCAAAGTTCTGCTTTATCGAGGAAGGTTAGGAGAGGGTTCTGAAAATTTGACATTAAACCTAAAAAAGAGGTCTCAGTGATAAAGAATCTACCTGCCAATGCAGAAGACGCGGGTTTGATCTCTGGTTCAAGAAGATCCCCTGGAGTAGGAAATGGCAACCCCCACTCCAGTATCCTTGCCTGAGAAATCCCATGGAGAGAGGAGCCTGGAGGGCTACAAATAGTCCACGGGGTCATGAAAGAGTCAGATATAACTTAGCAACTAAACAACAACAGCTGAAACAGAAAGATGAGGATCACTCAGCCACTGGAGTGGTTTCACTGGAGCAAAGAAGAGGCTATGCAAGACCATGAGGCAGCACTTCAGTCCTGGGAAAGGAGCGTCTGTGGTTCTTCTCCTTAGGCGCTCTTAAAAAAAAAAAATATATATATATATATATATATATAGAAGCACAGTTGATTTACAATGTTGTGTTAGTTTTGGGTATATAGCAAAGTGATATAGATATAGATATATTTTTCAGATTTTTTCATTATAGGTTATTCCATATTAGAGGTTATTGAATATAGTTCCCTGTGCTATACAGAGCTTGCTGTCTGTCTCTTTTATACAATGTAGTATGTGTATGTTAGTCCCAGACTCCTAATTGATCTATCCCCTTCTTCCCCCTACCCCCTGCTGTTTCCCTTTTGATAACCACAAGTTTTCTATATCTGTGAGTCTGTTTCTGTTTTATAAATAAGGTCATCTGTCTCATTTTTTAGATTCCACATATGTGATATCATATGGTATTTGTCTTTGTCTTTCTGACTTACTTCACATACTGTGATAATCTCTAGGGCCATCCATGTTGCTCTAAATGGCATTATTTCATTCCTTTTTATGGCTAATATTGCATTGTATATATATGTGCGTGTGTGTATGTTTGTTCATACATATACATATAAATATATACACACACCACATCTTCTTTATTCATTTATCTGTTGATGGACACTTAGAGTGATTCCACGTCTTGGCTATTGTAAATAGTGCTGTGTATAACATGGAAAAGGAGTACGTCAAGGCTGTATATTGTCACCCTGCTTATTTAACTTCTATGCAGAGTACATCATGAGAAACACTGGACTGGAAGAAACACAAGCTGGAATCAAGATTGCTGGGAGAAATATCAATAACCTCAGATATGCAGATGACACCACCCTTATGGCAGAAAGTGAAGAGGAGCTAAAAAGCCTCTTGATGAAAGTGAAAGAGGAGAGTGAAAAAGTTGGCTTAAAGCTCAACATTCAGAAAACGAAGATCATGGCATCCGGTCCCATCACTTCATGGGGAATAAATGGGGAAACAGTGGAAACAGTGTCAGACTTTATTTT
>SJYQ01004068.1:1188621-1215989 GCA_006410935.1 Redunca redunca
AGTTCTAAAAGGCCTTGTAGGTCTTCATAAAACCGTTCAACTTCAGTTTCTTCAGCGTTACTGGTTGGGGCATAGACTTGGATAACTGTGATATCGAATGGTTTGCCTTGGAAATGAACAGAGATCATTCTGTTGTTTTTGAGATTGCATCCAAGTACTGCATTTCAGACTCTTCTGTTGACTATGATGGCTACTCCATTCCTTCTGAGGGATTCCTGCCCGCAGTAGTAGATATAATTGTCATCTGAGTTAAATTCACCCATTCCAGTCCATTTTAGTTCGCTGATTCCTAGAATGTCGACATTCACCCTTGCCATCTCTTGTTTGACCACTTCCAATTTGCCTTGATACATGGACCTGACATTCCAGCTTCCTATGAAATATTGTTCTTGCATCAGACCTTGCTTCTATCACCAGTCACATCCACAGATGGGTATTGTTTTTGCTTTGGCTCCATCCCTTCATTCTTTCTGGAGTTATTCCTCCACTGATCTCCAGTAGCATATTTGGCACCTACTGACCTGGGGAGTTCCTCTTTTGGTATCCTATCATTTTGCCTTTTTCCTACTGTTCATGGGGTTCTCAAGGCAAGAATACTGAAGTGGTTTGCCATTCCCTTCTCCAGTGGACCACATTCTGTCAGACCTCTCCACCACGATCCACCCGTCTTGGGTTGCCCTGCAGGAATGACTTGGTTTCATTTAGTTAGACAAGGCTGTGGTCCTAGTGTGATTACATTGACTAGTTTTCTGTGAGCATGGCTTTAGTGTGTCTGCCCTCTGATGCCCTCCTGCAACACCTACCATCTTACTTGGGCTTCTCTTACCTTGGTATCTCTTCACAGCTGCTCCAGCAAAGCACAGCCACTGCTCCTTACCTTGGACGAGGGGTATCTCCTTATCGCTGCCATTCCTGACCTTCAATGCATGATGAGACCAGATTTTAAGACATAGGAGAAAGCAGACAAGTAAAAAAAATATACCATGTTTAGTCTATGTGGCAATCTGGCCACTTCTCTTGGGTAATGGACAGAAATAGTGCTAAATAGGGAAAGGTATGGATAGGGTGCAGGAGTTGGTTAACCAGGACATTTAGTTTGAGTGGGATGGTAGGCTCAACTCCAATACAAACTGGCATAAGATGTTTAAGGCATTATATCCCAGAGTGGGTTACAATGCTGAGAACTTGTCTAGTTCTCTGTGTGCTTAGTTGCTCAGTTGTGTCCTACTGTTTGAGACTGCATGGACTGACTGCAGCCCTCCAGGCTCCTCTGTTCATGGGGATTCTCCAGGTAAGAATACTGGAGTGGGTAGCCATGCCCTCTTCCAGGGGATCTTGCCAACCCAGGGATCGAACCCAGGTCTCTCACATTGCAAGCAAATTCTTTACCATCTGAGCTACCAGAGAGGCCCAAGAATACTGGAGTGGGTAGTCTACCCCTTCTCCAGGGGATCTTCCCGACCTAGGAATTGAACCAGCGTCTCCTGCATTGCAGGTGGATTCTTTACCAACTGAGCTACCAGGGAAGCCTATGTCATGAATCCTGAAGTAAGTAACAAGAGTTTGAGAATCAGGGTCCAGCTTCAGTGATGGGAGCAGTAGAAAGTTTGCCAGGAGCCAGCGTGAGGAATCCTGCCCATGGCAAAGGTCATGAGGAAGGAAGCTGACATACGCAAAGGTGTGATCTGGCTTCAGGGGTTCCCCCTGGATTTTCCTGAGCATCTACCCCCCAAAACCAGAGTCTGCCTGCCTTATTGTATTGTGCTTTCCACTCTTCTGACATTAACAGGGGCTGTCCCCCACCACCTTTCTCTGGAAAAAGTTAACTTAGAGCTCCAGATGGTCTCCTGCATATGAAAGGAATGTTTCAGCTCAAATTCCTCTGATGGCTCTCTAACTTGCCTGACAGGTTCCCCCGGACTTTTACAACTTGTGATTGTTTACAGCCACCCAACCATGAGAGGCATGAAGCTTAAAACATCTTAAAGATATAGAGCCTTTTAGAGCTAAGAATTAGTTTGGTGAAGGATTTTGTTGTTGAGTTAATGTTTGCTGCCAGGCCTCCATATCCTTTATCTCTTAGGCACCTGGGAGGATATTAATCAATGTAAATGGGATACAGAAGTAGGAATATAGTAGTTTTGATGTTAGCAATACTAGACTTTTGAGTTAATGAATTTTCTCTTTGTTATAAATCACTGTACTCCTCATTCTTTGTTATGAATTGTTGTGTCCTTGCTATGTAAGAATATAACTTTATTTAGTGCTTTCTGAGAGTGGCACCAGACTTTGGGAAGAACAACACTATTAAGGCAAATAAGTTCTCTGGTTAACAAACCCTTATCAGAAAAGGGCTGTAAAATGCTTTTTGGCCTTCTGGCCAGAAGATGATGTAAATCACCTAAGACTTGTGTATACAGCTAGGTATGCAGAGAGAAAGCCTGGTTTCGATAAGAGTCAGGGCTGCTGATGCAGCATAATTTTGTATTATCCATTGATCTCTATGTACAACCAAAAGTATAAAAAGCTTTTCCAGACAATAAAGGATGGGCCAGTCACTGGAAAGACTGGTTTTCCCAGTGTCGAATCTCTCTTTCTCTCTTTCTTTTTCCCTCTCCCTCCCTCTCCTTTTCAGGCTGAATTCTTGTCTGGAGCGTGGAGGCTCACCATGTCTACTTACTTGCCCTGGCTTCTAAGACCCATGCGAGATGGAGCCCAAGGCGGGGCACCCTCCACTATTCAAGCGGGCACCGATGGCCTAATGTAGATGGTGCAAACCTCTTGTCTCGAGGTTTTATTAGTTTTCTGCATAAACCAAGTTATTCAGCCTCTTTTTTCCACTGAATTTTCCTACTACACTATTCTTTCCTAATCTCTCTTTATATTCCTAAATAAGTAAGTTTTCCTTGCCATGCTGTCCCCTCTTCGAATTACCCTGGATCCACCATGGCTGGACCCTGGCAAAAGTTGATGTGTGGTTCTGTGAACTGGCTTTCAGGACAAAGTTATTGATCTTGCATGAAAATTGAAAAGTATTCATAAGTCTTGAGTCCTCAAAAGCCAGCCAGGGCATACCTGCAGAGAGCCTGAAGGAAATGAAATCAGTCCCTGTGGTTAACTGATGTGGAACTAGGGGACTGTTGTTAAATATTTGTTGGTGGAATGAATTCTTTTAAAATCTTTGAAATGGCTTTCATTGGTTTAGCATTTAGAACAGTGGTTCTCAAACTTGAGCAAACATAAGGACCACCTGAATCTGTTGCCAAGCATGGACTGCTTGGCCTCATCTCCAAAGTTTCTCATACAATAGGTCAGGGGTAGAGCCAAAGAATTTGTACTTATAACAAGTTTTCAAGTGACACTGGTGCTTCTAGTTTGGACACCACTTTGAGAATCACTGATCCTGCTGGCATGTTGTAGATATTTTATTTTTCATGTGAACACTCTAAAATGTACATCCGCTTCATACTGCATGCTTGTCTCTCTAATTTTTTTCTCTTTATTTTGAATAAATAGCTAAATGGCAAAACTCAGAGAAGGCAGGAAAATAACTTTAAAAAATAGGAGACAGAATGCTATATAGATGCTTGCTAAATCCATCCTAGGAGCTTCTGAGTAAATGGGAAGAATATTCCAGATGACACTCAACTAAGAAGTTATGTTTCTCTCTTGAGACTTCCCTGGTAGTCCAGTGGTTAAGACTGCCTTCCAATGCAGGGGTGTAGGCTTGATCCCTGGTTGGGAGAGACAGCCCCACATGCTGTGGAGTGGGGCCAAAAATTAAAAATAAAGTCATTATTCCATTAGTTTAAAAAAAGCAGTGACTTTCAAAAAATAAAAATAAAAAAGAAGTTATTATTGTTTCTCCCTAAAGCTAGGGAAGTCAATAGAACTTTTTCCATCTCAGCAGTGGCAGCATGTTTTAGCAGAATTTACAAGCACTGTTTAGAGTATATATTATGAGAATTACTTGATATGAGTTAACTTGTGTTTGCCTAGCCTCCAGTCCCCTTTTTCACCTCTAAACCACCAAAAGTAGATTCCCTTTAAGGGAAGGTTAAGGGTTCAGGGAAAGCAAGTTTGGAAAAAGAGGCCTTATCCAACATGTAAGATAAAAAGAACAGGATTAGTTTTGTTGGTCTAAGAGTTTAAAGAAGAGGAGACAAGACTCAGGGTACTATTGACCAGCGAGCTAATGTGCTCTGTGCGCATGCGTGGGCTGCTCTAGTCACATGGCCTGGATTTCAAACATTACTGGATGGTTTTCTGAAAGATGACAGAAGCGCATCATGAGGAAAGGGCCTTTTCTGGACTTTCATGTAGCCTGCATTTGGGCTAGCAGAGCCCCAGCAGGTTCTCAGGTTAGGGAAGAGAGGTGAGACAAAAAGCGGGGTAGAATGCGGTGTGATGTCAAGATGTCCGAGGCCCATCTCGGGGGTGCTCTTATACTAGTTCTGCTGCTCAGATGTTGCCAAGTCGGTGATTCGAGAGGAGGACCGATGAGAGGGCCTCCTCTTAGGCTCCAGAGCTGAGCAGGGCTAGAGAACCAACACACATTCACGGCTTCGGGGCAGCTTACCAGCAGAGCGTGTCCGGAGTGACTAAGCGTTACACGGCTTATGTCTTCCAAGATCTCGCCTACAGGTTGTCCTGAGTCTGAGTCACACTGTCACGCTGCTCGGGTCTGACAACTTGTTTACCGATTTTCTGGTTGTGGAGAATGTGAGACCTTAGGCTGCCCATGTTCAGAGTCATCAAGTGAGTGGGAGTGACATCCTGTGTGAATCTTTAGTCTTCTCATAGCCCCTGTTCTCAGCCTGTGACCATGCCCCTGTGCAACACCCATGCACACCCTCAGCTACAGGAGGGCCCGGGACATCTGGTAGAGCAAGGGGGTGGGAAAGACACACCGTGTCTCTACCATTGGGCAGTGCCAGGGCACAGCAGTATTTTCTAAGAAAGGCACAGAGAGGAGGGGTGGTCTTTGTTAAATACACAGAGAGCCACATTGCTAGCACTTTGGCATTTCACTCATTGATCTAGCAGCAAAGAGGACAGAAATAGAAATATTCTGGTTCAATTGGAGTACAGGTCATGTACTGACCTTTGCGTGATTGTAGACACATCACATTCATGAGGATACACATTTATCAAACATGCTTATTACATGCCAGACACAATGCCCCAAGCCTTTTTTAAGTATCATCTCATTAAATTTTCCAGCCACCCCATAAGGTATGCATTTTAATTTTCTCAAATGTGGGAGAACTGAGGTTTAGGTCATGTAATCCACCTAAAGTCACACAGATGGGGAATAGTGGGGCCAGACTTCAGGTCTGCCTGACTCCAGAGAACAATGTCACACTGACTCAGCAGCATATAGTTATGCAATTATTATATTCCAGTAGATTCAAGGGTATGACCAATATGCCCTGACTAATGTTCATGAGAGAGGGACACAGACAAGAGTGGGAAGTAGGAGGAGAAAAGGAGGTTATGAGTCCAGAAGATGAAAGGACAGAGTGAGATGGAGAAGAACCAAACCCAGTATCATATTGTGGCTACTCACAGCTGAAGTTATCACTGATGTCCTAATGCAGCCCACAAGATGCTCCACACCCCCCCCCCTCACCCCGCACATAGAGGATTCTGTTGTCAAATATTAGATGCTGCTGAGGCTAGTTGCTTCTTAAAGATGCACATATAATAAATTAGCTCATTACCAGGACCTATTTAATGTTAGTTTTATTCAACATTTTTTAAAGACGTATTTGGCTCTAAATCTCTTTTATATGTAACAACAAATTTTCCAGAACCTACTACCTGGCCGAGTGAAATGAGATTAGTTGTCAACTTTAGCAACACACTCAGGTGATATCAGAGTATTATCTTTGGTTATTGTATTGCATTTAATGTTTTTATTTTTAAATTTACGTTTAGGCTCCTGACTAGTTTACTATTAATAGTTCATTCTGAAATGAGTTATTTTAACTGTTTCTTTTATTGTCTCTATAATACTTAAGCAGTAGTTTAAAGTATTTGTAACTAGAAATACATGTTTGGGTCCCAGTGCCATTTGAAACATTATTCTGATGCCACAGTTGGGCAAAATAAGGTCAGATGGGAATGGTATGACTTTGTAGCCAGATTGACCCGAAACTGAAATAAAGTGTAGAGATGTTGGTGTGACCTAATTATGAGTATAAAAAGGATTGTCATTCAGGTGTTCACCAGGTATTAAATATCTTAACTGAAATTAAAGAGAAATGGTACAACTTCCCACTACGCAGGATTCATATAAGGAAAATATGAATTTTTATGTAATAGCTGATGGAAAAAAACTGAATGAATTTTTTTGGCCAACTCAATAGATAAGGAAGTGAACACAACCTAGAATATAGGACACTCTTGCTACCATCTCTCTAGCACCTTGCCTTTAAGGATGTTCTTCTCGTCTTCCCCACATTGTTCCTGTATGTACTGTTGTTTTATTAGGGCACTGGGGTCAAACTAGCTGAGTCAGTACTTCAGTGAGATTTAAGTAAGTTTATTATGTAATAATAGTAAAGATAAAGGCTGGCAGGAATTGTATAAAAACCATCCACACCCCTTTAAACCCATCATGCAGATTCAATCACCGTTACTATCGTGCTGCACTTGCTTCTCTCTCTGTGGTCGTGCACACCTATTCATTTTTCTGAAAACACGAGATCCACATGCATATATTGGGCTTACCTGATAGCTCAGTTGGTAAAGAATCCACCTCAGTTGGTAAAGAATGCAGGAGACCCGGGTTCAACTCCTAGATCGGGAAGATCCATTGGCGAGAGAATAGGCTACTCACTCCAGTATTCTTGGGCTTCCCTTGTGGCTCAGCTGGTAAAGAATCTACCTGCAATGCAGGAGACCTGGGTTCAATCCCTGGGTTGGGAAGATCTCCTGGAGAAGGGAAAGGCAACCCACTCCAGTATTCTGGCCTGGAGAATTCCATGGACAGTATAGAGTCCATGGGGTTACAAAGAGTCAAACATGATTGAGAGACTTTCACTTTTCACATGCATATATATATATACATATAAATCTGTTTTACCGTTTGTGAAATAGATAGCCAATGGGAAGCTGCTGTATAGCATAGGGAGTTCAGCTTGGTGCCCTGTGGGATGGATATCGCTGGAACTAGGCTTTCTGTTACACTCCAGACATTAAAGGATGTGGCTGACTCCACACTGATGGTTGCACTTGTGCTTGTCAGGCAGCCTCGAATGGGTCCCAGTGGTTCTGCACACAGGTCTCCGGGCTGGCTGTTTGGGTGCCGGACCTTGGGTTTTCCTGGGCACCAGGGGGAATCTTCCCCAAGTAACAAACATTGCCAACCTCTCTTTTCTCAGGGCCGATGGGCACAGTCTGATTCCCACTGGTATGGCCACTTGGCCGCTGTCTTTGCCCCCTTAACTGGCCTGGAAGACACCATAGCACACATAGACACCCTTACCATACTCACCCAGCAAGCCTCGAATGCCATCCAGGAAAGCCTGTCCTCCCTGAACACTGAGATATCTGCTGAGAAAGACCACCCTACAAAATAGGAAGGGCCTTGTAAAGAAGCACCTGTGTCGTTACCCAAACAGAACATGGTATGGGCACACCCGATGAGTCTGCTAATTTATCATCTTTATTAAATCACATGCGGACACAAATGAACACCCAGAATAACCTGATCTTCTATCTAAGGGACTTAATAAATCAGTGGTTCAGATCCTGGGGCTTTTGGTGGAAAGAATCATAACTTATGTTAAAAATCATTATTTTAGTCTGTATTTTCTCTTGCATGTGCCTATGTCCATATGCTTCCAGGGCAGCCAAATAGCCCCCAGATGAGCCACATCCATGCTGGTGGAACCCCTTGCTGATTGCTCGGGACACATTGTGAAAGAGGCTTATTCAACTGTAGAGCTGGTCCTGAGGGGTGGAGTATTGGAGGAGTTCCTGGAGAGAATGTGATTGCTAGTTGAACTATACAAACTGGACTCGGATAACCCAAGGCTCCTCACTCCCTCCCCTGTCCTTGGAATGTATGTTCTGCCCATCATTCCAAATAAAAGCTATTTTCAAGGACATAGCCTTGAGAGAGCAATGTGTTGTTGAGACCATCTAGAATAGACAGTATATGTGATTGAACCTAATTAAGGTTGTTGCCTGGTAGTTCAGCTGGTAAAGAATCTGCCTGCAATGCAGGAGATCTCAGTGGGATTCCTGGGTCAGAAAGAGCCCCCCAGAGAAGGGATAGGGTACCCACCCCAGTAGGTATTCCTGGTAAAGAATCTGCCTGCAATGTGGGAGGCCTGGGTTTGATCCCTGCATTGGGAAGATCCCTGGAGGAGGGCATGGCAGCCCACTCCAATATTCTTGCCTGGAGAACTCCCATGTACAGAGGAGCCTGAGGGGCTACAGTCCATGGAGCTGCAAAGAGTTGGACAGGACTGAGCGACTAAGCAGACACACATGTCAACTTTTAAGATTCTGGAGGACAGGTGCAGAGGTCTACTCATGGCGACCCAAGACGAGCCTTGTATGTAAGTTCCCTTGTTTGTTAAATTTGCCACCTACAGAGTGGTCTTCTTTCTTTGGTCTCTGCTTGCTCTCAGAGTCTGGGGGTCAGTTTCAGATTTCACCCAGGAAGTTCCCAAGGGTGTGAACCAACACAGTATTACCTATCAGGGCGTTGTGGGTCTGCCTCAAATGGCCTACCCTCTGTGCCCTCTGAAATATGGCTGGTCTGAGAAGGCTGGTTTTGGTCAGCCTGAGTGACTCTCTGCAGTTGAGGCGGACCCCAAAGGAGCTGACAGTTGGAGGCTGTCTACTGATACCCTCCCTACAGTCCTTCTGGATGGCTCATCTCTGCATCTACCACACCAATATACTCAAAAAGTCAGTGACATGTATTTCTATGAGTAAACATAAGCTGTCCTTTGTTAGTTAAAATCAATTGTGTGCATTAATGTAGTGGTATGTTTTTTCCTAAAGAGCTGTTATTAAATTTATGATGCATGCACAGCTAATGACATTTTAAAATGGAAAAAATACAGCAATTGAGATTGAGTCATTAAATGAAAAGTGGTCATTAGCTTGTTTGAAAGTTTCGTGTCCTATTCCATTTATTTAATGGAATATAAAAGAACTTTGGAAACTTTATGTTCAAAAGAGTTACTTCTCATTCAAAGGAAATGATAGTAACAAAACCCAAATGGTCATTTTGGTATTTTGACACCAAGGTTCTTGTGGATTTATTTAAAAGGATGAGTTGAATAATACCTTACAGAGAGGCAGAATGCATGCAAGAAGAACAAGATAAATAATGTAAAATAAAAGCTTTTTTTTTTCCAGTGGTAAGGAAGCTTGGACAGTCTAATACATCATGGCGACAAGTGAGAGGTGATAACAATAAAAGATATTCTTGGAATGGATATTCCCACAATTCAAGTGACTGGCCTTAGTCCAGGTCTTTATTTCTAGGTCTTAAAAATGATATGTGTCTGAGCATCACCCTAGTTTTTTTTTTTTTTTTATTGGAAATTGCTATAACTAAGGACAGATATGATTGGAATTCGGAAGGCAGCATTTATCACTGCTAAATTGGATTGCTTATATTTATAGTGCCATCAAAAGTACTAAACACGGAAGGTTTCCACTTCCAACAATTCTACAATATTGTATGTTAGCTTAAAAAATATGAGATGAGGCACTTTTGAGACTTGATTTTATAAATACAGCTTGGCAAATATACATTGTACCTGGAAACCTGCTACCAAGAGGCCTAATTAATTCAGGTCATTCAGCAGCATTTATCTAGGAATAAACACAGGCATTTAGAAGAGAAAATAAATAACTACAATGAAAATGCTCCAGACTACAGTCTAGCAAAACTGACCAATAGGGATACAATTATTAAATTCTATAAATATTATCATAGGTCAAAGATACATGATAAATTCTACATGTGTAATAAAGACCAAATGCCAAAATGTTTTCTACAAAACTAGGTTTATAGGATGCCATGAAGAAGTGTGGGCTTAGACAATGAGTAAGATTTTTTCTCTTTTGTAAGGCAAATATTTTATACTACGTAGCTGCCTGAAACTTCAGTTATTGAACTGTTCCCCAAATGTGTAAAATTATTAACCATCATCAACCAGCAATCATTACTTTTAGATCTATGAAAGGAAAATAAACAAATACAAGGAAATATTTAAAACTGTGTTCTAACCTTACTCCATATTGAATTTTATATACGTGAGCTTCAAGAGATATACTGCAGTCATTGACAGGGGAAAAGATCCCATTGCCTTCTTTTGTAAAGGGAAAAACAGAGATGCCTTGTGGAATAAGTCTGGGGGCAATAATTGCAAAATATAGAAATAAAGTGTTAAATAGTTCTCTGAAGATGGTTGTTAACATCCATTTCAGAAAATTTATATGATGTGAAGCACCATTAATAGAAATGTTTATGCCCTTGCTCTGATAAATTTGTTTCACTGACTTGATCCAGAAGTTTTTTTTGATTAGTTTATGCTTCTAAGTTGAAAAATACATAGAAATATTTATTTTGACTTGAGACTTCCCCAGTGGCTCAGTGGGTAAAGAATCCTCCTGCTGGTGCAGAAGATGTGGGTTCCATCTATGGGCTGGGAAGATCCCCGGGGGGAGGAAATGGTGACCCACTCCAGTATTCTTGCCTGGAGAATTCCATGGACAGAGGAGGCTGGTGGGCTACAGTCCATAGGGTCATAAAGAGTGGATATGACTGAGCACACATTTATTTTGACTTAGTTTATCAGAATGGTGCTTCAGTAGACTACTGTACTATATATCAGGAAATTCAGGCTCAGATACTGAATCATCAGACAATATACTGCTGTAATAAATAATATTTATAATAATAGGAATAGCAACAGCATTGACAATATGAAACCCCAAATTTAAAATGATACAATGACAGCATTATACATTGATATTTAAAAATGATAATTAATAATGATAATAATGATAATACACTGGTTTAGAACAATAAAAGCTGATTTTAAAAACTTTCAATAGGCCATGCAAATGAAACTAATAACACAAAAGAGTTTACTCTTATAACTGTTCTAAATAGAAACATCTCAGAAACTAAGGGGAAACGAAATTAATTTAGCCTGTGGGTTTGACACAAGATTTGGTAAGAGATGGAAACTGAGGAATATCAAAATAGAGGTAGTTATCTTGCTGAGTGGAATGGTTTCAGAAAGGCTCATGAGAAATCTGGAGCTTCCTTCATAGCTTGGTCAGTAAAGAATCCGCCTGCAGTGCAGGAGACCCAGGTTCGATTCCTGGGTCGGGAAGATCCCCTGGAGAAGGAAATGGCAACCCACTCCAGTATTCTTGCCTGGAGAATCCCATGATAGAGATGCCTGGAAGGTTACAGTCCTTGGGGTCATAAGAGTTGGACCTGACTTAGCGACTAACACACCTGGAAAATAATCACACTTCAACGTCAGTTTACAAAGTCACTACTTTTGCATACTTGTCACACACAGGGTATTTCTAACCCCATTGGAAGATATTATAATGTGTTTGGCCAGTACTATTAAACTGACTTTAGAACATATTTATCTGAACTGCAAAAACAAATATAAATGATAAATGCAGGGCAAGAAACAATAGAAAAGTGTTTCTCTCAAATAAGCAAAAGAAATACTTTTGAGACTACTTATCATAAGAAATTGACCACAGATATAATTTTTACTAACTGAAGATATATATTAAGTCACAATTTGGAAGGCTCCCAAATGTCACTGAAACAATATGGCCTTGAGAAGAGAGAAATTAGACAGATGGAACCATGCAAATGTCACCTATTGGAAATCCGAACAGGAGGTGACTGATGCAATAATAGCAGCTTGTAACCAGAAAGCTCAGGTTCTGACTTATTGCAGATTTCTGGTACAGGAAGTTCATAACAATACTCGGACGTGGTGCAGGATAAATCAGGCAAATACTGGATTTAAGAAGACTTAAAAAGAAGTAGCAATTGTAAATAACATGGTTTGGAAGTCATTAAGATTTAGATCAATAACATAGTTTCTATAAACTATATAACATAGTTTCATAGTTTCTATAAATCGTGGGCATCAGTTTTGTTACAGAAGATTTGTCTTCTTGAGAGGGAATTATCTCCATTGATGAGATTCATGGATGTTAATAATTACTGAGGAATAGATAATTAAAATATTATAGAGATTATTTGCCTTTGTGTGTGTGTGTTAGTCACTTGATCATGTCTGGCTGTTTGTGACCCCATGGACCATAGCCCACCAGGCTCCTTATTTGCCTTTAAGGTACTTTATTTTCCATCCAACCCACCATGCTCCCACACCACCCTCTTTTTCCAGTTCCATGTCTTTGCTAATGCTCTCTGATTTTTATAGAATCTCTACCTCCCCATTTCTACATATCCAAATCTTACTTTCACATGCTTTTGCATGCTACTTTCTCCATGAAGACATTTCTAATCATCCCTAGCCAGATATTATCTCTTCCTTGTCTGAAATTTACAGTCATATTTTCCTTATGGTTCTTTTGCTTTTGACCTCATATTATGGCTCATTATGCATGTATACTGGAGCTTCCTAGGTGGTGCAGTGGTAAAGAATCCACCTGCAAATGCAGGAGACTCCACCCCTGGGTTGGGAAGATCCCCTGGAATAGGAAATGGTACCCCACTCCAGTATTCTTGCCTGGAAAATTCCATGGACAAAGGAGCCTGGGGGGCTAGAGTCCATGGGGTCACAAGGAGTTGGACATGACTGAGCGACTGAGCATATGCTCTTATTTTATTTCCTTATTAAAATATAAATTTGTCATGGAAGAATTTAATCTGAATCATTCCTATTTTCTCTTCAGCAGCTAACAATATCTGGTACTTATAGTAAGCATTTGCTAACTGATTGAACAAATCATAGTCTAATTTCCAGATGATTAATAAACTAAGAAATATGATTGCAGCTACTCATGATACTTCTAGTTAATTCTGGGATTTATAAAGTTCTCTGACATTTGTTTTTTTGTGTGAGGTTGTGCTTGCTTTCCATGTAGTTCATGGTGGCACATTATTACTACCTAACACTCATGCCTTCATTCTAAAGTTTATTTGTTCTTTTGTTAGCTTCAGCTTGTGCAAACATGCACCAGGGTACTAAGCTGTATCTTTTTTTAAAAAATTAGTTCCTAGAGGCCAGTTGAATTTTTATAGCAGTTTACATGCTTTTAGGTCAAATAGGGCATGCAAAACCTTTGTGTCACCTGCATATTATTTTTTTTTTAAGCTTTGAATAGTTGCCAACAATTTAATGTTGGAAGAATTCACATTTTTAGAACTGCACCAGATTTTTGGCTTTTCTTGAAAAATTAAATCTGACAATATTCTGTCCCCATTTTTTTCAGAGCAAATCTCTTGAATTTGCATTTGGGACATGGAATGCTTTCCAGTTTTGGATAGCTCCCTTTAGATCCCTCTCACTTATGTTCTTTATTTGGCCATTTTATGTCTCTCAGTTCATAATTCCTATTTTAAAGCTTCTTTTGAAAAGATAGGGTGTGGCAGAGACTACTAGCTATTCACTAAAATTGGTTTCTTTGTCTTGTGCAGGGAGTTAGACTATTTTTCCTGGCTTCCTTTAGCAGTTAAGTGCAGTCATGAGATTGAGGTTAGCCAAGGAATGAAGCTGAAGGAATATGTGCCACTTTCAAGCCTATTCCATGCAGACGTCTCCATTGTCTTTCTCCTTCTGATAACTTGATGCAGATGAACATGAAGCCTTGTGTATTAGTATAGCCACAAAATTGGAGAAGCCTGGGTCCTACAATGATTGTCTGTAGGAGAGCAGACCTACAGACCTACAGAATTTTTAAAGCAGTTTACATGCTTTTAGGTCAAATAGGGCATGCAAAAACCTTGTGTCATCTGCATATTATTATTTTTTTTAAAGCATTGAATAGTTGGGACTATTATAGCAGTTGGGACTGCTATGGCTCTGTTATGAGAGCAACAAATTAACCTCTTTAGTGTGTTGTTTTTTTTTTTTTTTTTTAAATTTTTAAACTTTAATTAAATCCAAGAGATTGAAAAATACAATGATATTTTTCTAGGATTGTACTGCAAATATATGTTTATGGTTTGAAGTAGAACCAAAGAAGACATATATTTTCTCTGGTAAAGCTATTCATTTAGGTCTTTTTGTGATAGTGGTTAGCCTGCTCTAGATAATCCAGTACTCTAATGACTTGGTAACTAACTGTTCATGGCAGCTGACCCTTGGTAACCAGTGCCAAGTAGGAAGTTAAAGAGTGAAAATGAAGGACTCGTCTTTTCTGGTAGTGCAGCTGGTTCCAAGTGCCTGAATTACTGAGCGTTACGTTTGGTAAGATTACGTTTGGTAGCAGAAAGGAGTGAGCAAGGGAAATGGGGGGTCATTCCTGACTTTTAAAATGCTTTCTACTCAGAGAAGCCCTATCAATTAGCATCATTACAAACCTTTACTGAACACCTAGGTTAGTGCTTCGAGTTCATCTCCAAGGTCAGTAGAATGATTTTGAATTTCTCTGCTAGATTTACTGAAATTTGTTGAGAGAGAAGGAAAAAAAAAAAAAAAACCTCTGTTTTGACTTCCATTGTGCAGTTTCTTTGAGAGCCCTAGGCTAACCAAACCATTTCACTACATCCTTCTCAATTACCAGATTGCAAGCAAATTTAAATTAATTTTAGTCAAATTGTGCATATTAATTTTGGTCAAATTTTGAGGCTATAAAATTATTTAAATACAGCATGGTTTAGAATTATAGAGTTACATGCTCCTCTATCCATGGGATTCTCCAGGCAAGAATACTGGAGTGGGTGGCTACTCCCTTCTGCAGGGGATCTTCCTGACCCAGGGATCGAACCCAGGTCTCCTGCATTGTAGGCTGATTCTTTACCATCTGAGCCACCAGGGAAGCCCAGTAAGATATTGGTCTTAGCATAATCACTGTGTAGAGAACATCATACACGTTTATAAGATTTGATGCATAATTTTAACTGACCAGAGACTAGTTTCTATGATCACAGAATTTAAGTATTTATTGGGCAGGTTTCTGTGGGGAGAGACTTGGAAATTTCTAGCTTCTCTGCTTGCTACTGTGCAGCTAACTTTGACATGGGGGTAAGGTAAGGACAAGAAAGTCAGTCTGTTTGACCTCTGATGCATTGTACATGGCTACTGTGTACTTGATGGCATACAACCCCCACTTGTACTATTGCTTTTATAGTTTGTCTAATACTAGTCCACTTTATGACATAATTTCCAGGAACACATTGCAGCAAAAGTGGAGAATACCTAGAATCCTTTAAATGTGGAGTTAGGATGGAAAGAACTTACATTTGTCAATTTGAGAGCCAGCATGTGAGGCCCATTAAATAATGATGATTTTGGGGGTGAATGCTATTTTAGAGTCCTGGGCTGTTAAAATTCAAAGAAAACTTGCATCCTTGGATGGGGCTACCCAGTTTACCACCCTTCTTCGAATTTCCTCCGTGGTTCATGTTGAAGAGGTACAACTGGTTCAACTCACCTTACTTCTTTGGCCATGACTGGAGTAACTGTCCGTAACAAGGAGAGACAGTTGACTTAAACTGAACCAATCAAATTCTTTCAATCTCTTTTGCTTGAACTAAGAGCTCTAGAAATGCAGACAGTTGGAGGCTCCAGAGCTGTTTATTGTTAGGGAATGAATGGGTCTTGTACTAAGAATGAGACTCAGAACTTCAACAAGTACCAAATTGTTCACTTTGTTATTAGTAAGTCTGAACTGGAAAATATCATCTCAACCCAAGACCATAGTGGGCTGGCTTCCTACTTCTTACTCTCTATAGTTGAAGTTTCCTTCCAGTTGCGGAAGGGTAGCTATCATTCTAATAGAGTCCCAGCCCTGGAGGGAGGGGCTGCCTGAATGCATGCCGTTCAGAGCACGCTGGGGAAGAGGGAGAGCACCTAAGACTAGTCAGGACAAGTCCTAAAAGAGAGAAAATTAAGAAGATCCTGGGTTGTACATGGCCTTCCCCCGTGGCTCAGTGATAAATAATCCGCCTGTAATTCAGGAGCCTCAGAAGACTCAGGTTCCATCCCTGGGTTGGGAAGATCCCCTGGAGGAGGGCACGGCAACCCACTCCAGTATTCTTGCCTGGAGAATCCCGTGGACAGAGGAGCCTATGGGCTACAGTCCGTCACAAAGAGTTGGATGGACCCTCTTCTCAGCTTTACCAATCAAATAAGTGATTCCCAGAAAAGAAATCAGAGAAGGGGGTAAGAAGGTAGGGTGTATTTCCTTCTTGTGTGCTTAGCTGGTCAGTCATGTCTGACTCTTTGTGAGCCTGTGGACTGTAGCCTGCCAGGCTCCTCTGTTCATGGGATTTTCCAGGCAAGAAAAACTGGAGTGGATTGTCATTGCCTCCTCCAGGGATCTTTCAGGGATTGAACCTGAATCTCCTGTGTCTCCTGCGTTGGCAGGTGGATTCTTTACCACTGTGCCACCTGGGAGCCGCTAATATTCTCTCAACAGGGAAAATTTCCAGTTTTAAAGACCAAGACAGGAATCTGGGGAGTAGGGGAAGTGTATTTTCCCAATATGGCCTTGGGATCATGGTAGAAGCCAGTGTTCTGGAGAGTAGGAATTAGGAGTCTGCAGAGAGAGAGAAAAATGAGGGAAGAAGAAAAAAGAAGGGGAAGGAGCTGCTTAACAACTCTATTCCCGTGGAGCCAGCCTCATCTTACGGGTTCTTTGAGGGCGCTCTGACTCAATATAACAAATCTCTATTACTTAATTTGGTTTAAGAGCTTGCCTCTCATTTTAACCATATCATTCTTAAGAACTAATGAAACCTTAGAGGTTTATAAGGTTTGCTGTGTTCTAAACACTGTGGTTCAGTTCAGTTCAGTTCAGTCACTCAGTCGTGTCCAACTCTTTGCGACCCCATGAATCGCAGCACACCAGGCCTCCCTGTCCATCACCAACTCCCGGAGTTCACTCAGACTCACGTCCATCGAGTCAGTGATGCCATCCAGCCATCTCATCCCCTGTCGTCCCCTTCTCCTCCTGCCCTCATTCCCTCCCAGCATCAGAGTCTTTTCCAATGAGTCAACTCTTCGCATGAGGTGGCCAGAGTACTGGAGTTTCAGCTTTAGCATCATTCCTTCCAAAGAAATCCCAGGGCTGATCTCCTTTAGAATGGACTGGTGGATCTCCTTGCAGTCCAAGGGACTCTCAAGAGTCTTCTCCAACACCACAGTTCAAAAGCATCAATTCTTCGGTGCTCAGCCTTCTTCACAGTCCAACTCTCACATCCATACATGACCACGGGAAAAACCATAGCCTTGACTAGACGGACCTTTGTTGGCAAAGTAATGTCTCTGCTTTTGAATATGCTATCTAGGTTGGTCATGACTTTTCTTCCAAGGAGTAAGCGTCTTTTAATTTCATGGCTGCAGTCACCATCTGCAGTGATTTGGAGCCCCAAAAAATAAAGTCTGATACTGTTTCCACTGTTTCCCCATCTATTTCCCATGAAGTGATGGGACTGGATGCCATGATCTTCATTTTCTGAATGTTGAGCTGTAAGCCAACTTTTTCACTCTCCTCTTTCACTTTCATCAAGAGGCTTTTTAGTTCCTCTTCACTTTCTGCATGGTGGTGTCATCTGCATATCTGAGGTTATTGATATTTCTCCCAGCAATCTTGATTCCAGCTTGTGTTTCTTCCAGCCCAGTGTTTCTCATGATGTACTCTGCATAGCAGTTAAATAAGCAGCGTGACAATATACTGCCTTGACGTACTCCTTTTCCTATTTGGAACCAGTCTGTTGTTCCATGTCCAGTTCTAACTGTTGCTTCCTGACCTGCATACATATCCAATAATCTTTAGATAATTTGGTGAAAGTCTGGTTTATTATAATGAATATAAATAAAGATAAAGCAATTAAAGATTTCACTTTTGCCACCTGATGCTATGAACTAACTCATTGGAAAAGACCCTGATCCTGGGAAAGATTGAGGGCAAGAGAAGGGGACAACAGAGGATGAGGTTGTTAGATGGCATCACTGACTCAATAGACATGAGTTTAAGCAAACTCATATCAGGGAGATAGTGAAGGACACGGAAGCCTGGTGTGCAGGTCATGGGGTCACAAAGATTTGATCACGTCTTAGCTACTGAACAACAACAATTAAAGATTTAATATTTTAAAGATTTAGTGTTCTGACATCTCTATTTGCCCCAATATAGACTTCTACCAACTGTGCAGAATATGGCAAATAGCACTTAAGAAAAATTCCCCCCAAACCCATGTTCATGTGTGCAGAATTATTAAATGCTTTTTTCAGAAGAAATATAATTCCACAGAATTGCTGTGAATACATCTGCAATAGTTCTAACATTTATTTGACATTAGAAAATGGTCAAGTGTAGACAAAAAAGATCATGATATGTAGTTTGAACCATATAAAATGTTCCCCTTTTTTGGTAGGTGAAAATGATTGAAAATAGGCAATTTTCTCTAAATCGTCTCCATTATACACTGTAATGGTGTTAATGGTTTCGTGGATCTGAGAAATGAAGGATTTCTTCATTCACAGAGCTGTTTAGGTACTAGTCTAGACTAAAGTCTGGGGAAGTGGTTTACAAACCCCCGCTCATAACTAAGTTGAAATGTGCATGTGCAAAATGAGAGAAATAACAATACTGTGAAGAATTTCTTTTTTAAGAAAAGTTAAATTTCTTCAATTTAAACATCCTGAGATTACAGGACTTTGGAGGGTTATTTTTTCTCTTATAAAATATACTATAGTAGATGATATTCGTAAAATTTACTTACTTAGAAAAAAATAATGGCAAGTTTATATCAGCTTTCAAAGTTGTTTTTGTATTTTATTATTCTGTAAAAATCCAGATGTTCAAGAGCCACCCAGGGCACACAGAATACCTGGAAGCAGTATAACTCAGTGTAGGCAAGTAGGAAAAACTGAAAGCCTGCCGGCCGTCCACGATTTTGCACTCTTTGATTTATTTAAGGGAAGACTTGCAGAGCCCCAAACGTTATTTCTTGTTGTCCTTAGGGGGTGAAGGTCAGGTGCTTGGGGTCTTCTAGGCTACGGTCCCCTGAATCTCTCCTGTGCTTGATAAACAAGCCCAGCTCCATCTTATTATCAGTTGTCAAGGACAGGGTCCCCCCTGCTTCTCTCCTGAAGCCTAAGCAAGACATTCCAGAGCAGTTACTGTTCTGTCCTTGGTGGGCACCTCCCACCTTCCCTTCTTCCCCAGCACAAGCACCTATCTCTTTATGGTAGATCTAGGAAACAATGGGCACCAAGTTAGAAAATAGAGCTTCTGAGTCTCAGCTAACAGGACCCATCTTTCAATATTTATGCCCTACTCTTCTCTATACCAGGGGCTTCCCTGGTGGCTCAGATGGTAAAGCGTCTGCCTGCAGTGCAGGAGATCCAGGTTTGATCCCTGGGTTGGGAAGATACCCTGGAGAAGGAAATGGCAACCCACTCCAGTATTCTTGCCTGGGAAATCCCATGGACAGAGGACCCTGGAAGGCTATAGTCCATGGGGTCGCAAAGAGTCAGACATGACTGAGCGACTTCACTTTCACTTTCTTTTCTACTCCCCCGACTTTGCACGTAGTAGGGCTGGGATCATAATTATAAATGTAAAGTGCTTATAAGAACATTGCCAGCTACTTAAATGGAGAAGATGGGCCAGGTGTAAGCAGACTGTTGGGCACTGCCTGGGACCGTGCATCTTTTCCATCTATCCATCTAGCCCAGACTCACATTCCTTCTTCTGTGCCACAAGCTCATCCTATGAAGGTCAAGAGAAAAGCTTTGGAAACAGACAGACCTGCCACTCAAGGAACTTAAATAACTACTCATTTTTTCTCCTATCTAAAATAGGGATTATAATATTTTCACTGTCTCTACCTTTATTGTGCGGGTTCTTTCTTATTTCACCACCTCAAAGGAAAATGCTCTGGCCTATTTCATTTATGACTTCATGATGGCAGGACCAGGTTAATAGGCAGTTGCAGGTACTCTAATGACCTTGTAAGAAATATGAGATTTGAAAGTAGGAGGAAGGTGCAAAGAGAAGTCAAGGCCAACCGCTTTGGGGAAGGTTCTTGGGGACTAGTGACCTGAGATGTGATGGGGTGTCCCCTCCAAAGTACTTCTAAGAAGGAGGCACATTGCACTGTGGGTCACTTTGAATTTTGGAGACATTATAGCCTGTGTTTGCAATCTATTTACTGAGGTAACCCCTAAAGTACTAGGTATGAATGAGGCCAAGAGTAAGACCCAGCTTCACTGCAAAGCTCTGTCGTTTAGTCCTTATGAGCCAGCAGCTTCAGTGGTGCTTGAAACGCCTGTGGCAGTTTGGGATGCCCTGTGTAGCTTATAGCAAACATTTAGAGAAGCATCATATACAAAGTAAGCTTGTAGTGTTTGGAAGCAAATAAATACTCTGCTATTAAGAAACTGCCCTCGGCATGCTAACAGGCCCTGTTAGATATAGAAACTTGCAGTAGGAAATGGCAACCCACGCCAGTGTTCTTGTCTGAAGAATCTCATGGACAGAGGAGCCTGGAGGGCTATATAGTCCCTGGGGTCGCAGAGAGTCGAACACGCCCTAGCACACTCACATACAGACATAGAACATCTGATCTCGTGAACCTGGTCTTCAGGGATGACGTAAGGATTTTCTGCCCCACCAGGCACTAATGTCGTCTTCCGTCATCAGGTGGAAATGGCATATAGGAGGTCAGACCTGCTCGTGTTCTGTCGAGTAAGTGTTAAGAGCTGGTGGCTCACATTCCTAACATAGTAACCCCTCTTGCAGGGTCACCTGTCTATCTGCCCGCCACGTCTTCATGTAGAGCTCTGTAACTAGTTAACTGAGGAAGGAACAGCTCGCTTCTGGTTTGCATTGCGCACGTGACCTGCTGCAGCAGTATGACCTCACAGAGGATGTGAACCTGCAGGGCAAGGAAGAAAAAGTCCTTTTCGTGGGCAGAAGTTTGAATGGTGTAATTGATTTTCCACTTTGTGTGGAAGGAGAGATGGTCGGAATCATGGATCTATACCAGTTCACAGAGAGGCTAATGGTGTGGCTGGATATTCAGGGATATAGAAAGATCCTGATTGGAGGATTGGTGATAAGTAGCTTTGATGAAACACGTGTGGATAGACCTCTAAGAATGGGCTCAGAATATAATATTGTTTATATCTCATGTGAGTAATCTCATTAGTGCCTCCTCTGTAAAAAATTGTTTTTGGTAACTGTATGGACAAGATAATGTTTCTCATAGATTTCATCAAGTTACCAGCCACCCCAGTGCTTGAACAGTGAGCTAATGAACAAGGGAATATGATGGCAAGGATGGAAGTAATGTATGGACTCCAAGACAGAATTCCCTTCACTGTCTGATCTGACTAACGTCCATAGTACTGTGTTCAGTCTATACCATATTTAAAAGAAACCTGGTAGCCACCTAATGGCAGGTCAGTTAGACCAGACCCTTTCTGTTTGGGGGCTTCCCTGACAGCTCACTTGTGAAATAATCCACCTGCAATGCAGGGGACCCTGGTTCGATTCCTGGGACAGGAAGATCCTCTGGAGAAGGGATAGGCTACCCACTCCAGTATTCTTGGGCTTCCCTTGTGGCTTAGCTAGTAATCAGTCTGCCTGCAATGTGGGAGACCTGTCTTCAATCCCTGGGTTGGGAAGATCCTCTGGAGAAGGGAAAGGCTACCCACTCTGGTATTCTGGCCTGGAGAATTCCATGACTGTAAGAGTCAGACGTGACTTTCACCTTCTTTCTGTTTTAGAAGGGGAGGGAACTTGTTCTCACTGGAATAGTTACTTATTCTGGAGTTTTCTTTCTTTTTTTTTTTTTTTTGCCTTCCCTGTTGCCATCTTTCTGCAAGCACTGTAATCATCTTTCTGAGTGCCTGTTATAGTATTCCATGGAACACGGAATCTGACTAATTTTACATAAAAAATTAAGACAGTGGGTGGACTTTCATGGAATATGCTGATCTTAACATGTAATCCATTATAAGACAGATGGCTTATTTTTTCAGCTTTACTGAGGTATAATTGACAAATAAAATTGTAAAATATTTAAAATGTGTAACATGATGATTTGATACATTTCACATTGTGAAAGGATTCCCCCCCACTGAGTTAATTAGCACATCTATCACCCCCTATATTTACCTTTATATATATGTAATATGTATATAAAGGTATATATAAAGTATTATTGGAGAAGGAAATGGCAAACCACTCCAGCATTCTTGCCTGGAGAATCCCAGGGACGGGGGAGCCTGGTGGGCTGCCATCTATGGGGTTGCACAGTCGGACACAACTAACGCGACTTAGCAGCATATAAGGTATTATATATATATACCGCATATATTTTTGGTGAGAACACTTGAATTCTACACTCTTAGCAAATTTCAATTATAGAACACAGTGTTATCATCTACAGTCACTGTGTTATATATTCTCAGACCTTACTCAGGTTTGTACCCCTCTACCAGCCTCTCCCTATTTCCCTCACCCCACAAACCCTGGCAACCTATTTTTACACTCTATTTGTACACTCCTTGTCTGTTAACTTTGACTTTATTTTGAGAATCTGTGTATAACTGTTACTCTGCAATATTTGTCTTTCTGTCTGGTTTATTTCACTTAGCATATGCCCTCCAGGTTTATTCATGTTGTAGCAAGTGACAGGATTTCCTTTTTTTTTAAGGCTGAATAATATTCAATTTTAATTTATCTCATGTTTTCTTGATCCATTGGACAATGGTTTTATGGGACATTAAGGGACTCTGTTGAAGACTGGTTAGTGTGAATTATGGCAAAAGTGGTATGATTCTGGTTCTAGTAGCTATTGCAATGGCTTATTGATTCAAAAGACACCTTCTTCATTATATAGTTCTTTGAGTTTGTCAGGACCAGAAGCTTCCTTAGTGTCCAAGTTCTGTGACATGACTTTGGGAATCATTCTGTGAATCCCAGCCTAGATTCCCAGGCTGCGTTAGCAGTCCTGCTAAAGACTAAGTCATTTAATATCCTGTAAAAATGTCCATACTGCTTCAGTTAACTAGAATGGGTTGTATTTTCTGCACCTGAATTCTATCCGATAAAGGGAGAAAATCTCTCCCCCAGTCCTAAAACTGTGTGGACTACTGACTCCATGCACAGGTAAAGACAATTTAACCTGTGCCTTTTCAACATGTAGGGCTTTGAGAAAGTTTCAGTAACAGCTGATTATAATGTATTCTGCAAGTGTTCCATTGCTGTCTTAATACCAAACAAATTTGGGAACTGTGAAAAAGAGTATTGATGTGAATTCTTTGGGAGTTTAAGTAAAAAATGTTAAGTTAAAATAGCAATAATAGTGATGTTTACTTATTATGCGATCATGTGGACAAGTCAGTGAATAGTTTATAAATTCAGAATAGCAGTTTGTTCTCTTAAACATGTCATAAAAATATTGGAGATATTAATGTGGTATTTTGTGAATCATGAGTGTGTGCTACAGAAGAGAAATATAAATAAACTTTAATATAATATGATGGAGAAGGCAATGGCATGAAAGTCAGCTATTCATTATTTTTTAAAATCAGTGACTGAAATACTTTCTGAAAACAGAATCCTCCCACTGAAATTCAGTAGTAAAAGCCGTCTGCTGACAAATCTCTAAATAGAAGCTTTTCTGGGTTAGTTTTATAGGAAAATTTGGGGGAATTTCAAAAGCCAATGAAAACACTTCCCAAAAACTTACCCGGTGCATCTGCTGACCTACTTTTCTCATCATCATCAAGTACTAGAAGTTTATAGTGTCACCTTGCAAATGACACTTCTGAAACTTCATTGCATTAAAAAAAAATTGAAGGAGATTAGTGTTGGGTCTGTGTGAACTTGGATAGCAGTGCTGCTCAAACTAGGTACTTTGGTTGGGAGGGTAGGGAGGGGATTTCTGCATTTCTAACAATGTCCTAGTTGACTAGGTTTTTTTTTGGTCTGCAGATCACACTAAGAAGGATTTATAAACTAAAATTTAAAATCTCATTTTTTTTTAAATTAACAGCAAATAATCTAATCGATTGATTCCTTCTTCTAATTCAGGCAGATTATTTGGCTACTTACTACACTTAATCCAGGCTCAGTGTCAACTCAGGATAAATATTTGTTAAAGAAGAAAAAAGATAGGGAAGTTAAGGTAGTGATTTAAAATACTGGTAGATTTTCAACTTTGGGCTAATTCTAAGGCGTGTCTTTCTATGTAACAAAACTCTTCTATCATCTACTTAATAATGTGGGCTCTGGAGGTAAGAAAGACCTGGATTTGGATTTGGATTCTACCTTTTGTGTTGCCGTATGAATTTGGCTTTGCTAAGGTCCGTCTAGTCAAGGCTATGGTTTTTCCAGTGGTCATGTATGGATGTGAGAGTTGCACTGTGAAGAAGGCTGAGCACCAAAGAATTGATGTGTTTGAACTGTGGTGTTGGAGAAGACTCTTGAGAGTCCCTTGGACTGCAAGGAGATCCAACCAGTCCATTCTGAAGGAGATCAACCCTGGGGTNCTGCGATTCATGGGGTCGCAAAGAGTCGGACACGACTGAGCGACTGAACTGAACTGATGAATTTGGCAAGTTAAAAAAATTCCCAAGCTTGGTTTCCCCGTGTGGTTGTCATAGAATCACAGGGAGGTTAAAGGGACGGTAGGGGCACAGCCTCTCGTACAGTGCCTGCACACAGGCAGTGCTCAGTAAATAGTGCCTGCTTTACTAGCCACTACCTTCAGTGAGCAAACGAGTCTGGGTCCAATATGATTGTGACCCTTATTGGAGGAAGGCCCCTTGACTAAGAGTCTATTGGCTGTAATGGTTAACAAGGTTGCTTCTGAAAACCAGTTCATCACCAGCATCAGATGTCATCATATTATTATCAAATAAGAAGCTGATCATTGCATGTAAAGTACTTTGTTTCATTTAGTTGCTAAGTCATGTCTGACTCTTTGGGGTCTGACTGGCTCCTCTGTCCCTGGGATTTCCCAGGCAAAACTGCTAGAGTTGACATTTCCTTCTCCAGGGGATCTTCTCAACCCAGGGACTGAACCCATGTCTCTTGCATTGGCAGGGATTGTTTACACTGAGCCACCTGGGAAACTCATAAAGTACTTTACCTGGAGGAAAAATTGGATAAATTTTATTTTCGGATTACTTGTAATTTGAGTCTATCTCATTTATAACTTTTGGCTTAGATCTTTAAGTATCAATCTACTTATTTTTGTCATTGCTATGAATATATAAGGAAAATAAAGTATGCATATTTTGTCTTTATTAATATTTAACTGATATAGTTGCCCTAAAGCTGTGAAATGAGTTCTATAAACATACAGATTAATATTCAATACATCAAATGTCCCATATTTATCCAGCAAGTCAGATACTTTCATTTCAACCTCAGAAACTTTTTTTTCCCCTTCAAGGAGGCATTTGTGCAATTGTTCATATCTAACACTGTATTTATGTAAAATTACACTTCAGGGTAGTTGCCTATGTAATTAACATTCAGGGAGAAATTATTTATTCAGGAGAACATTTCACAATTCAATTTCAGTCTATGACAAAGAGGCTTTTAAATGTTAATCTTATGAAAGAAAATGGAGCAACTAGTAGAGGCTGTGGATTAATGCAAGAGGCAGCTATTTACAGCATAACATTTTCCCTGACTGGGAATTATCTATTTTCTACTGGAGAGTCTAGGCGTGTTTCAAATCTCACTGGGAAGTGTGGGGTTGTGCATGTTAGATGGTCTCACATCAGGTGACTAAATAAAAAGCAAAAATGGTTACAAATACATTTCTTGTTGACACTTTAAAAGAGACAAAAAGGATAAATGCATATTGTGGTGGGGATAAAATGATCAAGAATACGTAGAAGATAAAAATGTGAGGTGTATTATTTCAGTCTCAATTCTATGGAATTTTTTTGCCTTGACTAAGAATTCTTTAAAGTTTATGAACAAATCCACACCTCCCTTCCCATCAGCTAGCTCTTAATTTTAATAACATATAGTTGCATCTCTTATATACACACACATTTATATCCTAAGGGTTCTGTTTTTCTGGATAATCCTGACAATACAAGCAGAATAGGAAGACATCACTGGGACATGCCATCTAAGCAAAGAAAGACTTGAAAGAAATGAGGAAACAAGACATGTCTGTGGTTGGAATCTCAGAATGAGCCGCCAGCGAGGTAAGGAAAAATACTGGAAATTGTGACGGCCCAGAAGCCTACTGAAGAGAGTGTTTCAGGGAGTAAGAATTAATCAGTTATGCCACATGCTGGCTCAGTGAAGATGACGGCTAAGAATTGACTGTTGAATTTTGCAGTGTGGAGGTCATTGTCAAACTTTGATAAAAATAGTCTCAGTAAGGTAATGGTGGGTATTGGCCTGAATGGAAGGCATTCAGAGAGAATGCCTTCTTAAAAAAAACAAAAGAACTTTTTCTGTCACATATCTAGTATTGTGGGAATTGGTGAAAGTATGGGGAAACAAGATTAGTCAAAAATATTGTCATCTATTATTTGCATGTTTTTTCTGATTATAGAATATGTTGAAATAAGATTAAAGATTGATAAACATCTGATAGAACATCAAAATGAAGTTATTTTCTAGCTGCATTTGTGATAGGAATTTAAAATTTTCTGTCTGTATTCATTCTTGGATATAATTTAGACGTTTGAGTTTACTTGCAAAATAAATATATAAATAAATACTTTTGTAGAAGAATTATGGATGTTGATACATAGAAATGAGATAACATATATGCTTGTTTAATTATAATATGAAATTCATTGGCACTGCCACCACCTTAGTCCATACCACCAAAATCTTTCGTGTGTACCATCATACCAGCTCTCTTTCTGGGCTATCTGCCTTCATGCTTATCCGATTGCCCTAGGGCAGTCAGAATCAACTTTTTAAAAGTTTTGGTCGTGCTGGCATGTGGAATCTTAATTCCCTGACTAGGGATAGAACCTGTATTAAGCACTGGACCACAAGGGAAGTCCCCAGAATTAACTTTTTAAACCTAACTTTGCTTATATCCACAGGCTCCCACCAGTACATCTATCCACATACCAGTATCTGTTTCACTTCAACCTCTTTTACCTGCTATTTTTAGAGATGGACTCTTTATATCCTATCTAAAGCCAACC
>SJYQ01004068.1:1216425-1281605 GCA_006410935.1 Redunca redunca
CTTCAACCTCTTTTACCTGCAATTTTTAGAGATGGACTCTTTATATCCTATCTAAAGCCAACCCTCCGCCTATGGGTGAGATGACATCTATTTTCAGTTACTAAATGAAACACTCCAGATTTTCTCCCTGCTCTCTCTAGCATCACACTTTACCCTCCCTATTGGGTCATTTTTTTGAGAGTATCTACCCCAATCTCCCTCTTTCTATTACCCATTTCTTTGTTCTCATTTATAGAACTTCCTCTCAATAGATTTATGCTCATTTATGCTCATTTCCTCCAATTCTCCCATTCTCTCTGAATGCCTTCCATTCAGGCCAATGCCCACCATTACCTTACTGAGACTATATTTATCAGAGTTTGACAATGACCTCCACACTGCAAAATTCAACAGTCAATTCTTAGCCGTCATCTTCACTGAGCCAGCATGTGGCATAACTGATTATTCCTTACTCCCTGAAACACTCTCTTCAGTAGGCTTCTGGGCCATCACAATTTCCAGTATTTTTCCTTACCTCGCTGGCGGCTCACTCTGAGATTCCAACCACAGGCACTCTTGTCTTGTTTCCTCATTTCTTTCAAGTCTTTGGTTAGATAGCATGTCCCAGTGATGTCTTCCTATTCTGCTTGTATTGTCAGGATTATCCAGAAAAACAGAACCCTTAGGATATATCTATGTGTGTGTGTATATATATATATATGTATGTATATGTGTATATATGTATGTGTATATATATATCCTATATATCCTGTGTGTGTATACACACACGCACACACACACACACATATATGTGTGTGTGTGTACCATAAGAGACAGGGGGAGAGAAACAGTTATTACAAGGAATTGGCTCATTTGGTTATGGAGGTGAGAAGTCCCAGGACCTGCATTAGGCAAGCTGGAGACCAAGAGAGCTGGGTGTATTGCTCCAGTCTATATCAGACGAGAGGTGGTCTATGTTCCAACTCAAAAGCAGGAGCAGATCTGTGTCCAGTTAAAGCAAAACTGGACTTCAGGCAGGTGAAGTTCCCTCTTACTCAGTCTTAAATTTTCTATTCATATCTTTAACCTATTGAATGATGTCCATCTATATTAGGAAGGGCAATCTGCTTAATTCAGTCTACAGAGTCAAATGCTCATCTCATCCAGAAACAGACCTACTGAGAATAAAGTTTGACCCAGTGTCTGGGCAGTGCATGTTCCAGTTAAGCTGACACATGAAATTCACCATTATGCCTCCCAAATGAAGACAGCAGCCCACGCTGGCACACCCTGTCCTTTCCCTGTCTTGTCTCCATGGCAGCCACTACCATCCACACACTGCTGTGCTTTGCTCCTTTACTGACTGGGTGACTGTCCCTTCCAGGGGGTATTTCCATGAGGGCGAAGAATTGTGTGTCTATGACTGCACCTCCTATTCCACAGCAGTGTTTGGCATGTAGTAGATGAAGATGAAATTTATTGATGGAGTGAATAAGTGTTACCCCCTTGCTTAAAACTTTTCAATAGCTTATTACTGCATTTAAAATAAAAATCCAAAATTCTTACCATGTTCTTCAAACCCAGTATAGTCTGCCCATTCCTTGCTCTCTAACTTCCTGTGTTTTTTCTCATGATCTCATGTTCTATGAAGTCAAGGGTCACGCTGAGTTATCCACCTCCAAATCCTAGTTTGTTGAACAATTCTAACACACAGAAAGCACTCAATACATATTTGTTGCATAATGAAGGCTTGCAAGGAAGGGATGGCATAATCAGAGGTTGCCTGCCTTTTCAACTCATAGTTTAGTATGTGGAATCATCCATCCACAGTAAGAGGCAACATTAGCATCTGACCCTGAATTTCAATATTGTGGAGGTGCTCAAATCTGAGCTAGAACACCTGACTAGAAAGCTCTATCTCTGCTTGAGTTAGATATGTAGCTTTGAAAAGTTCTTATATTCGTGAACCTTACTTCTTTCCTCATTTATAAAATGGAGAGATTGGACTGGATCAGGTATTTTCCAAATATTTTCCAAATATATTCTATGAGCATGTAGGGTTGCCTCAAGCCCTGTTCCCTGCCTTTGACCAAAGGGACTCCTGTCCTATGTGTGTTTAGACTAGCAGTGTCCCAGGACTTCCCTGGTGGGCCAGTGGCTGAGAACCCAAGATCCCAATGTAAGGGGCCTGGGGCAGTTCCTGGTTAGGGAACTAGATCCCACACGCCACAGCTGATTTCGCCTGCCACAACTGAAGATCCCGCATGCCACAGCTAAGACCTGGTACAGTCAGATAAATATAAATATTTTTTAAAAATTAAGAAAAGAGTTAATAGGTTCTCATGTATGATTTTATGTAAAAATGGACATGGGAGGTATACCAATGTTTTAAAACAAAAACTAAAAATGCCACTGGACACCCCAGAAGAAGGTCAAGGTGCTCTTAGTCATGACTTTCTGTGATATTCAGAGCATGACTGCTAATGGCTAAGAGGAGAGTTCTCAGACATATGATTCCTGGGTGGGACTTATTGGCAAAACTGCGTGGAAACCACATGTACCAAATTGTGGTAGCTTGTTAGAGGGACAAAGAGTCCACGTGGGGGCTTAGAATATTATATGGATTGGCCCTGGATTGCACAAGATATTGGATGCTATGCCCACCAACTTCTATAAATATTAATATTATAATTCTATAAATATAAATATTACTTCTATAAATATTAAGGAGTCACTGTAGTGGTTTAAACAGCTGATGCTAAAAATGGCCTTTGGAAAGATAAGACACAGAACACTAGCGGGCCACTCCAGGAACTAAGCCTTCAAGAGGCAGGTGATCTGGTTAGATTACTCTCTTTATTGTTCATTCAATGATTTGAGGGCTTGACATTTAATTCTTGGATTATCTGAAGATTCTTCTGATCTCTGTACACCAGGACATACTGATTAGGGAGCTCATATACTTTTGGTGTTCAGACCCTAGTATGACTTTAAATTCCAAAGAGCTAGTCTGTTTGAGATTCCTTCTGTTTTGTGCTAAACGTGGTCAATTGTGGTGAAATTAAACTTAAGCTCCTTACAGTCCTTTCAGTGGTTATCTGCACATAACTTTTTTGGTAAGGAGGGGTGTGTGTCATTCATCTGAATAGAGGGTACCACTGAGTTGTTTTACTGAAACCCAAGGTATTTCTAGGTGAATGACAGAGTGCCCTAAGAGGCCCTCTGATCGCCAGTGTATTGATGGATGAAGATTTATTTCCTATTGACTGTGTTCCTTGAATGGAATAGGAACAGTGTCATCCCTAATCCATTAAGCTGACATCTCTTGTAATTGAAAGCCAAACAGGCTTGTGTAATAAATATTGCTTGTGGATTTGTGTATGTGTTGGGGAGAGGCAAAGTGAGGGAGAAGAAAAAATGAGGAGGGAAGACTGGCAAGTAGTTGTTGAAACCCCAGTGTTTTTAAGGGACTTGAACTTGGGCTCCATTGAGTGAGCAGTCCACAGACGTGTGCTAGGACACACCCGAGGAAATGAGTGTCTCATTTTGAGCTACATTTCCTATAACAGTATCCCTTGTGATAAGGGTTTCTATCATTTGTTATGATTTTTAAAAAATGTATTCTCTGAGCCTATATAGAGGATATTGACTACTGGGATAAAATAATTAAAATAATAATTAGAAAAATCACTTTGGGGATGGGATTGGGAAGTGCCAGGGATGAAAAGGAGATAAAATAGAGAAATCACTTCTGGGGTCCACTTGTGTTATTAACACCTAGTACAACAATGAAGTTGCAGTTGACTGAATTGGCGGTTCAGGTTAAACTTTAGGTATTGTTTAGTTCAACCACTGTGTGGCTTAGCAGGCTTGCAAGAGTCTGGCTGTCTTATGGAGAAGAGAGAAAAATAAGCAAATGCCAGTAATACAAGTAGGGGCCATACTGTATAGGCTATTTTTGAGCATAGAAAGGCAGGGGACCTAACCCAGATTTGTGGGTGTGGAAGCACTGGGAGTGTCTATGAGCTAAAGTGAACATTAGTCGAGTTTATTGTAGGACAGTGACAAGGGAAGGCTTCTGATTTATATGCCATTGATTCTATGAGCTTAGTACTCCTGGAGATTGATGTAACAGTGGAACTATGGAAATCCAAAAAGAGACACAGCTGGAGCAGTAAGCAGGGTCTGGGTCATGAAGGTCTCATCAAGGTTAAGGGATCTCGGTGAAATGGAAATAATTAAAGGAGAAAAAGAAAATGCTACTGCTGTAAACAACAACAAAAAGGGTTGCAAAGTCCTAATCCAGGAGTTTGGTACTTAACAGTAAATGTTCTTAGAAAACACTTTTAGGGGAGCAGAGGAAGATTCAAGAAATGAAGTAAAAAAGTGAAATAAAGAGAGTTCTGTATCTGGGGTTAAGTTTTAGATATTTGTTTCTCCCCTACTTGAAGCCTGAGTGTTAAGCTCCAGGTTAGTTCCATAAATTATCTCTGGTAATATAGGGTTTGGAAACACAAGGGATGACTCTGGGACTGCTCTAGGTTCCAGGCCCTCTGAGATGATCTTCATATGGGTTTCAAGAGGGACCGAGTATTGATTACTTGCATGAATGAAGCAGCTAACCTCATGGAGAGCCGTGTCCTGGGATGGAACACACTGGGATCAGCATCGCCCGTTAAAGGGAGGAGCAGCTCTCAGCTCCAGCGGATGGCTGCCACACGGAACCTTGCCCTGGCGTTGCCACATATTCCGCTTTGTAAAATACCGACAACTAAAATCTCCTCTGGTCCTTGCCTTTGCTCATATCACAGCTACTGCTTAGCATTTGTAACATTAGAGTCATGAAACTGTGCCAGCTATTATGAATTTTCATTAAGAAATAACCCACAGTTCCTAAAGTGTCCATCTTTAATACCTCTAGAACACTGTCTTATTAATTCTGAGTGAGGATATAAAATGCTGAGTGGAACGGATATTTGCAGTGGCCTCAATTGTCCCATCTCTATCTGCAAGCAACCTATATGGGAAGCCTGTTAATTATGAAGGCTGCTGAACCAAATTTGGAATGTCGTTTGTACCCATCTTTCGGGTGGACCTAGGTCTTCGATGTGCCCAGGGTCTGCTCCAACTCTCCCTTTTCTATCAGTGTGATGCCTTGTCCTCTGTTGGTTGTGGCCAATGGGAACACTGACAGAAAGTCTGGGGGAGGAAGAGTGGGGTCATGTTATTTATTCCCTTGGTTGCCTCACAGTGTATCAACATCACACAGTTGTTGAGACATTTAAATGATATAACTTATAACTTAGTATAGGCCCCAGCAACTATAAGCTGTCAACAAAACTTCTTTTAATTAAATTTTGATTTCATAAGTATAACTGATGTAGTCCACAGATGCAAGAAGTCAAATAATATCTCCCTGTCTCCCCTGTTGGAAGTGAATCTTCCGAGGCAATCTGCTTTTCCCAACTCTCCTTTTACATTTTGGTGCTCCATCCTTCTCATCTTCTTTGAGTCTAATGGGAAAGTTGATTCTAGTTTCACTGCCTCTAGTTTCAGATTTCTTTTATCCCCACTCAGATGGTAAAGATGAATTTCTTTTTAAATAAACCCTCCTAGCATTTTGGTGCTAGTGGTAAAGAATCCGCCTGACAATGCAGGAGACATACGAGACAGGAGTTTGATCCCTGGGCTGGGAAGATCCTCCAGAAGAGGAAATGTCAACCCACTCTATTATTCTTGCCTGGAGAATCCCACGGACAGAAGTGCCTGGAGGGCTCTAGACCATAGGGTCACAATGAGTCAGACACAACTGAAGCCATTTCAGTTCAGTTCAGTCGCTCAGACGTGTCCAACTCTTTGCGACCCCATGAATTGCAGCACGCCAGGCCTCCCTGTCCATCACCAGCTCCCGGAGTTCACTCAAACTCATGTCCATCGAGTCCGTGATGCCATCCAGCCATCTCATCCTCTGTTGTCCCCTTCTCCTCCTGCCCCCAATCCCTCCCAGCATCAGAGTCTTTTCCAGTGAGTCAGCTCTTCGCATGAGGTGGCCAAAGTACTGGAGTTTCAGCTTTAGCATCATTGCTTNCAGTCTGTTGTTCCATGTCCAGTTCTAACTGTTGCTTCCTGACCTGCACACAGATTTCTCAAGAGGCAGGTGAGGTGGTCTGGTATTCCCATCTCTTTCAGAATTTTCCACAGTGTATTGTGATCCACACAGTCAAAGGCTTTAGCATAGTCAATAAAGCAGAAATAGATGTTTTTCTGGAACTCTCTTGCTTTTCCCATGATCCAGCAGATGCTGGCAATTTGATCTCTGGATCCTCTGCCTTTTCTAAAACCAGCTTGAACATCTGGAAGTTCACGGTTCATGTATTGCTGAAGCCTGGCTCGGAGAATTTTGAGCTTTTTTTTACTAGCGTGTGAGATGAGTGCAATTGTGCAGTACTTTGAGCATTCTTTGGCATTGCCTTTCATTGGGATTGAGATGAAAACTGACCTTTTCCAGTCCTGTGGCCACTGCTGAGTTTTCCAAATGTGCTGGCATATTGAGTGCAGCACTTTCACAGCATCATCTTTCAGGATTTGAAACAGCTCAACTGGAATTCCATTACCTCCACTAGCTTTGTTCGTAGTGATGCTTTCTAATGCCCACTTGACTTCACATTCCAGGATGTCTGGCTCTAGGTGAGTGATAATACAACCATGATTATCTGGGTCGTGAAGATCTTTTTTGTACAGTTCTTCTGTGTATTCTTGCCACCTCTTCTTAATATCTTCTGCTTCTGTTAGGTCCATACCATTGCTGTCCTTTATTGAGCCCATCTTTGCATGAAATGTTCCCTTGGTATCTCTCATTTTCATGAAGAGATCTCTAGTCTTTCCCATTCTGTTGTTTTCCTCTATTTCTTTGCACTGATCACTGAAGAAGGCTTTCTTATCTCTTCTTGCTATTCTTTGGAAGTCTGCATTCAGATGCTTATTTCTTTCCTTTTCTCCTTGGCTTTTCACTTCTCTTCTTTTCACAGCTATTTGTAAGGCTTCCCCAGACAGCCATTTTGCTTTCTTGCCTTTCTTTTCCATGGGGATGGTCTTGATCCCTGTCTCCTGTACAGTGTCACGAACCTCATTCCATAGTTCATCAGGCACTCTGTCTATGAGATCTAGGCCCTTAAATCTATTTCTCACTTCCACTGTATAATCATAAGGGGTTTGATTTAGGTCATACCTGAATAACCTAGTGGTTTTCCCTACTTTCTTCAATTTGAGTCTGAATTTGGTAATAAGGAGTTCATGATCTGAGCCATAGTCAGCTCCTGTTCTTGTTTTTGTTGACTGTATAGAGCTTCTCCAACTTTGGCTGCAAAGAATATAATCAATCTGATTTCGGTGTTGACCATCTGGTGATGTCCATGTGTAGAGTCTTCTCTTGTGTTGTTGTAAGACGGTGTTTGCTATGACCAGTGCATTTTCTTGGCAAAACTCTATTAGTCTTTGCCCTGCTTCATTCCACATTCCAAGGCCAAATTTGCCTGTTACTCCAGGTGTTTCTTGACTTCCTACTTTTGCATTCCAATCCCCTACAATGAAAAGGACATCTCTTTTGGGTGTTAGTTCTAAAAGGTCTTGTAGGTATTCCTAGAACCGTTCACTTCAGTTTCTTCAGCATTACTGCTTGGGTCATAGACTTGGAAAACTGTGATACTGAATGGTTTGCCTTGGAAATGAACAGAGATCATTCTGTCGTTTTTGAGATTGCATCCAAGTACTCTATTTCGGACTCTTTTGTTGACCATGATGGCTACTCCATTTCTTCTGAGGGATTCCTGCCTGCAGTAGTAGATATAATGGTCATTGGAGTTAAATTCACCCATTCCAGTCCATTTTAGTTCGCTGATTCCTAGAATGTCGACGTTCACTCTTGCCATCTCTTGTTTGACCACTTCCAATCTGCCTTGATTCATGGACCTGACATTCCAGGTTCCTATGCAATATTGCTCTTTACAGCATCAGACCTTGCTTCTATCACCAGTCACATCCACAGCTGGGTATTGTTTTTGCTTTGGCCCCATCCCTTCATTCTTTCTGGAGTTATTTCTCCACTGATCTCCAGTAGCATATTTGGCACCTACTGACCTGGGGAGTTCCTCTTTCAGTATCCTATCATTTTTCCTTTTCCTACTGTTCATGGGGTTCTCAAGGCCAGAATACTGAAGTGGTTTGCCATTCCCTTCTCCAGTGGACCACATTCTGTCAGGCCTCTCCACCATGATCTTCCCGTCTTGGGTTGCCCCACGGGCATGGCTTGGTTTCATTGAGTTAGACAAGGCTGTGGTCCTAGTGTGATTAGATTGACTAGTTTTCTGTGAGTATGATTTCAGTGTGTCTGCCCTCTGATGCTCTCTTGCAACATCTACCATCTTACTTGGGTTTCTCTTACCTTGGGCATGGGGTGGCTCCTCAGGGCCAGTGCCCCTGGCCTCGGACGTGAGGCAGCTCCTCTCAGCCGCCGCCCCTGGCCTCGGACGCGGGGCAGCTCCTCTCGGCTGCTGCCCCTGACCTGGGATGCAGGGTGTCTCTTCCCAGCCGCCACTGACGTCGGATGCGGGATAGCTCCTCTTGGCCGTTCCTGCGCCGTCGCAGCCTGGCACTCTTGGCCACTGCCCCTGACCTCGGACGCGGGGTAACTCCTCTCGGCCGTGCTTAGTGTACCAGGTCGCAGCCGCCCTCGCTTAGTGAAGCCACTCAGCAGGCAGAATTATTTTAATATAAGCATGACATCCACTGCCTGTTGGAATCCTGACTATTTGATAGTTGAAGTCATTGCCATCTCTTGGTTGGACTCCTGCTGTGTCTCCAGTCCTGTTTCAGGCAGAGCCAACATAACATGCAGTTCCGAATATACCATTTCCCTTCTAAATATCTCTCACCATCTACTCTCTTTAACTTAGCTTCCATTTCTATCTTCTATTTAAGCAACTCTTTTTCAATTACAACTTTACCTATATCTTTACCTGTCTTTGTCTTTTGCCAGTCACAGGTGGAGATAGAGCCCTATACCCCCGCCCCTCCCCCGCCCCCACTTTTTTAAAGTTTATTTTTTAACTGGAGGAAAATTACTTTGCAATGTTGTGTTGGTTTTTGCTGTACAACGATGTGAATCAGCCATAATTATACATATATCTCCTCCCTGTTGAGCCTCCCTCCGCTCCCCACACCCACCCCTCTAGGTAATCACAAAGCCCTACTTTTAAGCAAAGCTCACTTCCTTACCTGAGTGGTGAATTCAGACTTTCCCCTCCCTGTGGTCCTCTGAAATAGCAACTTCCATCTTACCAAATTCAGTGATTAACTATCTGTGTCTGTCTCATGTTCTCTCTTAAGAGCATTTGACTCAGTAGATCAGTTTCTTGACTTGGAACACTTTATCTCACCTTCCTTTTTCATGTACTTTCCTGGTTTTCTTTCTCCTTCATTGTCTGTTTTTCAGTCTCCTTTGATGGTCTATTATCTTTTCTTCTAAATATTGAAGTGCTCCAAGGCTCTGTCCTTGCCTATCTTTTTATACAGATTCTTCCCTAGGGTAATCACACCCATTGCCTTGACTTTAAATAGCATCTGTATGGAGAACATTGCACATTTATCACCTGAGACTTGAACCTTTCCTTAAGCTCTAGACTTCTATACTTAATTTTCTATTTGGCATTTCTACTTAGACATTGCATATGTATCTCAAACTTAAAAAGTCCAAAATATTGTAGAACTATTTATTTACTAATTCCCTAATTTAAATCTTTCTTCTCTTTTATTATACATATGTGACTTTTCCTATAAATACTCAGAGCTAACTTCATAAATGTTAGGTAATGATTCATTATTTTCTCTTCTAAATATTTTTAGTATCATTTATAAATTATTTTTGATCCATGAATATAGAAGCCTGTTTCAAATATTTCAAATACATGAGTCTTTTGGAACTGCATTTTTGTTATTCATTTCTATTTTTATTGCATTTTAGTTAAATGCAATAAATCTTTATCTTGTCAATAAAGGTATCCAATCTTTGTTTTGTGTTGAGACTTGCCTTGTGGCCTAGTGTATGGTAAATTTTTATAAATATTTAGTGTCCACTTAAAGAGAGAGAGAATGAGAGAATCTATGGTACAGATTGTGGAACAGTACCTGAAATGTACTTGATTCTGCCAGGAGCCCAAGAAATATCAAAAGCCTGAAACTCATTTTATGTTAATTTCTTGGCTTTGGGGTTTTGGATAACACAAACCTACACAGGCCTATTGTTTTGATTTCTCAAAAGAACTTTTTTGATTGTTCACATACTTAGAGCTCACAAAGAGTTAAATAAGCCTCACCACTGTTTCCCAATGCTTGTGGGTGTACCTTTTCTAGACCACTCTTGGGCTCCAAAATCACTGCAGATGGTGACTGCAGCCACGAAATTAAAAAATGCTTGCTCCTTGGAAGAAAAGCTATGAAAAACCTAGATAGCTTTAAAAAAGCAGACACATCACTTTGCTGACAAAGGTTCATATAATCAAGCTATGGTTTTTCCAGTAGTCATGATGTGAGTGTTGGACCATGAAGAAGGCTGAGCAATGAAGAACTGATGCTTTCAAAATGTGGTGCTGGAGAAGACTCTTAAGAGTCCCTTGGACTGCAAGGAGATCAAACCAGTCCATCCTAAAGGAAATCAGTCCTGAATACTCATTGGAAGGACTGATGCTGAAGCTGAAGCTCCAATTCTTTGGCTACCTGGTGTGAAGAACCAACTCATTGGAAAAGACCCTGATGCTGGGAAAGATTGAGGGTGAGAGGAGAATGGGATGAAAAAGGATGAGATGGTTGGATGGCATCACTCACTCAATGGACATGTATTTGAGCAAGCTTCAGGAGATACTGAAGGACAGGGAAGGCCTGGCGTGCTGCATTCATGGGAGTGCAAAGAGTAGAACATGACTTAGCAATCAAACAACTCTTTAAGTGAGCTTACAATACTGAGGGCTCTGGGTTTACCAGAGTATCTCAGTAATGCCCCACAACATACAGGCCAGATGCATTCTTTTCTCCTTGTCTGTGTGTCAGATCCTGAACTAGTTCAGCAAGATTTCTAATTTTTAACTGATTTTTAAAAATATATTTTATTAAATGATTTTTGACAAATATAATGGTATATGTTTAAACAGTAAATGTGGTTGTTTGATACACACATATATCCACTGTGGAAAGATTATTAAGATCAAAATAATGGACACATCTCTCACCTCACATAGTTAACTCTTTTTTTATGTGTGTGTAGTGAGAATGTCAAGATCTACTCTCAGAAATTTTCAATATATTGTATTGTTAACTATAGTCATCATTCAGTACATTAGATTCTTAGAACTTATCCTTCTTAAAATGAAATTTGTACTCTTTGACCCATATCACCCCATTCCCCTTTCCCCTAGCTACCTAGCAACCACCATTCTATTCTCTCTCTGAAAGTGGCCTTATTTAGTTATTTTAGATTCTGCATATAATTTATGTGTGTGTATGCCGAGTCTCAGTCACGTCCAACTCCGTGACTCTATGGACTGTAGCCCGTCACACTCCTCTGTCCATGGGGTTTTCCAGGCAAGAATACTGGAGTGGGTTGCCATGTCCTTCTCCATGGGATCTTCCTGATCCAGGGATCAAGCCAATGTCTCCTCCTGCGTTGGCAGGTGGATTCTTTACCACTGAGCCACCTGGGAAGACACATATAATTGATACCATAGAAAATTTGTCTTTGCTTGGTTTATTTCACTTAGCATAATGCCCTTCAGTTTCATCTATGTTGTCACCAATGGCAAGACTTCATTTGTTTTTATGGAGGTATAAATAAATATATATAAGTAAATATGATTATATTAATGGATGTTGTTGTTGTGTGTAACAGGTATATGTCACATCTTTTAATTCATTCACCCCTGGGAGAGCATTTAGGTTGTTTCTTTATCTTGGCTACTGTGAATAAACCTGAAAAGAACATGGTGGGTACAGATAACTCTCTGAGCTGGATTTCAGTTCCCTCCAGATACAGACTCAGGAATGGGATTGCTAGATCATAGGGGAGCTGAAGTTTTAATTTTTTGAGGAGCCACCATACGGTTTCCCATAATGGCTCTACTGAATAACATTTCCACCCACAGTGTTCGTAAAGGTTTCCTTTCCTTCACATCTTTGCCAACATTTGTTCTCTCTTGTTTTTGTTTTTTTTTTTTTGAAAATGGCAATACTAGCAGGAATGAGGTGATGATATCTCATTATTGATTTTTGACTGGCATTTCCCTTTTAAGTATTGATGCTGATCATCTTTTCAAATAACTTTCACTCATCTGGGTCTTTGTTAATGGTTTTCCATACCTACTTGTACCTCAAAATTTCACTCACTCTCCCAAAATCAGGTCAAATGCTGCCCCCACTCTGAAGCTGTGATCCTCTGAATCAGAGTAAATTACTCCTTTCTTTATGCTACTAAAGCACTGATTCTTTTTTTTTTAGTGTGCTAAAAACCATAATATAAATGTACTCTCTGAACAATTTTACCTGTATGTTATAGTATTGCACATTGTTGTACAAAGATCTCTAGCATTTTTTTGTCTTGCATAATTGAATTTCTATAACCATTGAACAACAGCTCCCCACTCCCCTCCACCCCAGTCCCTGGCAACCACCATTCTCCTTTCGGTTTCTGTGAGTTTGATTACTTTAGATACCTCATATGAGTAGAATCATGGAGTAGTTTTCTTTATGTGGTTGACTTATTTCACTTAGCTTACTGTCCTCAATGTTCATTCATCCTGTAGCATATGATAGGATTTCCTTCTCTTATAAAGATGAGTAGTATACATTGGATACCACGTTTTCTTTATCCACTCATCCTTTGGTGGATATTTAGGTTGCTTCCACATCTTGGTTGTTGTGAGGAATGCTGCACTGAACATGAGTGTGCAAATATCTCTTTGAGATTCTGGTTTATCTTCTTCTGGATAAATACCCAGGAGTGGGATTGCTGGATCACTGGCTTGTTCTATTTTTAATTTTTAAGGAGCCGCCATACATTTTTTTTCCTGTAGTGGTTTCCCTGGTGGCTCAGAGGTTAAAGCGTCTGCCTGCAATGCGGGAGACCTGGGTTCGATCCTTGGGTTGGGAAGATCCCCTGGAGAAGGAAATGGAAACCCACTTCAGTATTCTTGCCTGGAGAATCCCATGGATGGAGGAGCCTGGTGGGCTACGGTCCACGGAGTCCCAAAGAGTTGGACACGACTGAGCTACTTCACTTTCACTTTTCACTTGCACTTGCATCATTTTACAATTCTACTAATAGTGGATATGGGTCTCTTATAAGGTTTAATTTATCCACACCCTCACAAACATTCGTTTTCTGTTTTTTTATTTTTTTTTAATGGTGTCCTTCCTAATGGGTGTGAGGTGGTATCTCATGGTAACAAAGCACTGATTGTTTTTAATTCTGCTTGCACGTTAGTTGGTTGTTCGCGTGTTCCTTGTTTCACTAACTGTAGAGTAAGCACTGCCTAGTCATAGTAATCTCATAGTGTCTTGGAAGATGCTCAGTGTACTTAGTGATACTTACTAATTTAATTCCTATTAGCAAGTAAATAATGTTATATATCTCACTAATGTTTAAGATATACAGAAACTGTTCATCTTTCTAACATCAGCCATATCCTATACTTTTTAAAATAGAAGAACATGGACTATGTTTCAGTATTATTCCTTCACCCATGGAATCTGATTGACTTGGTGTAGTATTCTATTACAGCTCCAAAGTAAAGATTTTTTAAAAGAAATGTAATTATATCATAATAAAAACATAATACCTTTATTTTAATAGTCTTCTGCATTGCAGGCAGATTCTTTACCATCTGAGCCACCAGAGAAGTCCATATGCTTTAAGTTAAGGACTAAACGCTTCCTTATATGTAATATATATATCTATGTGTAATAATATATTTAGGAGAAAGTATTTTGCATATGATAAATTGGACCTACTAACTAATGGCAACTCATAGTAAGTGAATGACTTTCTTAAAAGCAGTTGGAACTGTGTGATTTATTGAACACGATGGGATAAAAACAAGACTTCTTACCTTTTCTCTTTTAGTGTTATACTCTAAGGTCCTCAACATTTTCTATTACAGCTTGCTAAAGTGCATCAATAAATCTTTACATTTTACTTGCAATGTTATTTTATCTTCCTCTTGGACATCTGCTCATATGTCATCCTTCTGAGAAATTTTAAAGACTATTTTCCCCCTAAGATTGCCTGCTACAGCTGATGACCGAAAAAGATATGTACAAAATAGAAAATAGAAGGACAGGAGGGCTATTACATATGGTCCAGTCACATTAGCTTAGATCAAAAGTGCTTATTCTGTTTTTCACCCCTTATGTCACCTGGTCCTTAGAATCTGACTTTAGGCAGACTAAGCACAAGCTCAGTGAGACAGTTACAAGTTCATGGTTAAATTTCTTAGAGCCTGAATGGAACCACATCTTGAAGGACAAGCTCAAGTACCAAGCCTTGGTACCAGTGAGATAAATAGGCAAAGATTTGGACATTGGGAGACAGAATTCCATGACAAAAAGGAAAACCACTTTAATACATGGTTAAAATTCAAGATTTATAAAGATGATTACAAAAATAAGACTCCAACAGAAAAGGCCTTGGTAGATTTTAAGTTATTTCAGCACAGTGTTTGAGTTGCCCTTTATTAGTAGAACAAGTCTGTAGCTGTTTGTGACATGATTGAAGGGGCTGGTTTATACTGCATCACTCTTACTCTTCTCTATTCCTGAGTATTCAGCCAGCTAGGATGTACCCCCAGGCCTCCCAGTCCCCACAAGCAATGAGGTCACATTAACATAAATGCATACATCTTGCTGCTTGCCGGTGCTCACCTACACAACTGTGGGGCCACAGCTTTTTCCTGTTCTCGTTCCAAATATCCCTTGTTGATTTCTAGGCATCTCTGGGAAAGTTCTCAGGAGATCTGAAGAACAAGGCCATTAATCTGCTTGTGTCTCTTTGCTGTCTGCTGCCTATGAGTCACCCAGAGAAGCATCTCACCACTGTCACTCACTGGGGTTGTGCTGAATGTCCCAAGCCTTCGGTTGCCCTTTCCCCAACTGTTCCACATTTTATTGCTTGGGCTCCACTCAGCCTGTATAAATCACAAGTCTCAAGGAGCTCCTTCTCAACACAGCCCTTTCCAGCTTTTTCAGCTCTTCACCCATCTCCATCTTCTAAATCCTACCCCTGTTTCTTACACACACACACACACACACACACACACTCCTTATGTCCATGCAGTTCAGATATTCAAAGGTCAAACCTCTTCAGTCTAAAAACAAGAGTCTTTTCTCATTTCAACTTAAGCTGGTGGGTTGGGAGGAGGAGGAAAAAGTCTTGCTCTGTGTCATTGCAATCATTTGCTCTAGTTCCACCATGAATATTCAACCTGATATTCTTGATATTAGACGAAGGGAAAGGAAAAGTGAAGAGGTTAAATAGGGAAAGGGAAGAACAAAATAAGAAAGTCAGAAGAGAAGAGCTCAGCCACTGAAGCTTCTTAGAAGATGAAAGGAAATGAGGGCGGCCACAGCAGTCCTGAACAGAACAGAGGCTGGGCTTCAAGTCCAGCTCTACCACTTGTGTGATCTGGGGCAAGTCACTAAATCCTCTGCACCTAACTTTTCTCATCTTCAAACTGGGGATAATCATAGTGTCTACCTCACAAGGTGGGGATGAGAATTGAATCAGTTAATCTACACAAAGTACTTATTGTCATGTAAATATTGGCTTTTGTTAATTATTATTTGCCATCGAGGCTACAAATGAATTTTATGTTCTATACTTTTCCCTTAATCAGGAGTTAAATTAATTGATACGTATCTGTCTGTTTTGAGACCACAATCCACGTCTTTCAGAAACACTTGTGTTCACCAGGCCATTAAAATAACCCATTCTGCCCAGGATCTAAATCTCCAACTCAGCTCTCCAAGGCCGCTTTTATGGTTTCTCTGAATTATACCAGCTCCTGGGTTCTTGCCATTCTGCCTCTCCAAGCCTGCTGCCTCTGCCTTCTTTGGCCTTTTGGATCAGCCTCCTTGCCTGTCTCTCATCATGAGTAACTTGCAGATGTCTTCTGCTTAGCTGAACTTGAAGTCTTGCCATCTCTGCATCAGTCCTCTCTTCTTATCAGTGGTACCTTACCATGAGAGGAGAGGATATTTGGAGACTAGAAACAGATGGACTATGATGAATACAATATATTGTGCCCTCACTCATCTTGGTAACAGGTGGCTGCTCAGTCAGCTGGGGTCTTTTTGAGGACATTCTCCCAGGCCTTCTTCTGACCAAATGCATTCCATCCAGATGGTGACATGGCTCCCCAGAGTCCTAAATCAACTTAACAGGAGATGGCAGGGTTCTACTGATTTTGCCTAGGGTCTAATACAAGCATTGGATTTTTAAAATTTTCCTTTCTAATTCAGGAAAAAAGGAACAAACCTTATGTGAAAGTCATGTTCACAATGTGGTTTCAAATTCTCTTAAAGAAAGTCTAAATTTACGTGATTAAATTAGCATTCATAAATGCAAAGGTAAGAAAGCAAATTAATTTGTTTTTACTGTTGGGAAAAGACTAAAGATAGCTTTGGATAATCTAATGTATGAGGTTATTCACTTTGTCCATCTGATTTCCTTTGTAAGGCTTCCTGCTACATCAAAATCGTGGCAAACATATTTGTTATGTTAAGATATATTGGTGCTGATGTTTGGCAGAAACCAACACAATACTGTAAAGCAATTATCCTTCAATTAAAAAAAAAGATCTATTTGGGCACTGGTTCACCTTGGTCAGTGATGTTGGCAAGTGCAGTCACCCAAGGTCAAAACTCCTTTACACTATATTTTGGAACTAACCTACTTTTAAACAAATTGTGGCTTATAAGAAAGTATGTATTTGCTTAAAGTTATCTCTGCTTATACAGTGTTTTCTGATGCATTTATGCAAGTGTTGATTAAACCCTTTGTGTTGCTTGAATACTTATGATCACTGAATTGTTGGTTAAGGAAATCAAGGAAAAATGTTCCAAGACCAAGGCATAGACATTTTTGTGGCTTCAAAATAAAAATAATATGGCATTACTTAAGACTAGTTAAGAAGTTTATGATATCCGCAAAGGAAATAGCTTATGGACTTTTTCCAGTTAATTAAAATACTTTAACTACTTTAAATTTTGATTCTTAATATTTAAATATGGGCTTTGGAATGTCTAGAACCACAAAGATTCTAAGTGCTAGAAGATAAATTACATATATATATATTTGTTTGTTTGCTTCTGGAAAAGTAGCATACCTATTTTATGGGTGTGTGTACCATTAATCCAGGGCTTCCCTGTGTGACTGTGTGAGGCAGATGGCAAATGCCTGTGTTTTTCAGTTGTTGGCAATGCTCTTGGTAAGTGCCAATTTGTAGTTGACACATACAGATATAAAATGAATGTGTGTCAAAAATTTTATTTAATTCATTAACTAGTGAGGGGACCAATAAGATGTTACAACTGGTTTAAAAAAGAGTTTAACTTACAGAGGTTTATATTCTCTGTTGGAAATCTCTTTGCCAATGAAGACTGTGGCAGGTTATTCACTTTGTCCATCTGATTTCCCTTGTAAGGCTTCCTGCTACATCAAAATCGTGGCAAACATATTTGTTATAACTGCCAATGAAGACTGCATTGACTGTGGGCAAGACACTTTTTAATATGATCAGTTTTCTAAATGGGCTAGTCAAAGGTAACTAAAGGTGAAGAAGACTTAATAATTGAGCTAGGCCCAACACCAGTTTCTTTTGTTTTTAAAGTTATTTTGAAGTCATTCACAATTTTTCCTAACATTTATATATGTAATATCTATTATGAAATGAATTGTGTCCCCTCAAATTAATATGAATATGATGAAGCCCTAATCCCCAAAGTGAGTGTATTTTGAGATAAGGCCTTTAAAAAGGCATTTAAAATTAAGTGTGGTCATACAGGCAGGGCTCTAATCCAGTGTAACTAGTGTCCTTATAAAAAGAAGAAGAGATATTAGGTGTTCTTGCACATCAAGGAACAGCCAAGTGAGGATACAGCAAGAAGGTGGCTGTCTACAAGCCAAGGAAAGAGGCCTCAGAAGAAAATAAACCCGGTGATATCTTGGTCTTGGACTTCAAGCTCCCAGAGCTTTGAGAAAATACATTTCTGCTGTTTAAAGCCACCAGTCTGGTATTTTTTTATGGCAGCCCTAGAAAACTAAGACAGTTCCTAAATCCCATCATAATATAAGTAGGACAAAACATTTCAAAGGGAGTACTGCTTAATTCCCAAATTACTGAATCATGAAAACTTAGAAACTGGCTGACCAGATATTTGATACTGTTGCCAAAATATTGACTCTCTGTGCACCAGTGCCAAACAGAAACTCGGAGACAGGGTTATGGAGGAGAAAGAAAGAAAAAAAAAATGGCTCTATTATTAATACTTTGCCATGCATAGGGGGAGTGCAATAGGCTAACCCTCAAGAACTGTGCCCCCTCCCTGGTGAGTTGTTGTTTAGTCACTAATGCCTGTCTTTGTGCTGTACTCAATATGCCAGCAAATTTGGAAAACTCAGCAGTGGCCACAGGACTGGAAAAGGTCAGTTTTCATTCCAATCCCAAAGAAAGGCAATGCCAAAGAATGCTCAAACTACCGCACAACTGCACTCATCTCACACGGTAGTAAACTAATTCTCAAAAGTGGGCTTCAACAGTACATGAACCATGAACTCCCAGATGTTCAAGCTGGATTTAGAAAAGGCAGAGGAACCAGAGATCAAATTGCCAGCATCCACTGGATCATGGGAAAAGCAAGAGAGTTCTAGAAAAACATCTATTTCTGCTTTATTGACTATGCCAAAGCCTTTGGCTGTGTGGATCACAACAGACTGTGGAAAATTCTGAAAGAGATGGGAATACCAGACCACCTGACTTGCCTCTTGAGAAATCTGTATGCAGGTCAGGAAGCAACAGTTAGAACTGGACATGGAACAACAGACTGGTTCCAAATTGGGAAAGGAGTATGTCAAGGCTGTCACCCTGCTTATTTAACTTCTATGCAGAGTACATCATGAGAAATGCTGGGCTGGATGAAGCACAAGCTGGAATCAAGATTGCTGGGAGAAATATCAATAACCTCAGATATGCAGATGACACCACCCTTATGGCAGAAAGTGAAGAAGAACTAAAGAGCCTCTTGATGAAAGTGAAAGAGGAGAGTGAAAAAGTTGGCAGAAAGTGAAGAAGAACTAAAGAGCCTCTTGATGAAAGTGAAACAGGAGAGTGAAAAAGTTGGCTTAAAGCTTAACATCCAGAAAACTAAGATCATAGCATCTGGTCCCAACACTTTGTGGCAAATAGATGGAGAAACAGTAGAAACAGTGTCAGACTTTATTTTTTTGGGCTCCAAAATCACTGCAGATGGTGATTGCAGCCATGAAATTAAAAGACGCTTACTCCTTGGAAGGAAAGTTATGACCAACCTAGATAGCATATTCAAAAGCAGAGACATTACTTTGCCAACAAAGGTCCATCTAGTCAAGGCTATGGTTTTTCCAGTGGTTATGTATGGATGTGAGAGTTGGATGATAAAGAAAGCTGAGTGCTGAAGAATTGATGCTTTTGAACTGTGGTGTTGGAGAAGACTCTTGAGAGTCCCTTGGACTGCAAGGAGATCCAACCAGTCCAGCCTAAAGGAGATCAGTCCTGGGTGTTCATTGGAAGGACTGATGTTGAAGTTGAAACTCCAATACTTTGGCCACTTGATGCGAAGAACTCAGTCACTGGAAAAAAATCCTGATGCTGGGAAAGATTGAAGGCAGGAAGAGAAGGGGATGACAGAGGATAAGATGGTTGGATGGCTTCACCGACTCAATGGACATGAGTTTGAAGAAGGTCTGGGAGTTGGTGATGGACAGGGAGGCCTGGCATGCTGCAGTTCACGGGGTTGTGAAGAGTCGGACACGACTGAGCGGCTGAACTGAACTGAACCGAGGGGCTAAGTGGAGGATAGGCACCAAGGACTATGGGTTATATGTCATGAAGCTGAGTTCTTATTTTATAAATAAAACTGAGATTTTATTTTACTTTGGTTTCCAGTCTCTCATTTGCTGCTATTTACTACCTAGTGAACCTTGCAAGTCCGCCTCAGAAATAGGTCTGAAGTGGCCGTACCCCCAGGCAACTTCAGTCATTACTGTTCTGATAATGTTATCACTACAATCTAAACTCTTCTTATTCTTTTTCAAGACTTCAGGTGCCTTTGGTGCCTGCCTGAAGGCATTAGCATCCTTAGGCCTTTGCCTCTAGGCTCTTTTTCTCTCTCTCTTTTCAAATCCTTTCTTATAAACCAAGAATTTGAAAGTTTTCTAAGGGGATGTTTCTGAGCTTATAATGCTTTTTGCCCTAAAAGTTTCCACTGATGGAAATTTCAGTAACACTTAAAAAACCCATCATAATAGGAATGGCAAGGTAAAGAAATCAGTGGACACTAAACAATTTAACTGGTAAAAATGATAAGAAACAGTCATTTAAAGATTGTCTGTAAATTACCCCGAGGGTATACAGCAAATGGAGAAGCATGAATTTAAGAAAATCTTCTAAATCTTGGTCTGAACAGCTAGAGTCTGGTATTTCAAACATGACCGGCTCCATCACCACACCTGTGTTATGACAATCTACCTGGAATGCCTTAATCTGGGCAGGTTTGGCCAAGGAGATTGAGGTTCAGTCGCTAAGTCGTGTCTGACTCTGTGACCCCCTGGACCGCAGCACAGCCAGCTTCCCTTCCCTCCACTATTCCTGGAGGAGATTGGTGCTCCTTTTCTCCCCAGGTCCCAGTCTGGGGGTACGGTTTTGTTCCTGGAGAGGCAGGCTGCCAGCATTTCTCACCCCTCCTTCCCCACCAGCCCCAGCTCTATTTCCTCAGGCAGGCCACTGCCAAGAAGACTAGGTTGCCCTGATGCCATCCAGAAAGTCTGTCTCGGGTGTGGGAGACCTTGGATACTGGGGCCTTAAACACGTCCTCCCCAGGAGCCTTGCGTAGTAGAAATTCCACACTAGGAGTGGTGAGCTGAGAAGACTGGAGGCTGTCACTGTAAATCTGAATTTGCTTAAATTCCTGTCAGCCAGTTGAAGGCATTACATATAAGGTGAATAAAACAATTTTGTCATGATATGTACTCTTGCCTGGAAAATCCCATGGACAGAGGAGCTTGGTAGGCTGCAGTCCATGCGATGAAAAGTGAAGACTGAGCGACTTCACTTTCAATTTTCACTTTCACACATTGGAAAAGGAAATGGCAACCCACTCCAGTGTTCTTGCCTGGAGAATCCTAGGGATGGCGGAGCCCGGTGGGCTGCTGTCTATGGGGTCACACAGAGTCAGACACGACTGAAGCAACTTAGCAGCAGCAGCAGCAGCAACCCATATTATATGGACTACCTAACTGGGAACTGAGGCAGGAAAAAAAACGTTATATAACTAATATTGTTTAAGTCTTCTTTACTTATACATATTTATATATATTTACTTTTCTGGGGTCGCAAAGAGTCGGACATGACTGAGCGACTGAACTGAACTGATATTTACTTTACTTATATGTATGTGTGTGTGTGTGTGTGTGTATGCATTTACTATGCTAAAATTCCAAAATGAAAGATAAATTGATTAAAGCAAAAACAAACTGATGAAAAAAGTGAATGAAAATAATCAAAACTTTTAAAATCCTTGATTATTTATATCTATAACTACACATTTGTATTTTTAATTAAATTAAAACTTTAGACATGGCACTCAGTGCAGATGAAGAATAAGTAAACAGCTTTGATCATTTTAATACAGTCTGCAGGACAGTGCATGAGAAATGATGAAGGGTTAATTCACTTAATAATCTAATATATTTTAGAGAGCGCATGCTGGTCTCCTGATCTCTGCTGCAGCTCTCTTTACGGAGCACTGCAGTTTGAATACTGAAACACAATACTTCCTGTGATTTAAAAATAAAACCATTAGTTCTCTTTGACCCTATTCCAGGATAATTTGGCTAGAAATTAATAACTGTCAACTGCAGATATTTTGCTGGCATTAAGGCAAAATGATGCATGATTCCTCCTTCGGGTACTCACATTGCACACCACATTTATGTCTGAAGATTAAGTTGTTGGCTGGAGTGGGGAAAAGGATTTTAATTTACAAAATAATTATTGCTTTTTCTGAGGTCACGAATTTGGTTTTCTAGATGCTTTAGATGTTTTAAAGCACTGCCTCACTTAATAGCTGGGGAATAGCAAAGGTAATGATATGGTTTTGGTGATGTTGTAATAAAGCGGTCAGTGTTTTACACTGAACTGAGTTCTCACAAAACATTTAAAAAGTTATCTCATGAGTACAATGTAAAGCAATAAAGCCAAACAAACAAATCAATGACACATCGTGTGCACCTAATGCCAAAGGTCCTGGCGTTTTCTTGAAGATAAGAAATAGACCCTGTAAGACAAAATTTCTTGTGATTGAAATTGTGCACTTTTTCTCCTCTCAGATAATTTACCCTCATCTCACATCTGGCCAAAGAAACAAATTATATTTTTCTTTCTTTATATATATTTTTCTGTGCTGTTCATTCATGGTGACAATAGTCCTGAATCTCTGAAAACTTTGTAGACATCTCGGACCTCCTTACCTGTTTCCAGAGAAACCTGTATGCAGGTCAAGAAGCAATAGTTAGAACCAGACAAGGAACTAAAATTGGGAAAAAGAATAACAGGCTCAATATTGTCACTCTGCTTATTTAACTTACATGCAGAGTACATTATGGAAAATGCCAGGCCAGATGAATCACAAGCTGGAATCAAGATTGCTGTGAGAATTATCAACAACCTCAGATATGCAGTTGATACCACTTGAATGGCAGAAAGTGAAGAGCCTCTTGATGAAGGTCAAAGAAGAGAATCAAAAAGTTGGCTTGAAACTCAACATTCAGAAAACTAAGATCATGGCACCTGCTCCCATCACTTCATGGTAAATGGGGGAAAAGTGGAAAACAGTGACAGATTTTCTTTTGGGGGGCTCCAAAATCACTGTGGATGGTGACTGTAGCCATGAAATTTAAAGATGCTTGCTTCTTGGAAGAAAAGCTATGACAAACCTAGACAGCATATTAAAAAGCAGAGTCATCACTTTGCCAACTCAGATCTAAGTCAAAGCTACAGTTTTTCCAGTGGTCATGTATGGATGTGAGAGTTGAACTGTAAAGAAAGTTCAGTGCTGAAGAATTGATGCTTTCGAATTGTAGTGCTAGAGAAGACTTGAGAGTCTCCTGGACTGCAAGGAGATCAAACAAGTCAATCCTAAAGGAAATCAACCCTGAATTTTCATTGGAAGGACTGATGCTGAAGCTGAAGCTGAAACTCCAATACTTTGGCTACCTGGTACAAAGAGATGACTCATGGGAAAATCCCTGATGCTGGAAAAGATTGAAGGCAGGAGGAGAAGTAGGTGGTAGAGGATGACATGGTTGGATGGCATCACTGACTTCATGGATGTAAGTATGAGCAAATTCTGGGCAATAGTGAAAGACAGGGAAGCCTGGTGTGCTGCAGTCCATGGGGCGGCAAAGAGTTGGACATGACTTAGTGACTAAACAACAGAAGAAAAAAAAGGTTAGAGCCAACTCTGGTTCCTAAATTCATTGCATATTTTCTCCCATTGTTGGTCAGTCGCTAAGCCTTTCTGCCGTAATATTCAACAATTTTTTTGCCCATTCAGTGGCTCTTACAAAGATGTTACAACAATAGTGTAGTCTCAGATCCTGCACCTAGATTCTCAGGACCCATGAAGATTTAGATGATTGGGCTCATGAGGAAGCTTTGTTTTGTGTCTTCAGCAAGAGTTAAAAGGACAGATGGAAATGTGCTCATGGACCAGCAGTGTGTGGAATTCACTTGGATGGTGGCAGTGACACCTGAATTCCCTGGGGGCCTCAGACGTGACTGGGGACTGACAATCTGGAGACTAAGCAGCAACTGTTGAACACAGAAGAGAATTGTGGTTGTGCTCGTGTTTCACTTCTGAGTCTTCCACTCCAGTTGCACTTTAGCCAGAAGGAGAAATTTGGATGGGCTACTGGACATTGCTACAAGACAAAGCTAGTTTTGTGTTTCATCTCTGCTGTCATTACTAAATGAAATTAGGCAACTTAGTCAATATGAATCTCTTTCCTCATTTGTAAAATGTGAATAGGAAAACTTGTTTCTCTCCATTTTCAGGGGAGATGATATAATTAGACTATATAAGGACTAGATAGTAGGTGCTCAACAAGTATCTGTAGGCTTCATACTTCCCAGAGATCCAGGGAATGTGCCATGTTTAGTTGTTCAGTCATGCCCAATTCTTTGCGACCCCATGGACTATGTAGCCCGCCAGGCTCCTCTGTCCATAGGGATTCACCAGGCAAGAATACTGGAGTGGGCTGCCATGCTCTCCTCCAGGGGATCTTCCCAACCCAGGGACTGAACCCAGGTATCCCACATTGCAGGGGGATTCTTTACCATCTGAGCCACCAGGGACATGATCCAGTGAATAAGGACAGTCAAAGAAAGACCGCTTGGTTAGATTTTATACTTGATTTTATGAGACTCTAGTCTGGCAGCTGGGACTCCTGTGTAGCTAAGACATACCAGCTCTGTAGTGCTTTATAACTAAGCAAGCATTTTCAACACAGGATTTTATTTGATTCTTGCAAAATCCTTGTGGTAGGAGCATGATTGGCACTTTGTATATTTTTTGTTTAAATCCCATTTAATGTAGATAACGGGAATGAAGCTGAGAAAGGTCACATAGTTTAAAGTCATAGAATTGTCAGGTAGAAAAGCCAGGAGAAAGGCCACATCTTCTGTCTTCATTAGGGGGTCTCTCCTGAGAGGTGGGGACATGATAGTGCTGTAAGATTCCTGGCATCCAGAGCAACTTGAACCCACAATTCCTACTTCTCTCATTCCTTTATGAAATATATGCCTTGCATATAAAAAGCCTGCTTTTTAATGGACAATGCAGGATCCATTTTAGTGATATTTTTGTAAGCTTGACAATTTACCCTGATTGATATGTTGTGTCATGAAACAAATATTGTTTCTATATTTTCAATTACCATTTGCATTTCCTCTAAGGTTTTATACCAGTCTAGTCATCTAATGAATTAAATTTGCATTTATTTCACTTCAGAAAGGTGAGAGAATTTCCTATTATAAACAATTTAACTAAAAAACTAGCATAAATTGAATTCTGGCATTTTAATGGTGTTGGCTATGTAAAATAAACAGCAACCTAACTTGATGGTTTTTTTTTTTTTCATTTTTCATTGAAAAGATTTTAAAGGAATGTTAGCATTTTAAAAAAATATGATTGCATTAAGAGAATTATTCAGGTGAGCAGTTACAGTTTTCTGATTTCATTACACATACCATAAATGATTTCTTTTGGAATGCCTGTTAATATGCACTGCTACCTTAAGAAAAGAAAATAAGAAGATAATGTTTACTGATTAAAAAAACACAAACAACATTGAAAAAAAAAAGCGCTCAAATAAAGTTGTAGGGAAGGTAGTCATAAACCTAGTATCTCTACCATTTCCCACTCAGAAAATCAGACCTGGTAATGAACTTCAATTGTTCCATTCAGTTTTAGCTTGTAGCCATAATGAACCAAAGTACTCCAGAACCCTCATTAATGCTAAATAGCTCTCTTTCTAGCCTTTGGTTTCCTAAATAACTATCCACCCACATCTTGGTTAAGGACTTTCCTGAGTCCCTTTAGTAATTAATGAATGGTAGCATTCTTCAAATATTCTTAAAAAGCCAAAAATCATTTACTGTATTTGGACAAATGCACTGGATGTCTGACAGACCATGAGAATTCCTTACATCCGTCAGTTCTTATTTGGTCACCAGTGTGCAGCATGTCAGTTAGATGGTCTCTGTAGGCAGAAGGAAGCCTTGTTGATCTCTGTAAAAGCCAGAAATTGCTGCTCCATCATCCCAACGTAATGGCTGATTTTTATGCTGGAAGAACAGTGCCTATACATTTAAAGCAGCAAGATCTCTGCAGATTCAACAGAATGCTAAGTGAAACAGAGATGCTTTCATTGCAGACAATAATGAATCAGATACATGAGAAACATAAAAATTTTAAAAACTTAAGCTTAAATGTCAAATTGCAGAACAGCAACTCAACTTCTTTTACTATGTTTGATGGGAAAATGTTAGAACCAAATATTAGAATAATCATGCAGAAATCCAGAGTCAAATATATTCATTACTCATTTGTCTGCATAGTACTAAAATAAACTCTAAAGCAAGATTTAAATTTACTTTAGAGAATGTGTATATGATAATGAACCATGATTCATTAATCATGGCTCAGTTCATGATTTACCAATGGCAAAAAAAAAAAAAAATAGCCTACTTCATCAGTAGCTCTAAATTTTACTTTCATTCATGGATCAATAATGATATTATTGATAGTGATATCAATACCACAATATCAATGGGGATATTATATATCTATTCAAATAAATGCCAAAAATGTTCAAACTACTGCACAATTGCATTCATTTCACATGCTAGTAAAGTAATGCTCAAAATTCTCCAAGCCAGGCTTCAACAGTACATGAACCATGAACTTCCAGATGTTCAAGCTGGATTTAGAAAAGGCAGAGGAACCAGAGATCAAATTGCCAACATCTGCTGGATCCTCATAAAAGCAAGATAGTTCCAGAAAAAAATTTATTTCTGCTTTATTGACTATGCCAAAGCCTTTGACTGTGTGGATTACAACAGACTGTGGAAAATTCTGAAAGAGATGGAAATACCAGACCACCTGACCTGCCTCCTGACAAAATATGTATGCAGGTCAGGAAGCAACAGTTAGAACTGGACATGGAACAATAGACTGGTTCCAAATTGGGAAAGGAGTACGTCAAGGCTGTATATTGTCACCCTACTTATTTTACTTATATGCAGAGTACATCATGAGAAACACTGGGCTGGAAGAAGTACAAACTGGAATCAAGATTGCTATGAGAATTACATCAATTCTTATATCAATATCAATAAACTCAATAACCTCATATATGCAGATGACACCATCCTTATGGCAGAAAGTGAAGAACTAAAGAGCCTCTTGATGAAAGTGAAAGAGGAGAGTGAAAAAGCTGGCTTAAAAGTTAACATTCAGAAAACTAAGATCATGGCATCTGGTCCCATTACTTCATGGCAAGTAAATGGGGAAACAATGGAAACAATGACAGACTTTATTTTCTAGGGCTCCAAAATCACTGCAGATGGTGACTGCAGCCATAAAATTAAAAGACACTTGCACCTTGGAAGAAAGCTATGACCAACCTAGACAGCATATTAAAAAGCAGAGATATTGCTTTGCCAACAAAGGTCCATCTAGTCAAAGCTATGGTTTTTCCAGTGGTCATGTATGGATGTGAGAGTTGGACTGTGAAGAAGGCTGAGCACCGAAGAATTGATGCTTTTGAACTGTGGTGTTGGAGAAGACTCTTGAGAGTCCCTTGGACTGCAAGGAGATCCAACCAGTCCATTCTGAAGGAGATCAGCCCTGGGATTTCTTTGGAAGGAAAGATGCTAATGCTGAAACTCCAGTACTTTGGCCACCTCATGCGAAGAGTTGACTCAATGGAAAAGACTTTGATGCTGGGAGGGATTGGGGGCAGGAGAAGAAGGGGACGACCCAGGATGAGATGCCTGGATGGCATCACTGACTCGATGGACGCGAGTCTGGGTGAACTCTGGGAGTTGGTGATGGACAGGGAGGCCTGGCATGCTGCGATTCATGGGGTCGCAAAGAATCAGACACGACTGAGAGGCTGAACTGAACTCAACTGAACTGTTGGTGAAGACTGAGAGTTCCTTGGACTGCAAGGAGATCCAACCAGTTTATCCTAAAGAAAATCAGTCCTGAATATTCATTGGAAGGACTGATGCTGAAGCTGAAACTCCAATACTTTGGCCACCTGATGAGAAGAACTGACTCAATGGAAAAGACCTGATGCTGGGAAAGACTGAAGGCAGGAGGAGAAGGGGACGACAGAGGATGAGATGGTTGGATAGCATTGCCGACTCAATGGACATGAGTTTGAGCAAGCTCCAGGAGTTGGTGATGGACAAGGAAGCCTGGTGTGCTGCAGTCCATGGGGTTGCAAAGAGTCAGACACGACTGAGTGACTCAACTGAACTGCTTCAAATAAAGATACTGGTGTGACTTATAGGCAATATATTGTTGTTTAGTCACTAAGTCATGTCTGACTCTTTGCAACCCCATGGACTACAGTACGTCAGGCTTCCCTGACCTTCACTATCTGCTGAAGTTTGCTCAAATTCACGTTCATTGGGTTGGTGATGCCATCCAGCCATCTCATCCTCTCTCAAGATATAGGAAAAAAATGTGAAGTTACTTTCTATATAATCATGATTTTATGTCAGTGAGATATACCAAGCAAATAATAAAAAATTTTACCAGTTTGGTTTCTGGATCAGGTATAAATTTGGTCAAACAGGTCTTATTAACACACAGGTTTTATAGATGTATATAATTATGAGTACTCAACTAAAGAAGTTAGAAGTGCTATCACGTCAATACTATTCTTCTAGAATAAAATATTGAATACAATGGCCTTTCTCAAGCTACAGACTTTTCCTCCCCTCTTACATTTTCATAGTGCTGTTGTTTTTTTTTTTTTTTTTTTTTTTTTNTTTTTTTTTTTTTTTTTTTTTTTGTCACTCTCCAGTTTGAATAATTCCCTGGGGTAGTTTCCTAGAGCTGCTATAATGAATCCAGCTGCTAGCTGGATTGTTGTAGATAACCGGGATTTATCCGCTAGAAGCTCTGGAAGCCAGAAGTCAGAAATCACTGTGTAGGCAGGATTTGTTCCTTCCAGAGGCTCTAAGGGAGCACCATCCCATGCCTGGCCCCAGCTTCTGTTACTGCTGGCAATCTTTTGTTTCTTATGGTGGTGTATTAACTCCTCTCTGGCTCTGTCTTCATATGACCTTCCTGTCTGTGACTCTGTGTCTCAAATCTCCTGTCTTTTTCTTTTAAGACTCCCATTGTTGGATTTAGGATCTTGGTTGACATCATTTTGATCCCCTTAATATGTCTGCAAAGACTCTTTTTCCAAATGAGGCACAGTCACAGGTACTATGGGCCAGGACTTGAACACATATTTTTGAGAACCATTATACCACTCACTGGGCTTCTTTGGTGACTCGGCCGTAAAGAATCTGCCTGCGAATGCAGGAAACGCAGGGATCCAACCTGCGTTGGAAGATCCCTGGAGAAGGAAATGGTAACCCACTCCAGTGTTCTTGCCTGGGAAAACCTGTGGATAGAGGAGCCTGGCAGGCTACAATCCATCGGGCTGAAAAAGAGTCAGATATACTTAGCAGCTAAACCAGAACAATTCCACTCACTACACTCCCTAATGCTCTAGTTTCATGAGCTGGTTAAAGTCTAGCCCAAATTTTATCAGCAAAGAAGAGAATCAATCACAATGAAGTGAATTCATCATAAAGTCAAATGAATTGAATGTTGATAATGGCATTTTGTTCTGAGGTTACTCCTTCCTATTTTTTTCTTGTTAAAATGTGATAATATTAGATGGCAATTGTTTAAAAAACATTAGGGGGACGGTCACATTTTGGTAAAGACTGTCTTTGCTGTGATGGTGCCCAGAACGCAGCCGAGAGGAGCTACCCCGCGTCTGAGGTCAGGGGCAGCAGCCGAGAGGAGCTATTCCCTGCCGGAGGCTAGGGGCGGTGGCCGGGAGGAGCTACCCCACGTCCAAGGAGCGGTGGCTGTGTGGGCATAGGAGGGCCTAGAGGAGCTATTCCACGTTCAAGGTCAGGAGGGGCAGTGAGGAGATACCCCTTGTCCAAGGTAAGGAGCAGCAGCTACGCTTGGCTGAAGCAACTGTGAAGAGATACCCCATGGCCAAGATAAGAGAAACCGAAATAAGGCAGTAGGTGTTGCAAGAGGGCATTGGAGGGCAGACAGACTGAAACCATAATCACAGAAAACTAGTCAGTCTAATCACACTAGGACCACAGCCTTGTCTAACACAATAAAACCAAGCTATGCCCTGTGGGGCCACCCAAGATGGGCGGGTCATGGTGGAGAGGTCTGACAGAATGTGGTCCCCTGGAGAAGGGAATGGCAAACCACTTCAGTATTTTTGCCTTGAGAACCCCATGAACAGTATGAAAAGGCAAAATGATAGGATACTGAAATGGGGAACTCCCCAGGTCAGTAGGTGCCCAATATGCTACTGGAGATCAGTAGGGAAATAACTCCAGAAAGAATGAAGGAGTGGAGCCAAAGCAAAAACAATACCCAGCTGTGGATGTGACTGGTGATAGAAGCAAGGTTCAATGCTGTAAAGAGCAATATTGCATAGGAACCTGGAATGTCAGGTCCATGAATCAAGGCAAATTGGAAGTGGTCAAACTAGAGATGGCAAGAGTGAACGTCGACATTCTAGGAATCAGTGAACTAAAATGGACTGGAATGGGCGAATTTAACTCAGATGACCATTATATCTACTACTGCGGGCAGGAATCCTTCAGAAGAAATGGAGTAGCCATCATGGTCAACAAAAGAGTCCGAAATGGAGTACTTGGATGCAATCTCAAAAACGACAGAATGATCTCTGTTCATTTCCAAGGCAAACCATTCAATATCACAGTAATCCAAGTTTATGCCCCAACCAGTAAGGCTGAAGTTGAACCGTTCTATGAAAACCTACAAGACCTTTTAGAACTAACACCCAAAAAAGATATCCTTTTCATTGTAGGGAACTGGAATGCAAAAGTAGGAAGTCAAGAAACACCTGAAATAACAGGCAAATTTGGCCTTTGTCTAAGGAATGAAGTAGGGCAAAGACTAATAGAGTTTTGCCAAGAAAATGCACTGGTCATAGCAAACACCCTCTTACAAGAACACAAGAGAAGACGCTACACATGGACATCACCAGATGGTCAACACCAAAATCAGATTGATTATATTCTTTGCAGCCAAAGATGGAGAAGCTCTATACAGTCAGCAAAAACAAGACCAGGAGCTGACTGTGGCTCAGATCATGAACTCCTTATTACCAAATTCAGACTCAAATTGAAGAAAGTAGGGAAAACTGCTAGACCATTTAGGTATGACCTAAATCAAATCCCTTATGATTATACAATGGAAGTGAGAAATAGATTTAAGGGCCTTGATCTGATAGATAGAGTGCCTGATGAACTATGGACGGAGGTTCATGACATTGTACAGGAGACAGGGATCAAGACCATCCCCATGGAAAAGAAATGCAAAAAAGCAAAATGGCTGTCTGAGGAGGCCTTACAAATAGCTGTCAAAAGAAGAGAAGCGAAAAGCAAAGGAGAAAAGGAAAGGTATAAGCATCTGAATCTAAGCTCCCCAGTGGCTCAGATGGTAAAGCGTCTGCCTGCAGTGCGGGAGACCCGGGTTCGATTCCTGGGTTGGGAAGGCCCCTGGAGAAGGAAATGGCAATCCACTCCAGCACTCTTGCCTGGAAAATCCCATGAATGGAGGAGCCTGGACGGCTACAGTCCACGGGGTCGAAAAGAGTCAGACACAACTGAGCGAGTTTACTTTCTAAGCATCTGAATGCAGAGTTCCAAGGGAGAGCAAGAAGAGATAAGAAAACCTTCCTCAGTGAACAATGCGAAGAAATAGAGGAAAACAACAGAATGGGAAAGACTAGAGATCTCTTCAAGAAAATGAGAGATACCAAGGGAACATTTCATGCAAAGATGGGCTTGATAAAGGACAGAAATGGTATGGACCTAACAGAAGCAGAAGATGTTAAGAGGTGACAAGAATACACAGAAGAACTGTACAAAAAAGATCTTCACGACCCAGATAATCGTGGTGGTGTGACTGCTCACCTAGAGCCAGACATCCTGGAATGTGAAGTCAAGTGGGCCTTAGAAAGCATCACTATGAACAAAGCTAGTGGAGGTGATGGAATTCCAGTGGAGCTGTTTCAAATCCTGAAAGATGATGCTGTGAAAGTGCTGCACTCAATATGCCAGCAAATTTGGAAAACTCAGCAGTGGCCACAGGACTGGAAAAGGTCAGTTTTCATTCCAATCCCAAAGAAAGGCAATGCCAAAGAATGCTCAGACTACCACACAATTGCACTCATCTCACATGCTAGTAAAGTAACGCTCAAAATTCTCCAAGACAGGCTTCAGCAATACATGAATCATGAACTTCCAGATGTTCAAGCTGGATTTAGAAAAGGCAGAGGAACCAGAGATCAGATTGCCAACATCTGCTGGATCATGGGAAAAGCAAGAGAGTTCCAGAAAAACATCTATTTCTGCTTTATTGACTATGCTAAAGCCTTTGACTGTGTGGATCAGCATAAACTGTGGAAAATTCTGAAAGAGATGGGAATACCAGACCACCTGGGAATACCAGACCACCTGACGTGCCTCTTGAGAAATCTGTATGCAGGTCAGGAAGCAACAGTTAGAACTGGACATGGAACAACAGACTGGTTCCAAATAGGAAAAGGAGTACATCAAGGCTGTATATTGTCACCCTGCTTATTTAACCTCTATGCAGAGTACATCATGAGAAACGCTGGGCTGGAAGAAGCACAAGCTGGAATCAAGATTGCTGGGAGAAATCTCAATAACCTCAGATATGCAGATGACACCACCCTTATGGCAGAAAGTGAGGAGCTAAAAAGCCTCTTGATGAAAGTAAAAGAGGAGAGTGAAAAAGTTGGCTTAAAGCTCAACATTCAGAAAATGAAGGTCATGGCATCTGGTCCCATCACTTCATGGCAAATAGATGGGGAAACAGTGGAAACAGTGTCAGACTTTATTTTGGGGGGCTCCAAAATCACTGCAGATGGTGACTGCAGCCATGGGAGGGGGGTTCAGAATTGGGAACACGTGTACGCCCGTGGCAGACTCATGTTGATGTATGGCAAAACCAATACAGTATTGTAAAGTAAAATAAAGCAAAATAAAAAAAATAAAATAAAAATGAAGAAAAGGGGGAAAATCACTAGGCCATTCAGGTGTAAAAAAATATACATATATGTATGTATGTGTATATATATATATATATATAAAACTCTCCTTACTGGGGGATGGGAAAAGTACCATTTGCAGAGATAAAGAAATAACTAACCAAGTTTGGAATAGGTTAAGATTTACAACGAAAAAGATAACTGTGGAGTGGGCCTTCCAGGCACAGACAATAAATGAGGTGTTAAGAGCCATGGGCGTGTGAAAGGGCACCACATGTTTGCCCTTTAGGGTGGTTTAGAAAAAGGATGTGTGGTGGGGAGAGTGCAAAATGAAGCTAGAGCTTACAGAGTGGGAGCCAATGGGACGTGGATTGCATCTTTTAGCAAGCCTCTTAAACGTCTCTACAGCCTCCAGATTCTCCCTTTTTCAATCCTGAGAGTTGTTATCACGTCATTCTTTTTAAAATTTGCTTTGCTCATTTTCCTGCCAAAAAACTTGCATAGACATCCATGGCCTGACACATATAGTTTAACTTCGTTGCTGTTTTAGGGTTTATACGAGTGAAGCACTTGAGACAGTGCTTGGCACGTGATATGACGAGAGTCCACTTCTTGTTAATTACCCTTGTGCTTGTTATTAGCCTGGCCTTCCTGCACTCTCGAGGCTATTCTAATTTTTTCTATCATTTTCCACTCTGTCCAAACCAGGCTTCTCACTGTTCTCCAGATATGCTGTGTTTCTTTCTACGTTGTTGACCTTCTGTATTACCTCCATGGGTTGAAGTCTTAGCCGTACTTCAGACTCTCACTCAAACATCACCCCATTTCCATTAGTCAAAAATTATTTTTCCTTTCTTCTCACAGGAGTTTGCTTGAACTTAAATAACTACTACGTTAAATAACTGTATTTAACATATAACCTTATATATAGTTATTTATGCCTATGGCATTTTCTATATCTGCTTGGCTCTAATTGGGTCTTCTTTTTGATCTGTTTTTCTTCTGCCAAGGAATATTACTGTATATTTTGGATGAGGGTCTTTTTAGTTGCCTTTTCTTATTGTGAAAGCCAGTTATGGGTAGCTAGGATTGTTTTTAAGAGAGTCATAAAGAAATCTAACAATTTCTGTCTTTTATTTTAAAAATGTATAAATATTATTAATTTTTGCCTGAAATCTTTAACTAATGCACCAAGACAAGAAAATGAAAAGAAGAGAAATGAACATTGCTCCTCATTATAATATATAATATTATCACTAGAATTACTTGGAGGAGCTATGATTATCTAATTGGAAATATCAATCCAGTTTTTTTGTGAGAATGAACTGAAAAACTATTGGGGTTATTAAAAACCTTAGTAAGGTAATCATGAACAGACAATACTTTTACAATATGCCTATTAAAAAATACATGTGTATATTTGTTTGGGGAGAAGACAATGACACATAATAGATAGCACTAGCAACAGAAATAGAAAATGCTTGAGAATAATTCCAAGAAATGTTTAGAACTATGAGAAGAAACCCAAGAATTACTGAAGAAGGTGGAAGAAAACAAATAAATGGAAAAATATATCAAATTCCTTGGGATATCTTAATACTGTGAAACAAGCTTATCTCTAAATTTAAGACAAACTAAAATAAAACTTCAGTGGTTTTGTTATTTATTATCACTAGACCTTGAAAATGGTTCTAAGATTCATCTGCAGACTAGAGACTTTGAAAAAAGCCATTCCGGATGGGAATAGTCCTACTCACTATTTAAATATATTACAGCGCTGTATCTAGAATAACATAGAAAGGGTTCAGGGGCAGGGGCACAAATTAATAATTTAGAGGAGGAAGTCCAGAAATTGACTCAAGAAAATTAAAACATTTAATATAGTAACTATGAACAAAGAAAAGGTGGCATTGGACCACTGGTTAACTCTGGGAAAAAATGAAGTTATAGCACCAGAACACAGTTTGGCTATCTTCTAGATAATTAGTGGTTTAAAGTGCTGACAACCATTTTATTAGCTCTCACAGTTTATGTGGGTCAGAAATTTGGGAAGGATGCAGTTGAATTGGTCTGGCTCAGCTTCTCTCATGCAGTTGTGGTCGGTGGTACCTGGAGCTGAAAGAGCTGGATATTGAAGCAACTGGGCTCTGGCTGAGCATCTCCAGTCTCGGGGCCTCTTGATGTGATTCCCCCTTATGCACTACTTTGGGCTTCCTCACAGCACGGAAGTCTCAAGGACCAAGATCGCTTACTTTTCTTAAAATTGGAGTTTAATTGGTATACAATATTATATGAGTTACAGTGGCACAGTGTAACGGTTCACCATTTTTAAAGGTTATATTCAAATTATAGTTATTATGAAATATTGGCTATAGTCTCCCTTTATACAATATATCCTTGCAATTAATCTTATACTTTATAGTTTGTACCTCTTTATCTCATACCCCTCTATTGCCTCTCTCCCCTTCCAACTCCCACTGGTAATCACTAGTTTGCTCCCTGTAACAGTGAGTCTGCTTCTGTTTTGCTATATTCACTAGTTCACTATACTTTTTAGATTCCACATGTAAGTAGTATTACATAGTATTTGTGTTTTTCTGCCTGACTTATTTTACTTAGCACAATGCCCTTCAAGCCCACTCATGTTGCTGCAAATGGCAGCAGTTTTATTATTTTTCATGGCTGGGTAATATTGTTTGTGTCTCTGTGTGTGTGTATGTAACATCTCTATCCATTCATCTGTTGATGGATACTTAGATTGCTTCCTTAAAAATTTCAAATTTTTTGGCATAAAGAATTATTTACTGAGATTAAAATTCTATCCATCAGTGTATGATAAGGGGCTTTTCACACTGTGGAAGTTAAACTGGCATTTTAGTGATTATGGAATTTCAGACTACTATAATGAGAGGTAACATAGATTTTTCCTTACACTGGGAACATATTTTAACCTTAAGGGTCGACATGTAATGACCACTCCTGGCCGCTTACCCCCACTGTTCAAATCATGCTGACATATAAATCAGTGACTGGAGATGCTTTTTTAAAATTGTTGCTGTTGTTCACTTGCTAAGTAATGTCCAACTTTTTGTGACCCCATGAACTACGGCATGCCAGGCTTCTCTGTCCTTCACTGTCTCCCGGAGCTTGCTCAAATTCATGTTCATTGACTCAGTGATGCCATCTAGCCCCCTCATCCTCTGTCATCCCCTTCTTCTGCTTTCAGGCTTTCCCAGCATCAGGGTCTTTTCCAGTGAGTCGGCTCTTTGCATCAGGTGGCCAAAGTATTGGAGCTTCAGCTTTAGCATCAGTCCTTTCAATGAATACTCAGGGTTGATGTCCTTTAGGATTTGCTGGTTTTATCTCTTTGCTGTTCAAGAGTCTTCTCCAGCACCACAGTTCAGAGACATTAGTTTTTCAGCACTTAGCCTTCTTTATTAAGGTCCAACTCTCACATTCATAGGTGCGAGTGGATTTTCACATGAGTGGATTTCCCGGTGACTCAGATGGTAAAGAATCCAATGCAGAAGTCCCACATTCAGCCCCTGAGTCAGGATTCCCTGAGAAGGGAATGGCAACCCTCTCCAGTGTTCTTGTCTGGAAAATTCCATGGACAGAGGAGCTTGGCGGGCTACAGTCCATAGGGGTGCAGAGTCAGACATGACTGAACAACTAACGCTTTCACTCATATTTGTACATGACTACTGGAAAAACCATAGCTTTTACTATATGGACTGTTACTGGCAAAATGATGTCTTTACTTTTTAATATGCTGTCTAGTTTATCATAGCTTATTTTCCAAGGAGCAACTGCCTTTTAATTTTGTGGCTGCAGTCACCATCCACAGTGATTTTGGAGCCCAAGAAAATAAAATCTGTCACTGTTTCCACTTTTCCCCATCTATTTTTTAATATCTCTGGTTTATTAAGATTAATAATTGGTTACATTGAATTCCTTAAAAATATTTAGGATTGTACTTTAAGTTAGAAAGATGAACATGAATGTTTTTTTTGAATATGAAACTATGTAGCATATCAGTCTAAAAACAAAATAATTATTTTAAATGAGATTGACACTTGTTTTAATTGTGGAATAAAAGAAAAAAATGTTTGGAAGGCTCTAGGTATGAGCATTTCTATTTCCAGTTCACCAGAGCTGGAAAAGTTATTAGACTATGTTCAGACTGCTAACACATCGGCTGAAGCCTTAAGAGAAAGTATCACAGCAAGCAAGACAGGAGTTGAGTTGCCCTTGGTGACTGAGAAGTCACTTAGTTATCACAACATAGTTAACCACATTCTGTTGGTTAACACTGAAAGACAAGCCCATGGAGATTCAAGGGTAGGGGTCATAGACTCAGTTTCTTGATGGAAGATTGTCAATGTCATTTTAAGCAGAGCACATGGGATGGGAGGTATTGTTCCCGTCATCTTTGGAAAATACAGTCTGCCACATTCTATCACATCTTGCCGACAGGAACTTCATGGAATAATCTGGGGAAAGTCTTCCCACTCTCTACTCTGAGAGCCAGCATCATGCTGCTGCTGCTGCTGCTAAGTCGCATCAGTCATGTCCGACTCTGTGTGACCCCATAGATGGCCTCCTACCAGGCTCCCCCATCCCTGGGATTCTCCAGGCAAGAACACTGGAGTGGGTTGCCATTTCCTTCTCCAATGCATGAAAGTGAAAAGTGAAAGTGAAGTCGCTCAGTCATGTCAGACTCTTAGCGACCCCATGGACTGCAGCCCACCAGGCTCCTCCATCCATGGGATTCTCCAGGCAAGAGTACCGGAGTGGGGTGCCATTGCCTTCTCATAAATCTATGATTTTCAGACTTTAGCACATGTCAGAATCACCTGGAGGGTTTCTTACAACACAGATTTCTGGATCCCACCCCAGAGTTTCCAATTCATTATGTTCCAGAGGTTGGAAGGTGAGAATGTACATTTCTGATAAATTCCAAGGTGATGCGGGTGCCGCACATCTGAGGACCACATATGGAGAACCGTTGTTCTAGATCTTAGCATTTGCTTACTATTGTCCTTTAGATGAGCTTCCCCAGTGGCTCAGTGGTAAGGAATCTGCCTGCAGTGCAGGGGACACAGGTTAGACCCTGGGTGGGAAAGATTTCCTAGAGGAGGAAATGGCAACTTGCTCTAGTTTTCTTGCTGGGGAAATCCCATGGTCAGAGGACCCTGGCAAGCTATAGTCCATAGCGTTGCAAAGATTCAGATACAGCTGAGTACTTACACAAATAAATACACAAATCCTTTAGATGAAATATTATGGGTCATGTTAAAGCAATTTTTCCCCATGTATTGAATCAGTATTCAGGTTTATTCTAGACCATATCTGCTTTCATGGTTAGCTTAGGGAAATTAGAGGGTGGACAAAATTAGGAGGGATTTTCAGTCTTTGTGAATCTCAGTGGTCTTGTCTGTATCCCTCCCCTTTGGGAGTGGCGAGGATAATTGCATTTTTGGTGAAAGGGAATATGAAAGAAGATATCTGTTGCTTTCTGACCACTTAAACAGTTTTTGCTTCAAGTGCCAATGATGAAACTTCTTCACCTAGTGGCTGCTGATAACCTAAGACAAACTCTGTTCATATAGTGACGGACAATATCCTTGTAGGGTCCGGTGTGACAAGGGTTTCTACATTGCCCAAAACTCCTTACCAAGTCAGCATAGTGATGATGCTGAGAGTCAAATTAAAAGAAACAATCTGGGATTTTATAAGATTGAAATATTCTTATAATCTTTCATGGCTCAAAAATTTCAAGTGTAATTAGTCCTTGTGGAGGAACCTGAGGTTAGCTGTAAAATTATAAAAATGAGACCAGATTGTACTGAATTTGGTGATGATTTCATGGAGACTCAGCATTCAGAGGATATCTGGAGATTTATTTTCCCTAGTTTTACAATTCAAGGTTAACAACTCTGAATTTTGTAGAAACCAGAATTCTCTGACCAATAAGGCTTTGCATAATTAACTTAAATAACCAAATAAAGCAGGCAGAGAGGGTACCAAGGCTGTTCAAGAACAATTTTGTATTTTGGGCTCTGATCCTTGTCTCTATTGTTCTAGGATTATAGTCTTGTCTAGTTGGACTAGATAAAAGGTTGGTCAACCTTTTTTTTAAAGGATGAATAATTTCAACTTTAAGTTATAGAGCTCTTAGTTTATTAGAAATGTATGTCCTATTTGCCTATTCATTATCTATCATATGTTTATCAATCTACCTATATCTATCTGTCTATCAATAAAGCAGGAGAGTTCTGGAAAAACATCTATTTCTGCTTTATTGACTATGCCAAAATCTTTGACTGTGTGGATCACCATAAACTGTGGAAAATTCTGAAAGAAATTGGAATATCAGACCACCTGACCTGCCTCTTGGGGAACCTATATTCAGGTCAGGAAGCAACAGTTAGAACTGGACATGGAACAAGAGACTGGTTCCAGATAGGAAAAGGACTACGTCAAGGCTGTATATTGTCACCCTGCTTATTTAACTTCTATGCAGAGTACATCATGAAAAATGTTGGACTGGAAGAAACACAAGCTGGAATCAAGATTGCTGGGAGAAATATCAGTAACCTCAGATATGCAGATGATACCACCCATATGACAGAAGTGAAGAAGAACTAAAGAGCCTCTTGATGAAAGTGAAAGAGGAGAGTGAAAAAGTTGGCTTAAAGTTCAGTTCAGTTCAGTTCAGTCGCTCAGTCGTGTCCGACTCTCTGTGACCCCATGAATTGCAGCACGCCAGGCCTCCCTGTCCATCACCATCTCCCGGAGTTCACTCAGACTCACGTCCATCGAGTCAGTGATGCCATCCAGCCATCTCATGCTCGGTCATCCCCTTCTCCTCCTGCCCCCAATCCCTCCCAGCATCAGAGTCTTTTCCAATGAGTCAACTCTTCGCATGAGGTGGCCAAAGGACTGGAGCTTCAGCTTTAGCATCATTGCTTCCAAAGAAATCCCAGGGCTAATCTCCTTCAGAATGGACTGGTTGGATCTCCTTGCAGTCCAAGGGACTCTCAAGAGTCTTCTCCAACACCAGAGTTCAAAAGCATCAATTCTTCGGTGCTCAGCCTTCTTCACAGTCCAACTCTCACATCCATACATGACCAAAGGAAAAACCATAGCCTTGACTAGATGGACCTTAGTCGGCAAAGTAATGTCTCTGCTTTAGAAAACTAAGATCATGGCATCTGGTCCCATCACTTCATGGCAAATAGATGGGGAAACAGTGGAAACAGTGTCAGACTTTAGTTTTGGGGGCTCCAAAATCACTGAAGATGGTGATTGCATTCTTGGAAGGAAAGTTATGACCAACCTAGACAGCATATTAAAAAGCAGAGACATTACTTTGTCAACAAAGGTCCGTCTAGTCAAGGCTATGGTTTTTCCAGTAGTCATGTATGGATGTGAGAGTTGGACTCTAAAGAAAGCTGAGCACCGAAGATTGATGCTTTTGAACTGTGGTGTCGGAGAAGACTCTTGAGAGTCCCTTGGACTGCAAGAAGGTCCAACCAGTCCATCCTAGAGATCAGTCCTGGGTGTTCGCTGGAAGGACTGATGTTGAAGCTGAAACTCCAATAGTTTGGCCACCTGATGTGAAGAGCTGACTCATTGGAAAAGACCCTGATGCTGGGAAAGATTGAAGGCAGGAGGAGAAGGGGATGACAGAGGATGAGATGGTTGGATGGCATCACCGACTCAATGGACATGAGTTTGGTTAAATCTGGGAGTTGGTGATGGACAGGGAGGCCTGGCATGCTGCAGTTCACGGGGTTGCAAAGAGTTGGACATGACTGAGTGAACTGAACTGAATCAATATATTCAGAAAAATGAACTCAGTAAGATATAGATATAAAATATCTTAATTTTCTCCAATAATTAACTTCAAACATACTCAGTTGAATTGCCCTTTTTCATCCAATATCTACAAATGGAAGATCCCATTGTCTTCTAGTCTCTTCTAGGTATACAGGGTTCACTTGATGGCTTTTATCTTATATCCAGCTCAAAGCACTACCTATTCTCTAATTTGTCGTTAATCAGGAATTGAGCCTTGCAAGGGAAAGGGGAGGAGCCTCCCTTGTGCCTTACTCCCTTTTCTGGATTACTGTATATCCTTTGGAGTGTTCAGGTCTGTCCAGAAGGATGGGGAAAGGCAGAATTAAATAGCACTGCTTTGGTTCCCCCTTTATAATTGACGGCTTCTGTATAAGCGGCACCCAAAGCCTGGCTTCTCTATAGTATGTATGTGTTTGTTCTTCCGGGGCTCTATGGAAGAATACCCACTGCATCACCCCTGATATGGGAGATGGGCTCCTGAAGGACTTCTTCAAAGTCCCATCAGCCTTAGACCCCCTGGTACAGCCTAGAACCTCTCACGGCTTGGACTCCCTTGTCTGTCAGGCAGCCTCTTTAGTTATCTTCTGTGGGATTCTCTCCCACTGGAAACTCAAGCGTCCTCAAATCCTTGCCACTTCAGATGGTAGGGGTACAGATCAGTGCACTGACCCCTCTCCCTCATTTTACTCTATTTCCCTCTGATTCCTTTGCTCTCATCCACCTAGGCAGGGGTGCAGAGTGCCTCCTGTGCTACATATGAAGATATCCAGTTGGGAACTGTGGTGCTGGTCTATCTTCTTTGCGAGCACTTTCCTGTCTCTACAAATGGCTTTTACCCTTATCATACTCACAGATGATAATGTTGCGTAACATTAAGATGAAAGATGATTTGTTTCATAACAAATACTTTATATTTCCCTCTTTTCCTTTTATCATGAAATAAAATTCAGAGATAATAAGATATCATAAAAGAACACATTTTAATTTAAAAAGTGATATAATGCTTTAACTATAAATAAGGGAAAAAGAATATAATTGATTATAAAATAATGTGTAATACATATTAATATGTAAATGCTCGAGCAGGATTATACTAGAAAACAGAATGAATTAGTCTGGTGCTTGCAGCTACTTATGATGAATACTTGGATTTAAGATAAAGTCAGAAGCCATTTGGTATAAAGGAAGGAAAATTAAAGGGCAGAGAAGTGAGGGAACCCTAATTAAAACTAGTGGAATTATTAATAATAACCTGACTTATATGTACATGATAAAAAAAAAAGAAAGAGCCTTTGACAAGGTTTGGATAAGGATGCCATGGGAAATGATTAAGTGTCAAAATCGAGAAAATGAAGAATTAGCAAAGTAACTAGTCTTATAAGTGTAATGTAAAGGTAATTTCTTTCCTATGACATAGGTCAGGTCAGTTTTTAGATAACTCAGATATTTCCTATCTTGAAATGCCACCACCATACATGCAAGCATGTATTTGGCAATGTCTGGCATGACATGGTAAATGTATGTCTTTTGTAAAGACACAAGAAGTGTGAAGCTCATCCTGACTGGGTGGGACTTTCTCATGTTTTTAGGATGTCTGACACCCCACCTAAATTTTTCCCATGAAATGCCTGAAGTGCCCCACAAACATAGCAAGAACAACGGAAAAAAAAAAAAAACCCTCAAAATTTCTGAAATGCTCCCTAGGACATAGGGGTGTAGTTCCTCCTTTGTGGGAAACATGTCTTAAAATATTTTTTAGTATTAAGCTAGTTATCTCAATGATGAATCCTAGTAAGAACTGCTTTTGTGAATTAAGCTTTAGTACGATGTCACTGGCTTATCCTGAAATCTGATACTGTATTTTCAACAAATGTAGTATTGAGGATGCTATTCACATCTTCTGTGTAGGAAATGAGAGATGCATTTGTGAGTCAGTACTGAGATAGGTCAGCTTCTTTTGAGTACTACTCACTTTGAGTCATGTATCTAATCACGTTTTCCTCTTCATTTGGGCAAATGAAAGCTTAGTGTTAAATTTTTGATCTCTGTTCACAAGTCAATGGGATGGGATAGAGTGCCTTGTATATAATGGTTTCATTCTTAATTTTTAACTTCTTTTCTACCCTTTTTCCTCCTTTGCTGTTATCACTTCATGAATGTATCTGTTTTTAAAATAAATATTTTTCTCTGTTGTGACAAAATAGCTCAAGACTCCCAGTTTTCAGATTGCAGACAGAACACATGCTATAATCGCCTCCTCCTTGCATCAAATTCCTAACACTATACAGTAAGGGTGCCACATATGAAAGAGTTCCATCCCAAGACATGTTTGTAAGTCCAATTTATTCATAAGTCCAACAAAGTTAGCCTAGGTACCCAACTAACACAATTGGCAATATAGTACTGTACTGTAATTTGATGTTTTCAAATCCTGGTGCTGGAGAAGACTCTTGAGAGTCCTTTGGACTGCAAGGAGATCAAATCAGTCAATCCTAAAGGAAATTGACCTTGAATATTTGTTAGAAGACTGATGCTAAAGCTAAAGCTCTGATACTTTGGCCACTGGATGTGAAGGGTTGACTCAATAGAAAAGACCCTGTTGCTGGGAAAGATTGAGAGCAGGAGAAAGGGGTGACAGAGTATAAGATGGTTGGATGGCATCACTGACTCAGTGGACATGAGTTTGGGTAAACTCTGGGAGATAGTGAAAGACAGGGAAGCCTGGCCTGCTGCAGTCCATGGGGTTGCAAAGTGTTGGACATGACTTGGGACTGAACAACAAGAGTAACTGTAATAGGTTTATAATACTTTTCACACAAACAACATCCAAGAAACCAACACAAAAAATAAAGAAGACAGTTTTAATCTTACAATACCTTGAAAACTACAGTAGTATAGTACAGTAGCTGGCACACAGGGGCTGGCATCAAGTGAACAGACAAGTAGAGTTACTCACTAGAGGAGGAAGAAGAGGTGAGAGATAACAGAGCTGAAGGATCGTCAACAGTAGGAGATGGAGGGCAAGTTGCAACTTCATTTATGCCTGATGTTGATGGAATGCATGTCTGCATCTTGGAAAGTTTATAACTTGAAGATTTGCATGTAGGAGATTTACTGTATATATTCATAACTATGGTTGCAAATAAGAAAGGCAGCTTTTGTGGGCCAGAAGCTGTGAGGATGGAAACAGCTAAACAGCTTGGGACCTTGGCAGATGGTGTCTACCTAAGAAAGGCCCATAGAACGTGGAGCCCAGGGATAATGGGCGTGATGGCAGGGGGAGGTCAGCTGGTTAGACTGATTGTTCAGTATCACCTTATATTCCACATCAGTTGCTACATATCACCAGCTGCACTTTGGTGAATGCAAAATAGTTTTTCTTGGAATTTGGTGTCAAAACATGAAGACCACATGGTTCCTCAATAGAAGACGGCTGGGGGGGTTAATTTTTTTGTGCAGTAGTAAGTTCTGTGTAATAGGAAAGAGTGAGGTTCTCTGAAGATTTTCATCACATTGACTGCCACCCCCTAGATTGCCATCATGAGTTGCTCAAAGATAACAATCAATAAGCTTCACTTCAATAACAACAAAACCGACAGGATAAAATTGAAACTGTTAGTCACTCAGTCATGTCCAGTTCTTTGCAACCCCATGGGCTGTAGCCCGCCAGGCTCCTCTGTCCATGGAATTCTCCAGGCAAGAATACTGGAGTGGGTAGCCAGTCTCTTCTCCAGGAGATCTTCCCAACCCAGGGAATGAACCCAGGTCTCCTGCATTGCAGGTGGATTATTTACTGTCTGAGCCACCTAGAAAGCCCAGAAAGGATAAAGCGTCATCCCAGTGAGCATTTTTCAGCATATGTGTCTTATTAGCCACCTTCGAAAATTAAGGTGGGTTATAAACAATCATAGTGGTGTGATTATTAGTCATAATCTCTCCACTAATGCAACTACATATAATGGTTACATTTAATCATTTCATTCTTTTTCTTTTTAAAAATCCTGTTAGCTCCTTCAGTATTCCAGCGTTTAATCCTAACGTTTATTCTTGCTAGGTACCAATAATTTTAGGTTTACTTTAACGTTAATAATTTATACTGAACTTAAGTCAACTTTCCTATTCTTATTGGTAATTCTCTGCAAGAAGTTATGCAGAGAAATAACACCTCTTCCTTGTGAATAACAGGATAATAGTAGGCTGTCTGTCATAGAGTAAAATGATACAATTGACCAACTGTCAGGGAATGTTCTCTGAAATCTGAATTAGTCTGCTGGCTGTAGTTAAGGATGTTGTTTTGTTATAGAAAGAAGTTTCTCTCTGTCGGGTCAGTTGGCTCAGGTAAGGAAAGAATGAGCAACCTTAGCACTCCCCTCCCTTAAGTAGCATACCCTCTAACCAAGTGAATTACTTATATAATATTTATTACTCATTACATACACAGTTCCATTGTGTATTAAGATCATGATGCCAACTGCATTCTGAATAGTGTTGATTTGTCTCCAATCATCTTGGAAGGTAGGGAAAAAGAACCTGTGGAAAGACGGAAGAAAGCCAAGAAACAGGAATGGGTATGGGATGAAGCGGTATAAGTTAGTTTTAAACCAGGCACTGAAATTCATTCAAAAGTTTTTTGACCCAGTTTGGAAAAAACAGCTGTGTTGGTCTCCTTGTATAAAAGATGAGTTTTAAAGCACTGATGTAGTAATATGTGAATACTAAACTGCCTTGTTTCTTTTGTTCTGTCGTTCCTCTTTGGCAGGTGGGAGAGCTGTTACTGTATTTCTAAGGAAACCAGGAAATCAAAGTTTCTTTTGTGGCCTTGAGGTTTGGTACTTGGTTGTCCGATTATCCAGTGTTTCATGATGTGTCACCAAAAGTAAAGGACAAGAGAAAAAGGTTATTTTTCCCCTAGGCAGTGGAGAAATTAAAGCTTTGCGGGGATAGGAGAGCTCCTCAGAGAAGGAGGCGGAAGGATCTTTGGCTGGTGGAGACCAGTCTCTCCGGAAAGTAGTCTAGGCGGTGTCGTGACTCCCAGGGAGGGTGCATTGAGGGTCGTCACATGGGCAGTGCTGACATGGACGCTACTTGCAGAGTGGTTCCCCTTGGCATATGAGTGGGCATGATGAGCATCGCATCACTGTGACCGAGATCTTTCCTTTATGTCCACAGAGTTCTGTAAGCTCAGGGATCTTCCTCTTAAGAGAGGAGTAGCAGCTATTTAAAATGACTGATACTGCTAACCATGGCAAGTGGGGGCCCAGAGATAGATCTGATTTGACATAATGAGGAAAGATGACATTTCTTGGCACTTTGAGGATGAGGGGCGGTGATTACACTAGCATGCACACTTTACCTCATTCACTCCTGAGAGTTTCTAAAGGAATTTGGTGTTATTCCTTGCTGTTCACATCCTTAGCATAACTCCTAAACATACAAAAGTGTGGAAAAAAATCTTTTATTTTGTGAAAACTCTTTTTTTTAAAAAAAGGGCCAATTGATTTTAACTGCAGCATATTTGAAGTGACAGTTATATTAATAAATACATCATATAATTTAAAAAGAAATTACTTCTAATTAGTAGAAGTTCAATTGCAATCTGCAACTTATCATGTAAAACAAATAGACTGTAAACCTCATGGCTGATTTGTGAGTTTCCAGAGACCAACGAGTAGTTGTTTGACTTCTTGTTTTAAAGAATATACCTAAGTGACAAATAGAATCATTATTAAAATATGCTGAGGCTAGTGTAATTGAACTTGTCTTGGAGTTGGGCTTTCCTTGTGGCTCAGCTGGTAAAGAATCCACTTGCAATGTGGGAGACCTGGGTTTGATCCCTGGGTTGGGAAGATCCCCCGGAGAAGGGAAAGGCCACCCTCTCCAGTATTTTGGCCTGGAGAATTCCATGGACTGCATAGTCAACGGGGTCGCCAAGAGTCAGACACAACTGAGTGTAAATGCTTTGCTGCTGTGGTATAAACTACTTAAAAAATACTCTAAAATGGACAACAAACATAACCTCTGATTCAGTTGGCACATGCTTCAGAAGTTGCAGGTGTTTCTTACAATTCTATCAAGAAATAATTAGCTGAAAAGATGAAAATGGTACCTAAGATTAATGGTAACATCAATAAGCTACTTGAACTCAATAGGCTAAAAATGAACACATGGAACACAGCAATTAAGCAGATTTGGTTTAAATAAAGCACTCTTACTTGCCAGGAAAATTACCCACTGCACTTATGTTTCCACTGGGAAATATTTCTTGAGATTGGGGCAACCAAGGCATTTCAAAAACAATGGGAACAATAACCAAGTTAAAAATACTTCAGAAAGAAAGAAAGAAAAAGCTCTCCTGGCCATTATTATCTTAAATTCTCAGTAAAATAACGGAGCAGATATTAAGAAAAAAAAGTACTATATATGCATCAAGAGAGTAGTGAAAGCCTGGGTGATAAATAGCATGGGCTTATATAGAACATCTCATGCCAGATGTATTCAATTGCATTCGTTTGATCAAATTACAAAGTGGATGAAAGGAGTTCAGTAGATGTAATATATCTGGACTTTACTAAATCATTTGGTTTACGCCTTATGAACGCTTACTTAAAATTTTAATTAAAATTAGCTTAACTATTTATACTAACACATAGATGGAAACAAACTCATAAGAAAAAACGGAGGTGGGATTCAGCAAGCAATATACCTGAGCTGAAGAAGAGGGATATGGCAAGCTCCAAAATGGGCACTGGCGAAGCAGTTAGTTCCAAAAGAACTAGAAGGGTTTCCCCGGTGCTGCTAGTGGTGAAGAATCCACTGTCAAGCAGGAGACACACATTCCATCCCTGGGGAGGGAAAATCCCTGGAGAATAAAATGGCAGCCCACTCCAGTATTTTTGCCAGAAGAATCCCATGGAAAGAGGAGCCTGGTGGGCTACAGTCCATGGGGATGCAGAGTCAGCCACGACCATCCATCCGAGCACACATTACAATACAAAAGAGTAGAAAGGTGAGCTGCTAATATGGAGTTAGGGAATGAAATGGATTTCTCAATAGTTATTTTAATGGATTTGGAAACGTTGGATATATTTACAACATAAGAAATAGTGTATATATTGTCAGTTCGTAAATGTGCTAGCAAGAGGGTCTCTGGTCTGATAGTCTTGTTCTGAGAACAATTTTAGCTGTCAAAAGTTGTGTTATAAAACCTATTGTGTCCATGTAAAAAAAGGCCTCAGGTCCTAATGAGTCTGAAAATTGCAATAATGTAATATTTCCTTTAGAATGTTTAATAAATTTGCCTCAGACCCCATCTCAGTATTGGTCATCAATAACAGGCTTTGTGTTCTCATTACCATTAACCCTACCATTAGCACAGTGCTTCCATACATTCTATTCATCCATATTACCCCTGTTATGATAAAGAGAGCAGCTGGTATAACAGTTGCTTCAGTTCTTTTTTCTTACATGAATGTGTTGGCATCCAGGCAAGATCCTGATATAACTGATAATCTGTGTTTTGCAAAACATGTTTTCCAATTTATCAATCACGTCATATCCAATTCAGAATGTGAAAATTCACACTGTCAAATAAAATCTGTAGATAATAGTAAATTGTTTAGGAACATACCCAAAATGCGTGTGGTCTCATTCAGGGTCACTGGCTATCATTGGTAGGAGTTGACACTAGCTGGTGAAATCCTATGACACTATAGTACAGTGATCCTCTCACAAATTCCAGAGCTCCCTATCAGAGCCCAAAGCTTTCTCCAGAACGGCTGGCTGCAAAAGGTCCCAGAACACCTGAGCAGGAAGACCCGTTGACCTTGACAGGGCAGGGAGATGTGTTTTCCCTCTACTCTCCTTACTGTAAAATTCTCCTCAAACCCCACCCTATGCTTATAAAAGCCTTCTACACTGCCAAAGCTTATAAACCAGAAAATACGGTAATGTATTAAATAGATATGTAGTCTTTTTATTTCCAGCAGCACAAAACTCTTTTTAAGTCAAATATATTGTTACTATGAATCATGATTCTGTTTTTATCACTCTATAGTAATGTACAGTAATTGAAAAATAACACACCAGAGTTATTTTAGGGCCAAGAATTAAAATAAAATATAAAAAGAAAATGGGTAACAGAAATGAAAATAATTGTCATTTTTGGAATTTGAACATTTATCAACATTTGGAAGTCAGGGATCTGTTGTTCCCACAGAATTAATTCATATACTAGACAGAGTTAGAGTTTTAACTTTTTGAAAAAAAAAATTAAAAGTAGTAAATATATATGTCTATTTGACAACCAAGGACAAGTATGAAAATGAAAAAGAAAACATCAAAGCACAAAGCAGAACATTTCATGTTTCACTAGTCATTGAGATGCTCTCAACATTTAAGATCAGGTTTTTGCTGACTCTTGCATATATCTTGGCTTGGTATACCGCTCAGTGGTAAAGAATACATGTGTGAATGTGGGAGGCGCAGGAGACGTGGGTTCAATCCTTGAGTCAGGAAGATCCCCTGGAGGAGGAAATAGCAGCCTACTCCAGTATTCTTGCCTGGAAAATCCCGTGGACAGAGGAGCCTGGTGGGCTATAGTCCACTGGGTTGTAAAGAGTTGGACATGACTTAGCCACTGAGCATGCATGCAACAGATACCTAGTCTTTTTCACCCCAATTATACAGTAATCTAATGTGCCCAGTCATCAAGGTCATAGAAGCAGGATATATTATGCAGTATTTACAAAATTTGCTTGTTCAAGAAAGCCCCCCACTTCCTCCCCTTTTGGGGGAACATCAGGTTTAATGAGAGTTCTATTGTCCAACAGCTGGGAAAACCACCTCAGTAAGTCTCCGACCAGAGGTAAGGGTGACACATGGGGCCATTCCTGTCTTAGATGCCTTTGTCTCATCAAACAAAACAAGTGGTTTTCTTGGAGTCCAGGCAATGCAGAAACAAGAGTCTCTAGATAAACCAACTTGTTATAATCTTTAGATGGTTGCTTCTGAAATAACAAGTTTTCTTGAGCCACAGGATCTTCTGGACAGCATATATTTGGCCTGGATTTGCTCACTTCCTTAGTGAACACACTGCTCACAATTAAGGTGGTGGATTATCTCTGACTTAGGGAGGCACCATTTACATTAAGGAATGAAATGGTGTGGACAATTGGAGTGAAGCTATGGAGTGATGACAGGGGTTGTGATCATAGAGTCAGGAATAAAGTAGAATTTTTGTGACACAGGAAGACATATTTTGTGTGTTTCTGCTAATGAGGCCAAGATGGACCACAAAGCCTAGTCTAAATAGGAGTCATTACTGGAAAGAAGACTGCCACTGTTCCTCTGTTGAGGGATAAAAAGAATTTGTGTGTTCTCCGCTTGCTGCTTATTAGGGGTTTATTTTAAATTTAAAAAAAATGTACATGGAAGTTTGGTTTTATTCAGGTATGGTGCCTACAGATCAGAAGATGATTGCCACTGAAAAGATAGTTTGTGACAGTTCCCAAGAGAAGAGAGGAAGGCATCCTGTGCAGGGCCACATGGGTAATTGCCAGGGCCAGTTAAGAGGAGAAGAAGCAAGGGAAAAGCATGGACAAAAGCCTCTGTTCTGATTTTCCAAGGAAGGATGGGTGGAGACTTCCCAAGGGGCTTAGTGGTAAAGAAGCTGCCTGCCAATGCAGGAGATACAAGAGACATGGATTTGATCCCTGGGTTGGGAAGATCCCCTGGAGGAGGAAATGGCAACCTGCTCCAGTACTCTTGCCTGGAGAATCCCATGGACAGAGGAGCCTGGTGGGCTGCAGTCCACGGGGTTGCACAGAGTCAGACACGACTGAGTGATAGCACTGAACAAGAAGGATAACAGCTGAGTGGATTTGAATCAGATAGTTTGAATCAGTGGGCAGACTCTGGGATGCTTGCTTGTCTAGCACCTGGCCCTAGAGTGGTTAGAGTGGAGGAATATTGCTTCCTGGAGTGTAAAATTCAGATAAGAGGAGATGGTCCTGAGTTTGGGCTTGGATTGGTTAATTAACATGTGAAAGGTATACTTCAGGGTTTGCTATCTCTAAGAACTGGCTAGCCCTTGAGGATCGTCCTAGTCAGAAAGAATCCAAGTGCCAGACCTTCAAGAATACAAAAAATAGGACTTCCCTGGTGATCCAACTGATTAAGAATCTACCTGGCAGTGCAGAGGGTGGGGGTTTGATCTCAGCTTGGAGAACTAAGATCCCACATGCCACAGGGCAGCTAAGCCAGTGTACTGTGACAGAGAGCCTATGCAGGCAAAATTATTTTTTAAAAAATATAAAAAAAGAGAAATATAGTTAATATAGGACTTTGGGATGAGAAGTGTCTGAAGAGTGAGGAATTTAAGAACTTAGCCCCAGTATCTTCCTTGAGTTGAGTTCAGTCGCTCAGTTGTGTCCGACTCTTTGTGACCCCATTGACTGCAGCATGCCAGGCCTCCCTGTCCATCACCAAATCCGGGCGTTCACTCAAACTCAAGTCCATTGAGTCGGTGATGCCATCCAGCCATCTCATTCTCTGTCGTCCCCTTCTCCTCCTGCCCTCAATCTTTCCCAGCATCAGGGTCTTTTCAAATGAGTCAGCTTGTCGCATCAGGTGGCCAAAGTATTGGAGTTTCAGCTTCAGCATCAGTCCTTCCAATGAATATTCAGGACTGATTTCCTGTAGGATGGACTGGTTGGATCTCTCTGCTCTCCAAGGGACTTTTAAGAGTCTTCTCCAACACCACAATTCAAAAGCATCAATTCTTTGGCGCTCAACTTTCCTCAGAGTCCAACTCTCACATCCATACATGACTACTGGAAAAACCATAGCCTTGACTAGATGGACCTTTGTTGGCAAAGCAATGTCTTTGCTTTTTAATATGCTGTCTAGGTTGGTCATACCTTTTCTTTAAAGGAGTAAGCGTCTTTTAATTTCATGGCTGCAGTCACCATAGGCAGTGACTTTGGAGCCCCTCAAACTAAAGTCTGTCACTGTTTCCTCTGAATTCCCATCTATTTGCCATGAAGTGATGGGACCAGGTGCCATGATCTTAGTTTTCTGAATATTGAGTTTTAAGCCAACTTTTCCCACACTCCTCTTTCAGTTTCATCAAGAGGCTCTTTAGTTCCTCTTCGCTTTCTGCCATAAGGGTGGTGTCATCTGCATATCTGAGGTTATTGATATTTCTCCCGGCAATCTTGATTCCAGCTTGTGCTTCATCTAGTCTGACATTTCTTGTGATGTACTGTGCATATAAGTTAAGTTGGCAGGCTGACGATATACAGCCTTGACATACTCCTTTTCCTGTTTGGAACCAGTCTGTTGTTCCATGTCCAGTTCTAGCTGTTGCTTCCTGACCTGCATATAGGTTTCTCAAGAGGCAGGTCAGGTGGTCTAGTGTTCCCATCTCTTTCAGAATTTTCAACAGTTTATTGTGATCCAGGCAGTCAAAGGTTTTGGCATAGTCAATAAAGCAGAAATAGATGTTTTTCTGGAATTATCTTGCTTTTTCGACTATCCAACGGACGTTAGCAATTTGATCTCTAGTTTCTCTGCTTTTCTAAATCCAGCTTGAACATCTGGAAGTTCATGGTTCATGTATTGTTGAAGCCTGGCCTGGAGAATTTTAAGCATTACTTTGCTAGCATGTGAGATGAGTGCAATTGTGCAATAATTTGAGCATTCTTTGGCATTGCCTTTCATTGGGATTGGAATGAAAAGTGATCTTTTCCAGTCCTGTGGCCACTGCTGAGTTTTCCAAATTTGCCGGAATATTGGGTGCAGCACTTTCACAGCATCATCTTTCAGGATTTGAAATAGCTCAATTGGAATTCCATCACCTCCACTAGCTTTGTTTTTAGTGATGCTTCCTAAGGCCCACTTAACTTCGCATTCCAGGATGTCTGGCTCTAGGTGAGTGATCACAACATCATGATTATCTGGGTCATGAAGATCTTTTTGTATAGTTCTGTGTATTCTTGCCACCTCTTCTTAATATCTTCTGCTTCTGTTAGGTCCCTACCATTTCTGTCCTTTGAGCCCATCTTTGCATGAAACGTTCCTTTGGTATCTCTAATTTTCTTGAAGAGATCTCTAGTCTTTCCCATTCTGTTGTTTGCCTCTATTTCTTTGCACTGATCGCTGAGGAAGGCTTTTTTATCTCTCCTTGCTGTTCTTTGGAACTCTGCATTCAGATGCTTATATCTTTCCTTTTCTCCTTTGGTTTTCACTCCTCTTCTTTTCACAACTATTTGTAAGGCTTCCCCAGACAGTCATTTTGCTTTTTTGCATTCCTTTTCCATGGGGATGGTCTTGATCCCTGTCTCCTGTACAATGTCATAAACCTCCGTCCATAGTTCATCAGGCACTCTATCTATCAGATCAAGGCCCTTAAATCTATTTCTCACTTCCACTGTATAATCATAAGGGATTTGATTTAGGTCATACCTGAATGGTCTAGTGGTTTTCCCCACTTTCTTCAATTTAAGTCTGAATTTGGCAGTAAGGATTTCATGATCTGAGCCACAGTCAGCTTCCTTTCTTGTTTTTGCTATCTGTATAGAGCTTTTCCATCTTTGGCTGCAAAGAATATAATCAATCTGATTTCAGTGTTGACCATCTGGTGATGTCCATGTGTAGCATCTTCTCTTGTGTTGTTGGAAGAGGGTGTTTGCTATGACCAGTGCATTATCTTGGCAAAACTCTATTAGTCTTTACCCTACTTCATTCTGTACTCCAAAGCCAAATTTGCCTATTACTCCAGGTATTTCTTGACTCCTACTTTTGCATTCCAGTCAGCTATAATGAAAAAGACATCGTTTTTGGGTGTCAGTTCTAGAAGGCCTTGTAGGTCTTCATAGAGCCATTCAGCTTCAGCTTCTTTAGCATTATTGGTCAGGGCATAGACTTGGATTACTGTGATATTGAATGGTTTACCTTGGAAATGAACAGAAATCATTCTATCATTTTTGAGATTGCATCCAAATACTGCATTTCAGAGTCTTTTGTTGACTATGATGGCTACTCCCATTTCTTCTAAGGGATTCCTCCCCACAGTAGACGTCGACATTCACTCTTGCCATCTCCTATTTGACCACTTCCAATTTGCCTTGATTCACGGACCTAACATTCCAGGTTCCTATGCTATATTGCTCTTTACAGAATCGGACTTTACTTCCACCACCAGTCACATCCACAACTGGATGTTGCTTTTGCTTGGCTCTGTCTCTTCACTCTTTCTGGAGTTATTTCTCCACTCTTCTCCGGTAGCATATGGGGCACCTACTAACCTGGGGAGTTCATCTTTCAGTGTCCTATCTTTTTGCCTTTTCATACTGTTCATGGGGTTCTCAAGGCAAGAATACTAAAGTGGTTTGCATTCAGAAGGGATGGAGAAGTCCAGTGGACCATGTTTTGTCAGAACTCTCCACCACGACCCGTCCGTCTTGGGTGGCCCTACGCAGCGTGGCTCATAGTTTCATAGATAAGGCTATGGCCCATGTGATCAGATTTGTTAGTATTCTGTATCCTCCTTACTAAAACTCTAACCTTCCAGGTAAGTGCCTACCTCAGGGTCTTTGCATTTGCTGTTCTCTTTAGCTAAAGCTTCTTCCCTATTTTCTTTCATAAATGTACCTGAATAACACTGTAAATCCTTTGCCACCCTACTTAAAATTGCACCCTTCCCTACGGTGTTATCTAGCTTCCCTGCTGTATTATTATTTTTTGTTATTACCACTGGGTGACTTGTTAATTTTATCTTTCTCCCATAACTAGAAAGCAGGCTCTATAGAAGCCACGTGTTTTATATTTTGTTCACTACTGTATCTCCACAGTCTTGAGCAGTGCCTGCACGTGGCAGGTAATTAATAAGTATCAGTTAAATGAATCAATAAATGAACGAACAACAGTGTTCAACATTAAACTTCAAGCTACTTTATGATCTCCTGAGACCTCCAATAACACTTTGCTGTACACACAAGCTTGGGTAATGGTGCTTTGGACAAGGAACTACGGGTAGAGTCCAACTTGGGGTGAGGTAGTACACAGAGAAGGAGGTAGTTCCAGGAGGAGAAACCACTGGTAGGGATCAAGAATTAAGCAAAAGGAGGAATTTAGATTAAAATTGAAGTGTGAGAGGTATCCAGGAGGATCGTAATCAGCTATACCCCAATTCTCAAGGGACAAAGGGGATTGTTCTCAAAGGGACAATTTGGATTTCTCCAAGCATATGGCATGGGCAATCAAATCATATTTTTTGAATATTCAAACCAAAAAGTGACTCTGAGAACTATAGGGCTGGGATACGTATAGGTTTCGATGACAATGCAAGACCATATTCAGCAAAAGAAACACTTAAAGGAAAAAAAAAAAAGAAGCAAACCTGACTTTCTAAGATAAGTGCAATTCCCAGAAGAAAGAAAGCACATTACGTTTTGTTGAAGAGGAAGGAGACAGGCGATTACTAGCATCATTCTCTGTACTTCCTTGATGATGCTCTCAGTGCGTTTCATTGATACATAAGAAACACAAAAGCTCAGCATAAAATTTCAGTCTGCGAGTCAACAGTGCAGGACCATTTGCAATAATGCAGCAGCCTTTTAGATAAATAAGAACACTGCTATTGTTTCTAACTGCATGGCAAAGTTATTCTTTTACACATTTTCAAGATTCCACTTTGCAGATTTTTTTCCCCAGTCAGTGCAAGACTTGCTCTGTTTTGTCACCTAATTTTTCAATCACCTACTTCTAGCTGATAATAAAAGAAATGAATAATATCCCTAGTGTACCCTCAATTCTGTGCTTATATCACCAATGGTAGGAACTACTTGTACAGAATAATAGAAGACCATTTCTCTAAACTGAGGATAATTTAAGTAATTTTTATTTGTGATGTGACAAATCTTCTGTACACCTTTGGAACAAGGAAACACTAAATTTTATTGTAAAGCTTGCTGATGAGTTACAGTATCCTTCAAACACATTTTAGTATAAGTGAATAAAAGAAATAATTTTTTTCTGTAAGAGATACAGAGAAAATATTTAAGTATTGAGTAAAGCCTTGTAATTTTTATGTTCATAGCTTTGTCAAAAAGATGTTATCTTCCCAGCAGCATTGTGTTATCAAAGATGCAAACCTTAAATCAACAGCTGTTACACCTCCAGCAAGTTATGAATTTTTCCTGATTTATAGCAATCATTCTTTTTATTTCTTTTCTCAGTCAAGCAGGGAAATTAAGGTTATTTTCATGTAAAAGATACACACATTGTGGCTTAGTATTGCATATAATCCACATCCCTTACCTTTTAAATTAAATTGCTATTGAGTTGAATGTGATCTGAAAGATCTTTCTGATGACTACTAGAAATATTGTTAGTAAATAGAAAGTAGAGACAACATTATTTACATAAAAATAAACAGACGATAACACATACATGATAACAGGAATCGTTTTATGATTTTCATGATTTGTATTATACTGATCTATCAGAACAAAATGAAAATAGCTGAATAGATTTGTGGTGGTAGAGGAGAGAAATTGCTGCGGTTTTACTCTTGTTGTTTTTAAGTGCTCCTTTAAAAAATATACTGTCTTAAATAGATCAGAGAGGGTTATCTTTTGGTGCATTTAGATAAGCAATACTTTGAAATTACAATCTACTTCTTCACAAGCTCAAAGGGATCTGATGGTGCTTAAAATTGTTTGTCCAAATTAAGGATTACTAACATTTATTTAGTGTTTATAAGCATGATTTATTATATGAAGATGTAATGTATATATGTAATATATAGGGCTGCTGCTGCTGCTGCTAAGTCGCTTCAGTCATGTCCGACTCTGTGTGACCCCATAGACGGCGGCCCCCCAGGCTCTGCCGTCCCTGGGATTCTCCAGGCAAGAATACTGCAGTGGGTTGCCATTTCCTTCTCCAATGCATGAAAGTGAAAAGTGAAAGTGAAAGTGAAGTCGTGTCTGACTCCTAGCGACCCCATGGACTGCAGCCTTCCAGGCTCCTCCATCCGTGGGGTTTCCCAGGCAAGAGTACTGGAGTGGGGGGCCATTGCCTTCTCTGGTTCTATAGGGCATCTGCTGTGATATCTATAATCTGCAGAGTCGAATTAAGTACTGTTACAGTCCTCATTTACTGCTGAGGAAATCAAGATCCAGTGTCCAAAATAGTGTTCAGGGTCTCAGATGGTGAAACAAGAATTCAAATCCAGGTCATCTGACTCATCAGAAACAAACCTCAACAGATGGAATTCTTTAAACATTTTATTATATGAACTCCTGATTATGGAGAAGAACGTCTCTGGGGAATTCACACGTTCTTTGGCAGCAGAATCATGTTCTTGTTGGGGGTATTTATGGGTTAATGAGATTAATTTTATCTCACATACAATATTGTTGATTTTATCTCATAGACAATATTGTATACTTTATTTATATTTTATCTCATTTACAATTTTGAAGTGGCTGCTTTGTGCCAGGCAGTGTTCCAAGTACTTTACAGATTTTAACTGTATGACTTAGGTACAGCTACTGCTATTATTATTATTAGGTACTGTTATCAAATATGTACTATTATCCCATTTTATAAATTAGGAAATGGAGACATGGTTTAAATAACTCGCACAAGTAAACATAGCTGATAAATGATACAAATTTAACACAAAGTGCTTTGTGTTATAGTCTACACTCTTAACCACACTACACTAAGGTGGTCTGTCTGCATCAGCAGCTACTGCTTTAACAAACCACCCTCAAACTGAGGGGTATGCAATAAGTATACATTTTGTTGCTCCCAGGTCATCAGGTTAACCGTGGTTTGGCTGGATGGCTCTAGATCAGATGACCTGCGCTCTGGGATGGATTGGTTTCAGGTCTGTTACGTATGTGCTTTTTGAGGAGCTTAGGCTGAAGGGAAGGAGATAGCCAGTTTATGAGTTTCTCAGGCAGGTCAGCAGAGCTCTGCAGCCAAGCCTAAACTGCACAAGCATGAAAGAGAAAGAAAAGTAAAAGTGTTAGTCACTCATTCTGGTCCAACACTTTGTGAGTGTATGGACTGTAGCCCTCCAGGCTCCTCTATCCATGGGATCCTCCAGGCAAGCATACTGGAGTGGGTAGCCATTCCCTTCTCCAGGGGATCCTCTCAAACCAGGGATCAAACCCAGGTCTCCTGCATTACAGGCAGATTCCTCACCATCTGAGTCACCAGAGAAGCTGACACAAGCACACTGCAGGCCTATTCACATCACATCTATTAACATATTATCAGCCAAAGCAAGTTGGATCCCTGTACAGCATCAGGAATCCAGGAAGTATATTCTTCCCAGCGTGAGAAGGAGAGGTTTGTGAATGTTTCCTGCAGAGGAATCCCATGGTCACTCTCTACCCTGGCCACCACTCAGCCAGAGACTGGAGTGAGAGTGTTTGTTAGTTAACATTGTTATAGCTGCTGTTTCCCCGGTGGCTCAGCAGTGGAGAATCCACCTGCAATGTAGGAGACACAAGGGATGTGGGTTGGATCCCTGGGTCAGGAAGATCCTATGGAGGAGGGAATGGCAAGCCACTCCAGTATTCTTGCCTGGAGAATCTCATGGACAGAGGAGCCTGGTGGGCTACAGTCCATAGGATCACAAAGAATCAGACACGACTGAAGCAACACACACACACTGAATACACACACACACACTGAATAGACACACACACACACACACACACACACACACGCTCTAGTTACTAAGTTAGATCCCTCTTGAAATCTCAATTATCTAACATAATAATAGTTTATTTTTCATATGCATGGCATTTGGACAGCATTCCACATGTTTCTTTATGAACTCAGCTAGGTCCTTATGCGTCCTGTCGCCTCCACCTTCCTCTGTTCTTAGACACCTCTCCATTCAGCCAGCAGATGCAAAGAGCTGGCAGGAAAGCTCATTATGGATGAAGTCTGGAAGTGACACCCCCTACTTCTCCACATTCTATTGGCTAAAACTCCGTCACATGGCCACTTCTACCTCCATGAAAGAGTTGTGAGCTTAGCAAGAATGATGTGTGGATTTGGTGAGAGCAGCTAGCCAGTCATTGTCATGGTTGGTAAAGAACTGTTGAAAAAGCAAAGGTGTCCAAGTGAGTTCACAACAAACACGAGTATTCATTACTTGTGCTTCTCATTAACACATGCATGCTAAGTTGCTGAGTCACTACAGTCGTGTCCAACTCTTGGAGACCCCATGGACTGTAGCCGCCAGGCTCCTCTGTCCATGGGATTCTCCAGGCAAGAATACTGGAGTGGCTTGCCATTTCCTCCTCCAGGGGACCTCCCTGACCTAGGGATGGAACTGGTATCTCTTACATCTCCTACATTGGCATTGTCAGGCAGGTTCTTTACCACTAGTGCCACCTGGGAAACTTCAAATATAGCCTAAATCAGGAAGGCTTTAAATATATTTAACCTATCTCTAAAATCAGGATAACGTTTTGTATGAGGATCATAACTCTTTGATAATGGAATTGATAAAATATTGGTTTTGGAGGAAAATGAAGTGGGAATAACAGTCACATAAAAGGAAGAAGCCATCTCCGCTGATTCTTACCTGTATTTTGACCCATAAAAATGAGCTTGAAGTCTAAAAGCTAGAGTTTGCATTAGAATGAAGCAGTCTATGTATACAAATGGAAAATTTCAAGATCTCCAAGCAGAGTATGAGTCATCGGAAGGAAATGTTTTGTGATGACATGATTTTTCTGGAGCCATTCAGAACAAGCATTTCTCTTTGGCTTCAAGAAACTGTGCAGATATTCTGCGGGGTTTGAGGTACATCACATCTTCTCAAATTAATCTTCGCTGTTCCTGAGGATCACGGCCAGTTAAGTCTACATCCTTACTTAACCTCATGGCTTTTCTTTTCTTTCCCTCTTTGTGTATTTTTTAAAGTAAAATTACTCATATAAGACAGGTGGAAGATGAAAGATTAAATCTATTCTTCTCTAGTGCCAAATTGAACTCAATCTTGTATACTATGAAAAAAATATTCAATTAAAGATGTTATTCATTGGATAACTCACCAATTACTAATACAAATATTATAACACTTGTTGCCATGAGTAGAAGTTCAATTACATTAGATCAAAATTACTATAGAATTGATAGTAATTGATATTTCTTATCTTTTCATCTCAGAGAATTCAGAGCATCTAAATTACACCTTGTAGCTCTCAGTTTTCAATCATTATTTATATCAGATGTATTATTGACTGACGAAAGCCAGATTTTCCTTGCTCCCTTTAAAACGCTTAGAATAGTTGCTTTTGTATCTTGCATTTTTGACAAGTACTTTTTGTGTCAAAAACATATTATGTCACAGTATAAATCACTGCTTATGTCCCTGCATGCATGACTCTCTAAAAGGAGATAGAATCTGTTAGATTCCTTTGAACTGAAAAACCCATAAAACAAAACAAAATGTAAAAACAAAAAAGCCTTCCACATATCATCTGCAACATTTCACTTCAATTTAATGCATTTGCTTTGCACAATTTATACAGCAAATTTAATTGGAAATGTGGATGAGACATTTCTGTGCTGATAATGCGATAGTAAGAACGACAACTCTAACTGTGAGAATTCAGGCTTTAACTGACTTTGTTGTTCTCCTGGGAAATTCTGTATCTTGTACCTTAACAAAAGGAATCTTGCAATATTGTCAAAAGTTAGGTACATTTAAGCATTTTTTTGGCTTGTTTTTTGCATTGTTGCCTGTTTATTTGGTTTAGGTGGCCCTGAGAAAAGTTCCCTTCTATTCTGGCTCTCTCCTCTTTTAAGTAAAATTGTTGGTTCATGGGAAATAACTATTCTCTAGAGTTGAAGCAGCTGGTGCCTCAATATCCATATTTTTAAGCTGAAATAGCACTGTAAGATCATTGTGGATAGAAAAGAAGGAAATAAATCAGCTTGCAAGATATTATCATTCACTTTACATCATGAAAAACAAATACAGCTGTCATATTCTAACATTCACCACAGATAAGTTGAAAATGTATATCATTATTTAACACAGGGAAAAAAGGAAGAGTATCTATGATGGTATGATGTGCAGGATTTTGGTGATGTATCTTATTAAAGCAGACTAAATTGGCTATTGGTTGGTAAAATTGCAGTTTATCAAAGTGCTGAATCAGAGACTCAATGTATAGAAAGAAATCTTAACACATTTATGAGTGAACAACATGTTGGTGTTTATTAATCTCTAGAATAGGTTACAGCATAGGGTGGCATTTTAAAAATATAGAAAGGTATTGAATTAGACTTTTATTTTTGGTTTTCTGAATGTCTCTCGTTTCCTTTGGGAAAAGGACTCAATTCCTTTTGAGGAAACACTTCTCCCATTCATATGAGAAGAGTTGTGGTCATTTTGTGTGATGTGTATTTCTGACTGTCGTGACTGCTCTGGGGGATGGGGATCCATTACACTATTTCGCCGTCTTTCCACAGTAGACATGATTCAAGCTGGGGACAATAGGACTCAGTCAATCAGTGGGATTTTTTTTTTTTTTAACTATAGCTGGCAGTCAGTCTGCAATAGGAAAGAATAAGCCCCAAATACAGGGAGAGCAGAGAAGAAAGAAGAATCTTGTCTGTATTTGGATTCTGGTGTCCAGGCTCTAAAATCCCAGAATCTGCTGTGCTAAGGTTTGCGCCTTCACTTCTGTGAGGCCTCACAGTATCTTTGCAATAAAGAATCCCCCGCTTTGCTCCCTCACCCTTACTTCTGGAAGGTCAGGTTAAATTTCTATCATTTTCAACCAAAAGAATAAAGGAACCCTGACGTTATTATTATTTGTCAGCTAGTTTGGAAAGCTCATCAGTGGCCACAGGACTGGAAAAGGTCAGTTTTCATTCCAATCCCAAAGAAAGGCAATGCTCAGACTACTGCGTGCTCATTTCCCATGTGAGCAAGGGGGTGCTCAAAGTCCTTCAAGCTATGCTTCAGCAAAATGTGGATGGAGGAACTTCCAGATAATACAGGTTGTGTTTCAAAAAGGCAGGGGAACCAGAGATACATTGTCAACATTCATTGGATCATGGAGAAAGCAAGGCAGTTCCAGAAAAACATCTATTTCTGCTTCACTGACTACATTAAAGCCTTTGTGTGGATCACAACAAACTGTGGAAAATTCTTCAAGAGCTGGGAATACCAGACCACCTTGCCTATCTCCTGAGAAACCTTTATGCAGGTCAAGAAGCAACAGTTAGAACTGAACAAGGAACGATTCATTCCAAACTGGGAAAGGAGTATGACAAGGCTGTATATTGTCACCCTGCTTATTTAACCTATATGTGGGGTATATTATGTGAAATGCCAGGCTGGATGAATCACAAGCTGGAATCAAGATTTCTCGGAGAAATACCAAAACCTCACATATGCACATGATACCACTCTAATGGCAGAAAGTGAAAAGGAACTAAAGAGTCTCTTGATGAGGGAGAGTGAAAAAGCTGGCTTGAAACTCAACATTCAAAAAACTTAGATCATGGCAACTGGTCCCATCACTTTATGGCAAATAGAAGGGGAAAATTGGAAGCAGTGACAGAGTTTCTTTCTCTGGGCTCTGGAATCACTGGGGATGGTGATTGCAGCCATGAAATTTAAAGACACTTGCTCCTGGAAAGAAAGCTATGATAACCCTAGACAATGTATTTAAAAGCAGAGACATCACTTTACTGACAAAGTTCTGTATAGTCAAAGCTATGGTTTTTCTAGTTTAACGGATGTTAAAATTGTATCATAAAGAAGACTGAGAACTGAAGAACTGATGGTTCTGAATTGTGGTGCTGGAGAAATCTCTTGAAAGTCCCTTGGACTGCAAGGAGATACAACCAGTCCATCCTAAAGGAAATCAGTCCTGAATATTCATTAAAAGGACTGATGCTAAAGCTGAAGCTCCAATACTTTGGCCACCTGATGGGAAGAGTGGACTCATTGGAAAAGACCCTGATGCTGGGAAAGACTAAAGGCAAAAGGAGAAGGGGACAATAGAAGATGTGATGATTGAACAGCATCACCGACTCAATGGATGTGACTTTGAGCAAACTCTGAGAAATAGTAGAGGAAAGAGGAGTTTGGCGTGCTGTAGTCCATGGGGTTGCAAAGACTTGGACACAACTTAGTGACCGCATGTCAACAGTAACATTATATATGTGTGTGTGTGTGTATACACACACACGTACATGTAACAGGTACACATAAAGGATTCATTATATACATGAATTGCCATAGTAATAACCCAAATGGGGAAAGATGGTGAGACTGGATATGGATGATGAGAAAGTGGTCAGATCTTTGGTTTACTCTAAAGGTAAACCAACAGTATTTGTTGATGAATTTGAAGGTGGATTGTAAGAAGGAGGAATGTCAAGGATGATTCCAGAATGGTTGGAAGTAATGAAAGATTGCAGTTACTATTTCCTGACACAGGAAATAGTAGAAAGAACAGGCTTTAGAGCAAAGAATGAATTAATGATTGGATGTGGTAAGTTTTATAAATTTATTCAATAGCCAAAATAGTTTCCCAAAATAAAACCAAGATGCTGTCATTAGAAAGAGAAAAAATAAAAAGTATTGAAACGGTCAAATATGAGGACACAGCAGCCATCACTTCTAGCAGTAACTGTCTAGGAAAGGAAATGAGGCTTTCCTGTCATGACATTTTTAGTGAGCCTAAACTGCAATCCCAGTAGCATTTCTTTTCTAACTTCTCCAAATCTGTCCTTCCAACAATTAGGTGTAGAGTCTTGCTACTGTTTTCAGAAGCTGACCTTTCTCTTCTGAAGATTGGAACTACTTTTGCATATGTTCTCTTCTACGGAAGTTTTTGAAGTGGTCTGAGGTGTTGTTTAGTGCTAAGACACATCCGACTCTTTGTGACCCCAGGGACTGTAGCCCCCAGGCTCCTCTGTCCATGGGATTTCCTAGGCAAGACTACTGGAGTGGGGTTACCATTTCCTACTCCAATCTTCCTGACTCTTGTAAAATCTATGATCTTTTAGGATCTCCTTGCCTGGAGCTTCTCTTTCCTTGAGGTTTCTTTGACCATCTTTTGCATTTTAAACTTACTTACTTGGTCTGTTTAATTTTGAAAGCAATATGTGTGCATTATGGAATATTCATGAAATATATAATGCACAGCAAAAAGAAAATGAAAATCTTACACCTAGAAACAACTGTAAACATTTCAGTGTATTTCCTTCCCATATTATTTCTATGCACATGTACATGTCTGTCTGTCTATTGGTCAAAAGTTAAATTATATCATATCAATACAACATAATTTTTGAAATTATACTGTTACTGAAACTCACCATTTTCACTAATATAAAGTCATCTTCTTGAGAGATAAAATGGATGCATAATAACAATTAGATAGTTCCATGTTCTCTCTGTCATCTGTTAACCTTATACCATCTGCCCTTTGTAGAGGCCTTATTGCTTCCTTGGTTGTGCTCCAAATGTATTAAAAATCAAATTTATTTTTGCATTATTTTTCACATGTCTCAGTTCCATCTAGAATTTATCTGCTGTGACCATTTCTAACAAATGTAAGCTACTCTCTTACATTTATTCGTCTCTTATCATATGCTTATGTTTATATATGTGTATATGTGTGTGTGTGTGTGTGTGTGTATGCGCACATGTGTGTGTAGTTATATACATCCTCTTGGTAAAGTGCCTGTTCATGTCCTTTGCCCATTTCTTAATTGGGTTCTTTACTGCTGAGTTATGAGAATTCTTTTTATGTTCTAGATGCATCCTTTGTCAGATATATAATTTAAAAATATTTTCTCTGAGCTTATCTTTTCATTATTTTAATAGACTCTTTCATAGACAATTAAAAATTTAAGTCCAATTCATCAGTTTTAAGTGAATTTTTAACTATGTGTCATGTCTAGGGCCTCTGTATCTAATTTCAGATCATGAAGAATTTCTATTGTTTCCTTCTAAAATGTGTCTAGTTCTGCTTTTTAATTTTACCTGTTTGATCCATTTTGAATTAACTTGTGTAGCAGGTGTGAGATTCAGATCAAAGTTCTTTTT
>SJYQ01004071.1:0-18761 GCA_006410935.1 Redunca redunca
ATGGTATGGGGTGGGAGATGGGAGGGGATTCGTGTTTGGGAACGCATGTACACTCGTGAATTAATGTCAATGTTTGGCAAAACCAATACAGTAATGTAAAGTAAACTAAAGTAAAAATAAAAATTATTAAAAAAATAAATAAATAAAGTATACAGAACAAAGTGATGCAGTGCATTAACATACATGCTGAGGCCTGCCTTTCCATTTTTCAGAGATTAATTCACCAGTGTCAACCATCTTCCAGTAGCTATAGAAATTATTATAGAATTACTAGCTACTTCCATACTTGGGCTCAGCTAGGATGAAATAAAGAAAGGTGAGTGCCAAAGAATTAATGCTTTTGAACTGTGCTATTGGAGAAGACTCTTGAGAGTCCCTTGGACTTCGAGGAGATCAAACCAGTCCATCCTAAAGGAAATCAGTCCTGAATGCTCATTGGAAGGACTGATGCTGAAGCTGAAACTCCAATACATTGGCCACCTGATGCGAAGAACTGACTCCTTGGAAAAGACCCTGATGTTGGGCAAGACTGAAGGCAGGAGGAGAAGGGGACGACAGAGGATGAGATGGTTGGATGGCATCACCAATTTGATGGACATGAGTTTGAGCAAGCTCTGGGAGTTGGTAATGGACAGGGAAGCCTGGCATGCTGCAGTCCATGGGGTCGCAGAGTCAGACATGACTGAGCGACTGAAATGAACTGAACTGTGGATGAAATTCACTTCCCTTAAACTACAGTTTGAATTTCTTTTTGTGCTGACATTCATTCCACTGACAGTCTCATCAGTCCCATCCAGTTATGTTTCCATAAGAAGGAGAGAAAACCATGACAAAGAAAATCCAAAATACAATAATTAAGACTAGAAGAAGGTTGGCATACACACACTGCTATGTATAAGATACTTAATAAAAACATAATTTTACCTGTACCAACCCCTGTACCCAAGGTTTTCTCTCACAGTTTTTATACAAGATGGCAGAGTAGAAGGACGTGCACTCATCTTCTCTTGTGAGAACTCCAAAATTGCAACTCACCACTGAACAACCATTGACAGGAGAATGTTGGATTCCACCAAAAAAGATACCCCATGTCCAAGGGCAAAGGAAAAGCCCCAACAAGGTGGTGAAAGTGAAAGAAAGTGAAAGTGAAGTCACTCAGTCGTGTCCGACTCTTTGTGACCCCGTGGACTGTAGCCTACCAGGCTCCTCCCTCCATGGGATTCTCCAGGCAAGAGTGCTAGAGTGGGGTGCCATTTCCTTCTCCAGGGGATCTTCCCGACCCAGGGTCTCCTGCATTCCAGGCAGACGCTTTAACCTCTGAGCCACCAGGCTGTTAGGAGGGGCAAAATCGACAGTAGCCTGCCATGGGGTCAGGGGCACAGAATCCACCCGTCGGGCATAAGGCCTTTGAAAGGAGGTCTCCATAACCTCTACCATAGTTTGGCCTCAGGCCAAACTACAGGAAGGGAACACAGCCCCACCCAACAACAGAAAACTGGATTAAAGATTTACTGACCAGAGCCCTTTCACAGCATCATCTTTTAGGATTTGAAATAGCTCAACTGGAATTTCATCACCTCCACTAGCTTTGTTCATAGTGATGCTTCCTAAGGCCCGCTTGACTTCACATTCCAGGATATCTGGCTCTAGGTGAGTGATCACACCATCATGATTATCTGGGTTGAGAAGACCTTTTTTGTACAGTTCTGTGTATTCTTGCCACCTCTTCTTAATATCTTATGCTTCTGTTAGGTCCATACCATTTCTGTCCTTTATTGTGCCCATTGTTGCATGAAAAGTTCCCTTGATATCTCTAATTTTCTTGATGAAATCTCTAGTCTTTCCCATTCTATTGTTTGCCTCTATTTCATTGTGCCGATCACTGAGGAAGGCTTTCTTATATCTCCTTGCTATTTTTTGAAATTCTGCATTCAAATGGGTATATTTTTCCTTTTCCCCTTTGCCTTTTGCTTCTCTTCTTTTCATAGCTATTTGTAAGGCCTTCTCAAACAACCATTTTGCCTTTTTGCATTTCTTTTTCTTGGTAATGGTCTTGATCACTGCCTCCCATACAGTGTCAAAAACCTCCATCCATAGTTCTTCAGGCACTCTGTCTATCAGATCTACTCACCTGAATCTATTTGTCACTTCCACTGTATAATCATAAGGGATTTGATTTAGCTCATACCTAAATGGTCTAGTGATTTCCCCTGCTTTCTTCAATTTTAGTCTGAATTTGACAATAAGGAGTTCATGATCTGAGCCACACTCAGCTCCCAGTCTTATTTCAGCTGACTGTATAGAGCTTCTCCATCTTCAGCTACAAAGAAAATAATCAATCTGATTTTGGTATTGACCATCTGGTCAGTGTCCATGTATAGAGTCTTCTCTTGTGTTGTTGGAAGAGGGTGTTTGCTATGACTAGTGCATTCTCTTGGCAAAACTCTGTTAGCTTTTGCCCTGCTTCATTCTGTACTCCAAGGCCAAATTTGCCGTTTACTACAGGTATCTCTTGACTTTCTACTTTTGCATTCCAGTCCCCTATAATGAAAAGGACATATTTTTTTGGGTGTTAGTTTTAGAAGGTCTTATAGGTCTTCATAAAACCATTCAACTTCAGCTTCTCCAGCTTCTACTGGTCAGCGTAGAGACTTGGATTACTATGATACTGAATGGTTTGCCTTGGAAATGAAAAGAGATCATTCTGTCGTTTTTGAGACTGCATACAAGTACTGCATTTCAAACTCTTTTTGACTATGACTATGAGGGCTACTCCATTTCTTCTAAGGGATTCTTGCCAACAGTAGTAGGCATAATTGTCATTTGAGTTAAATTCACCCATTCCAGTCCATTTTAGTTCTCTGATGCCTAAAATATTGATGTTCACTCTTGCCATCTCCTGTTGGACCACTTCCAACTTGCCTTGATTTCATGGACCTAGGATGGATTCTAGGTTCTTATGCAGTATTGCTCTTTACAGCACCAGACTTTACTTCCATCACCAGTCACATCCACAACTGGGTGTTGTTTTTGATTTGGCTCTGCCTCTTCATTCCTTCTGAGTTATTTCTCCACTGATCTCCAGTGGAATATTGGGCACCTACCGACCTGGGGAGCTCATCTTTCAGTGTCCTATCACTTCATGGCAAATAAATGGGGAAACAGAGGAAACAGTAACAGACTTTATTTTGGGGGACTCCAAAATAATTTCCGGAGAAGGCAATGGCACCCCACTCCAGTATTCTTGCCTGGAAAATCCCATGGATGGAGGAGCCTGGTGGGCTACAGTCCATGGGGTTGCTACGAGTCAGACATGACTGAGTGACTTCACTTTCACGCATTGGAGAAGGAAATGGCAACCCACTCCAGTGTTCTTGCCTGGAAAATCCCATGGATGGAGGAGCCTGGTGGGCTACAGTCCATGGGGTCGCTACGAGTTGGACACGACTGAGTGACTTCACTTTCACGCATTGGAGAAGGAAATGGCAACCCACTCCAGTGTTCTTGCCTGGAGAATCCCAGGGATGGGGGAGCCTGGTGGGCTGCCGTCTATGGGGTCGCACAGAGTCAGACATGACTGAAGCGACTTAGTAGCAGCAGCAGCAGCAGAATCATTCCAGATGGTGGCTGCAGCATGAAATTAAAAGATGCTTGCTCCTTGGAAGAAAACTTATGACCAACCTAGATAGCATATTCAAAAGCAGAGACATTACTTTGCCAACAAAGGTCCATCTAGTCAAAGCTATGGTTTTTCCAGTAGTCATGTACGGATGAGAGAGTTGGACTGTAAAGAAAGCTGAGCGCCAAAGAACTGATGCTTCTGAAATGTGGTGTGGAGAAGACTCTTGAGAGTCCCTTGGACAGCAGGGACATCCAACCAGTCCATCCTAAAGGAAATCAGCCCTGAATGTTCATTGGAAGGACTGATGGTGAAGATGAAACTCCAATAGTTAGGCCACTTGATGCGAAGAGCCGACTCGTTTGAAAAGACCCTGATGCTGGGAAAGATTGAAGGCGGGAGGAGAAGGGGACAACAGAGTATGAGATGGTTGGACGGCATCACTGACTTAATGGACATGAGTCTGAGTAAACTCTTGGAGTTGGTGATGGTCAGGGATGCCTGGCATGCTGCAGTCCATGGGGTTGCAAAGAGTCGGACATGCCTGAGTGACTGAACTGAACTGAATTGAGTACAGCCCTGCCCATCAGAGCAAAACCCAGATTCTCCTACAGCCAGTCCCTCCCATCAGGAAGCTTCCATAAGACTCTTATCCTTATCCATCAGAGGGCAGACAGAATGGAAACCACAATTATAGAAAACTAACCAAACTGATCACTTGCATCACAGCCTTGTCTAACTCAATAAAACTATGAGCCATGGCTGTGTAGGGCCACCCAAGACAGATGGGTCATGGGTGAGATGGGAGAGATCTGGGTCATGGGAGAGATCTGACAAAACGTGGTCCACTGGAGAAGGGAATAGCAAACGACTTCAGTATTCCTCCCCTGAGAACCTCATGAACAATACGAAAAGGCAAACAGAAATGTCACTGAAAGATGAACTACCCAGGTCGGTAGGTGCCCAATATACTACTGGAGAAGAGTGGAGAAATAGCTCCAGAAAGAATGAAGAGGTGGAACCAAAGCAAAAACAAATCCCAGTTGTAGATGTGGCTGGTGATGGAAGTAAAGTCTGATGCTGTAAAGAACAGTATTGCATAGGAACCTGGAATGTTAGGTCCATGAGTCAAAGTAAGCTTGAAGCGGTCAAATAGGAGATGGCAAGAATGAACATTGACATTTCAGGAATCACTGAACTAAAATGGATGGGAATGGGTGAATTTAACTCAAATGACCATTACATCTACTACTGTGGGCAAGAATCCTTTACAAGAAATGGAGTAGTCCTCATAGTAAAAAAAAAAAAAAGGGGGGGGGGTACAAAATGCTGTACTTGGATGCAATCTCAAAAATAACAGAATTACCAATGTTCGTATCCAAGGCAAACCATTCAATATCACAGTAATCTAAGTCTATGCCCCAACCACTAATGCCAAAGAAGTTGAAGTTGAATGGTTCTATGAAAACTTACAAGACCTTCTAGAACTAACACCAAAAAAAAGATGTCCTTTTCATCACAGGGGACTGGAATGCAAAAGTAGGAAGTCAAGAGGTGCCTGGAGTAACAGGTAAGTTTGGCGTTGGAGAACAAAATGAAGCAGGGCAAAGGCTAACAGAGTTTTGCCAAGAGAATGCACTGGTCATAGCAAACATTCTCTTCCAACAACACAAGAGATGACTCTACACATGAACATCACCCGACGGTCGGTACTGAAATCAGATTGATTTTTTTTTTTTGCAGCCAAAAATGGAGAAGCTCTATACAGTCAGCAAAAACAAGACTAGGAACTGACTGTGGCTCAGATCATGAACTTCTTATTGCCCAATTCAGACTTAAATTGAAGAAAGTAGGGAAAACCACTAGAACATTCAAGTATGACCTAAATCAATCCCTTACAATTTTACAGTGGAAGTGACAAATGGATTCAAGGGATTAGATCTGATAGACAGAGTGTCTGAAGAAGTATGGACAGTGGTCCGTGACATTGTACAGGAGGCAGTGCTCTAGATTCAAGAGATTAGATCTGATAGAATGTCTGAAGAAGTATGGACAGAGGTTCATGACATTGTACAGGAGGCAGTGGTCTAGACCATCCCCAAGAAGAAGAAATGCAAAAAGGCAAAATGGTTGTCTGAAGAGACCTTACAAATAGCTGAGAAAAGAAGAGAAGCTAAAGGCAAAGGAAAAACCATAGTTTTGACTACATGGGCCTTTGTCAGCAAACTGATGTCTCTGCTTTTTAATACACTGTTAGGTTTGTCCTAGCTTTCCTTCCAAGGAGCATGTCTTTTGATTTAATGGCTGCAGACAGCTGCAGTGATTCTGGAGCCCAAGAAAATAAAATCAGTCACTTCCACTTTTTGCTTCCACTTTTTGCCCTTCTATTTGCCTTGAAGTGATGGGACCATATAGGGCAGGTGCCATGGTACAATTTGTTCTGCAGCCATCCCTTAGGGGACTGGAAAGCAGTCTCCAAGGACAGCTGGAGGAATGATGGGCCTTTGGCCTGGAAACCCTCCACCCCATCTGGCTGAGCTGCCCTTCCCAAGTGACAGATCTTCGACAGACCTTCCCCTAGCCATGGTTCTTCATGAGTGAGAACACAAGATTGGGTGAGAACACAAGCCTGGGTGAGAAAAATAAATATTTATCACAGGAAGAGCTCTCCCTAATTTAACTATCAACTGAGTATAACTGTGTGCAGTGAACTCCTTTATAGCCCTTCACAGAGTATTTATGGTTATTACTCATAAGTGAAATTGAGTGTCCCAACATGATTTTGAGCTTGATGAAATCATAGTTAATAGCACCATCATGAATGCTTCTTACAATTAATTAGCCTTGAATTTCTAATACTAAAAACATTGCTTTGCCATCCTGTCATTACTTGTAAAGTACAGAGTTTATTGTTGAAATAAAGATGAGAGGAAGAATACTGTTATTATGAACCAAAGACCACTGGAGTTCTAGTCTAGACTCTGGAGAAGTGGATCTCCAATCTGAGTGTGCTTTAGAATCACCTGGAAGGCTGGTTAGACACAGACTGCTGGGCGCACCCCCTAGAGTCTCTGACTCAGTAGGTCTGGGATGCAATCTGTGATTTTTCATTTCTAATGGTTTCCCGAGTGATGCTGATGCTGCTGGCCCAGGAATCACACTTGGAGCATCACTGGTCTAGAACATTCCTCTTGCTCTCTTTCTCCACCCTTATACCTAGATGTACACAGGGATACGTATATGTGCAGGGATGTGAGGTCTGCAATCATAACACATCATTTCAGTCAACAGAGGCCTTTATACCTTTCCAACGAGTCCCAAATCTTCAGAGTAACTTCTGCCAGTTTTGATAATTAGGGGAATAAAATTATGATAAAAAATAATGGTGTGCGTCTAATAAGCCAGAGGTTGCAAACTAGCTACTTTGACCTTGACAGTGTTGACCCTCACAGTATTTTTGCTTTTAAGCTGTTACATGAATTGGAAACATTAAGAATGACTAGATATTGAAACATGGAGAAGAAAAGTGGTTGCCAAGGGATTGGGAATAGGGGAAATGGAGTGAGCCTGGTAAAAGGATAGAACCTTCAAGATGAATCAGGTCTGAGGCTCTAATATATAACATGGTGACTAGAGTTAATAACACTATATTTTATAACTGAAACTTGCTAAGAGAGTAACACTTAAATGTTCTCACTGAAATAAATTTTTAAAATAATAATGGTTGTGCATAGGAATAATGGGAAAATTGGGGCTGAATATATGACTTTGGGTTGACATGAGCAGGGATAGAAAGCCCTTGTTATCCATCATCTTGAAGTACCCTACCAAGCACGTGAGTCAGATTTGCCTCTTCTTTGTCAAGTGTGATGGCCTCAAAATACCAAACCCACAGATACTTGAGCTGGTAAGAGAGCAGAGAGCCCTGAGAGGGCTCAGCTCTCCCTCACCCTGGTGTAGAGTTGCTCCTTTCCTCTCTATTCAGGATCACCTCTTCTAGGATTGAGGCAAAAGGGCTGGTGGCCCTTCTGCTTGCCTCACCCAAATGATTCAAAGTTATGAACCACTCACCAAACACAGATGTCATCATGTGTCCATTTAGCTTAATGTCTTAGAACAAGTCTAAATGCATCCTCCCTGCACTCAGCTGTTTCAACTCTAGAGATCTGGGACAAAAGGTTATCAGGAAAGACCCAGTTTCATTCTTTTTAGCAGCGAATATTCCATTGGGTGTATGTACCCATCCTTACTCATTCCTCTGCTGATGGACATCTAGGCTGCTTCCATGTCTGGGTGCGGTAAACAGTGCTGCAGTGAACACTGAGGTACATGTGTCTTTTTGACATATACTCAGGGTATATGACCAGTAGTGGGCTTGCTGGGTCATATGGTAGTTCTGCTTGTTTTACAACATGGAAATACCCTGCCATTACAGGTACAGCTGGGCTTCAGGAAAATATAGGTGGCTGATGGACTATAATGGCAGTTGTAGCTTAACCTTGCTATTAGGGTCTAAGTTAATACAGGTTTTCTTTATATCACACATCTTGCTCTATAAAATGAACGTGCACCTGAGAAGCATGCATGGGTCAAGCTCTTTATGTAAAGCTAAATGTTATTCTCCTAGTGAAGAAGAATTCTTAGTTTCATAGATTCTTTATTTTCAGAGATAAATATTTTTCAGCATGCAGGAGTCCTAATATACCCATCATTAGTATTCATCTTAAAATTTTTTAATTAAAAAAATCTTTAATTGAAATATAACTGACATATAACATTGCATAATTTTAAGGTGTACAACGAAATGATTACTACCACAGCAATAGCTAACACCTCTATCATGTTGCAAAACTGTCATCTCTCTTTTGTGGTGAGAACAATTATCTCATCATCTGTTTAGCTGAAGTTCCAATACTTTGGCCACCTGATGCAAACCACCAACTCACTGGAAAAGACTCTGCTGCTGGGCAAGATTGAAGGCAGAAGCAGAAGAGGGTAACAGAGGACGATATAGATGGTTGGATGGCATCACTGATTCAATGGACATGATCTTGGACAAACTCCAGGAGACCGAGAGAGAAAGAGAAGCCTGGCATGCTGAGACAGAGAGAGAAAAGGAAGCCTGGCGTGCTGCAGTTCATGGGGTAGTGAAGAGTCAGACCTGACTTGGTGACTGAACAGCAAAAGTTTAGCACCCGTGAAGTTTATGATACAGTATTGTTGTCTATGTTCACTATGCTCTGCTTTCCATCTTCAGGACTTATTCATCTGCTAATTCCCAGTTTGTAACCTTAAATAAAACCTCCCTAAATCCCCCATCACATGCTTTGGTAACCAGAATTCTATTCTTTATTTTTAAAATATTTATTTTTGCAAAGTATTTAGCATACATCCATGAACAAGACAGAGTCCTGGCTCAAGAATATACAGTCTAGTGGAGGAGATGGCAGGTTAGTATTTACAAAGCAGCAAGAGAAGTGTTCTGATGGGAGGGAGAATCCCCATCAGAGCGTGATGCTGGGCAGAATTCAGTAAAGGGGCATCAAATGTGGTCATTGGGGAACAGGGTGGGATTACTCAAGAAGACCTATGGAAAGAATAGGTTGGATTTAACAAAAATAAATTTAAAATAAAGGAGGCGGAGGCAAGGATATTCCAGACATGGAGAGACAGCGGAGTATGGACAGTGAAGAAGGAGAAAGTGGAACCGATCAAAACTGACCTTGTGTTTCAATTTTCTAAAATACAGAAGCACCACAGTGAAAGGATTAAGAGGAGGGGCTTTGAAATCAAAGAGACCTGGGTTCCATGCTGGCTCATTTGAAAGTAATTTCTCCAGATCTCAGTTTCCTGTACTGGGCACAGAGTAAACATTTAAGAAATTTAAAATGCTAATTTTCTTAGTTACAAGTACATATTCATAAAGTAATATCATATACTCTATCCACAAGGGTCTTATTAACATGAGAAATGGCCAATTTTTTTTATTTCAAAAAAAAAAAAAGGAAGGAAGGAGGGAATATCTTTAGTCTCAAACCAGGGAAACAGTCAAACAGCAGATAATTAAATACCAGTTAAAGGCATTCTTTGGTTCACTATGTCAGCAAACATTTACTGAACCCCTAAGATGTTGCCACTGTTGTTCTAGATTTGGGGACTACAGTGGGAAATAAAATAGATGAGACTCCTTCCTCTTGGGGAATTTACCTATCTTTGGGGAAAACATATCAAATAAGAACAAACTAGATCACTCCAGAATTTAAATAGTGAAAAGTAATGAGAGATTTAAAATATGGTGACTGTGATGGAGAAATCCACAGTTAAGGATGACTTTTTAGATAGGGTGGTCAGTGGAGCCCCTGCTGAGAAAGCACCATTTGAAGGTGACGAGAAAGAGCAAACCATGGGAGAGCTCAGGACAGGATGTCCCAGCAGAGGGGCAGAAAGAGCTGAGTGGGCTCAGGGCCACGCCACAGTCCCCAGGAGGAGAGGGGCAGCAGACAAGGTGAAGAAGCTGATGCCAGACCCAGTTAGGGCACACAGGCCATGACCCAGGTTTGTTCTTAACACTATGGGAAGCCATAGCAAGTCCAGGAAAGGACTGAAACAGAGTTCTAGTCCCCATCCCCTATCTCCTTATTTAAGGGCTTTTTCCTATACTTTCCTGCATGCCTAATCCACTCTAGGAAGCCAAGAGACCTACCTTTCCTCTAACACAAAAGGCCTCCACTTCTGTGAACAAATATTGATTTTTAAATTTTCTTTCCACTATTCTGCTGCTAAGTCACTTCAGTCGCGTCCGACTCTGTGCGACCCCACAGACGGCAGCCCACCAGGCTCCCCCATCCCTGGGATTCTCCAGGCAAGAACACTGGAGTGGGTTGCCATTTCCTTCTCCTTCCCACTATTTTAGAGGTCTCTAGATTTCTTCATCTGTTTTACAGGTGTCACAGATTAAGTGCACTTCCTTGGAACTCGTATTCCTCCTTTGCTTCTCTTTTATCTCCTATGTATCACCTGGGGTGCTGACCCTTGCAGGCTGCTTGTCTGCCTGGGGCCAGCCAGTGAGAGGCATTTACAAGGAGTAGGAAAGGGAGAAACTAAGGTATTTCCTTGACCCCCTTCTGCCTTGGGTGGTTTCTCTGCATCTCCTGAATGGCTCCAAGTCCCACCTAGAAATCCCACGGCAGTGTTTGCTTCCACTAGATGTCCACAGAAGTCACATCACCTGTCACTCCGAGGCTTCTCTCTGTTACAAATCCATAGACTGCTTCACCATCCTGATCTGTTTGCATCGCCAACAATCTCATCACTGTGTAATCAATTCTCTGCGTGAAACTGTTGTAAATGCTGACGATTGGTTCTGCCCTCCCGCTGGGCCCTGGCCGACACAGATCTTGAGACCGACAAGTGATTTTGCAGGTTTGGCAACTGTCCTTTCATCGGCCGGGTGAGCATCTCCAAACACCCCACTTACTAGCACTATTGAAACCTAAGTTAGCTCAAGTCACCCTCTCACTTCCTTTGTTATTTTCCTTGGAACTAGTTTTGAAGGCTTCTTCCAGAGTACCAGTTAGGTAATGAGATATGGCAATTATCTACCCCAGCATTTAGATTTTAGGTACAGAATTCACTGGAAAGCAGTAATAAATTTCTATGAGCAGTCAGCACCATGGCCAGATCCAAAGGCCAGGGACAAAAACTGGAGTCCAGAAAAGACTTCAACAGAACTTTATTCCAGGGACAAGAGAGAGACAATGGACAAGTGATCATTGTTACTTGCAGAGCCTCCCTTCAATTTCTCAATATCTGTACTACTGTGTCACACAGAAACTAAACAATTAAAAGGGCAGATTTTGCCACATGCTGTGACAGCTCTTGGAGAAGGCAATGGCACCCCACTCCAGTGCTCTTGCCTGGAAAACCCCATGGATGGAGGAGCCTGGTAGGCTGCAGTCCATGGGGTCGCTAAGAGTCGGACATGACTGATCGACTTCACTTTCACGCATTGGAGAAGGAAATGGCAACCCACTCCAGTGTTCTTGCCTGGAGAATCTCAGGGACGGGGGAGCCTGGTGGGCTGCTGTCTCCGGGGTCTCACAGAGTCGGACATGACTGAAGCGGCTTAACAGCAGCAGCAGTGACAACTCTAGGAACAGTTAAAATTGAAGTGATCTCTATACCTCTACAACCTGTCCTGAAAATAATCTACCATATTTCATCAAATACAAGATGCTTTTAATTATATTATTTTATGGGCCACCAAGGAAAAAGAACTTGACCAATTGAAGTTTGATACAATGCTTTCTCATCATACCAACTGTGAGCTATGGTTCAATTTTGGATATATTAAAATACAACCAGTAAAAATGTCTTAGAATATGAAATACAGCATTGGCTCTGCTTAGGCACCTAAGTTTGTTTAACCAGGTAAACTGGCTAAAGGACTGGTCATTCTAGAACACCCTCAGGCTTGGGGCTTTGGGGAAGGCATTCATTAATAGAAGTTATGGATAGCCCCCCAGTCATTTAAATTATTAGTCCCAAATATCTCTTTGACCATATCAGTGAGTCTTTCAGTGGGTGAGAGTCTAATACTAAATGTGCCTCCTCCAATAATTACAATGTGGCCTTGGATGAGGTACTTAATCTTAATTTCCTCAACTATGAAGTGATAATGTCCTAAGATTCATTTCAACTCAATCTTCTATGTTTTTAAGTGAAAGGAGAAAATACTAACTAAACTACTGTCTGATTATGATCACTCAACTGACCAGCGGTACTCAATCAGGAATGTTCTGTTCCACAGGGTCAAATGTATGGTTTTTTCCTGCTTGTTGCAATAACTGGTATTGAAGTGATCTTTATACCTCTACAACCTGTCCTGAAAATAATCTACCATATTTCATTAAATATAAGATGCTTTTAATTATACAATATGTTATTGTTTTATGGGCCATATGTAATACGGGCATTTGGGCTTCCCTATTAGCTCAGTTGGTAAAGAATCTGCCTGCAAGGCAGGAAACCCTGGTTTGATCCCTGGGTTGGGAAGATCCCCTGGAGAAATGAAAGGCTACCCACTCCAGTATCCTGGCCTGGAGAATTCCATGGACTTTATAGGTGCAAAGAGTTGGACACAACTGAGCGACTTTCACTTTCACTTTTACTGGCATTTAATGCATGAAAGCCATAGATACAAAGCAGCAAACTCACACCCAAAATGCCAATAGTGCTCAGACTGAAATATGCTGACTGAGATCTTCTGCAAAGGGGTTTATGATGGTGGACAGAAACCACTGTGCTTGTGTTCTGTTTCCACTATGATTCTTTCTAATTTTATTGTAATGATTTAATGTCAATAGCTAGACAAGAGAGATAGCAAGATTGTCACTCACGCAATGCCTAAGGACCACCCTCCCCCCACCCCCACGTTTTCTCTCAAGATGACAATCTAAATCTTAACATTCTCCCGGGAACTTTTCAAGTTTCAAGTTTCTTACATGTATAATGAGCTCTGCATTTAAGGTGATGAAGCCAGCCCTACATTTAAGGCAATAACTTCCTTCATGAGTTGAAATAAGTTTCCCACTGCCTTATCATATTGTTCACTATTCCATACATACACATAGCATTATGACTTACCTTCCAGCTGCTCTTTGGTGGAACATGTTGAGAAGAATAAAGGAACCCAGAGAACTTATAGATAAATGCCCTCACATTGCAGGTAAGAAAATGAGCCCCTCTTTGGTGAAGGAGTGTGTCCAAGGTCATTCACCTAGTTATAGCAGCCTGAAAATAGGCTTTTAGTCTCTTGACTCAGAGTCCAGAGGTTTTCCCCACACCAAGTGTCCATTATAGTTGTTGAGAGAAGGAAAGTCCTCAACAGTTCTGAGTCAGCCTTCTGCTCAGCAGATAGGTGAACACCTCGGCATAGAACTTTGTTGACCCACTGCCCGGGGAATGGGCTACTCTTCCCCTGACACACATGCAAATATTGGATTGGCCAAAAAGTCCATTTGGATTTTCCTGTAAGGCGTTACAGAAAATCTGAACATTCTGGCTGACCCAATACTTCGGTATTTCCTAATAATTATATCCTTGCATACTTGTCTGCATGTTTGCTCAAGTAGTCGTGTCTGACTCTGAGACCCTATGGACTGCAGCCCACCAGGCTCCTCTAGCCATGGAATTTTCCAGGCAAAAAGTGCTGGAGTGAGTTCGCACTTCCTACTCCAGGGAAGCTTCCCGATTCAGAGATCAGACCCTGGGCTTCTGCTGCATCTCCCACATTGCAAGCAGTTTCTTTACCACGGCTCTACCTGTCAGCACTGTGACATCAATACAGTTTCGAATCTTCATTCAAATGTTGCAAATTGTCTTTCCGTGGCCTCCTTCTGGTCCACAGTCCAACCCAGGGACCCACAAGGAAATCAGCTGCTGTGCCACCAAAACCTTCCCCAATCTAGGACTGGTTCTCAGACTTTTACTTCCACTCATGAAGACTCACTCATGAAAAATACAGGCCAGTTATTCTACAGAACATCTTCCAATTTGAGTTTGTCTGATGCTTCCTCATTCATTTTAAATCATGTGTTTTGGGTCAGGAACCACAGGACTGATGTAGAAAAGTACTGTTCTTGTTAACTCCATGCGCTCAGACTGATGAGCTGAGCACCAACACCCCTAACATTTGTTGATTAAAAGTTTTCCAAAGTAAATTATACCATCTTTCTGGCTCACAAACTAGAGTTTATAGACCTAATTAGTCTTTTCTGTATGGTTCTTGGTCTTTCAGTTAGTCCTAAAGGGTATTGTTTTTAAACATAAACAATTATACAACTGCAAGGGTAGAAAGTATAGAAGACGGGGCTGAGTAGGGACTAACCTTGGAAAAACATTATTTCAAGGTTATTGCTTGAAATAAATTTTAATACCTGTTTATTTTCTGATTCATTCTTTCTTTATACTAAAGGAGAATTTGAAATAACATTCTGCTCCACTGAGAGTTCAGATCAGTTGGGTTCCATTCAGCTGTGTTTGATGCAAAATTAAAACAGTTGCTATATCTGAATAACTCTTTTCCCTTACTTAACACTGATATAATAGGCATTTTAACCTGTCCTGAAAACCATAAATTGTATAGCTTATAGCTTGAGAATTCTAGCCTTTGAGATTCAGGTTTCTCCCAACTTTCTGGAACCTTTAAGGATTATAAATCTGTTGTTACCGAGACTTTGCTACAGCGACCATCTAAAGGCATGCAGTCTGTCACACACATCTGACAAAGCAATCTCAAGGAGGAGCTCTCAGACAAGAAGAGAAGCCTCCTTCTGTTGTCCCACTGTCCTTGGGCNTCTTACAGATGATATGGAGTAGGCTTATGGCATCCCAGAGAACCAGGAGACACCAGCAAAGGACAGAGTGATGGAGGGTGAATGCTTCCTTGTACTTTTTTCAGGGTAGGAGATATCTGATATCATCACCTCATCCGCTTTGGAGGCGGCATACACTTCTGCAAAGGGTAAGGAACTTTTCAAGTCACAGCTTGTTTATGAAGAAAATAAATACAACTTAAAGCATACTACCCCTTTCACATGAATCTAAACAAATTCTGGGGAAAGTGCTAGACCCAATGTCACATTCCCTTTGGCACATTCCATTCTGCAGGCATTGTGTCTGCTGTCCTGTGTCCCTCCTTTGAGGGCCTGAATTCCCTCTCATCACACCCCAGCTGTTAGATGAGGTCACGCCAGCTGTGGTTCCTTGCGTCACTGTCAGGCTGCCTAACATACGGCTTCTCAACCGTACGAAAAGGACACCTGTGAGTCAGGAAGATGTCCTTGGAGTGTCGTTACTTCTTGGATTTACTCACTCTCTTTTGTCAGTGTATGGAATGGATGTCGAAATGACCAGCTAAAGTCCCCGGTATGTATGTATGATGACAAATTCTCTTGAATGAGCACTTACTTTGTGTCAGACACCACAATAAACACATTACTCATGTAGTATTATCTTATTCAAGCCTTATAACAGCCCGTTTCTTTCAAGTGGGGGAAGGGGAGCTCTAAGTTCTTACCCGACGTCAGTACTTATCAAATGGAAGAAAGAGAAATTAAATCCAGGTGTGCGTAACCTTAAAGCTTTTTTTTTTTAAAACAATACATTAACCGAATCACTGATTACTCTTGTCCGTGTCAATTTCTCTCCTGTCTAAAATCATTCAAACACCTAGAATATACATCAAATCATCAATTTATCCACAGACAATAATTCATTACTCACTGAATGATTCTAGTGTGTTGGAGCCCATCTGAATCACAGAGACGGTGTCTTTGTATCTTTAATGTTCCCTGAGTGACCAGTCCAAGGCTGGCCACAGAGGCTGGGCTTAAGTGTTGCCTGAATGAATGACACTGGAGGTGATTTGCAGAATGAGTGTGTGTGTGTGTGCACACGCATGCACGCACGATTCACACCATAGAATCAGAGTTAGAAGGAATTTTAGAAACTGTTTTGTCAAGCCTTATCTGATGCTTAAGTCCTTTCATATCCATTCATTCATAGTATGATAGGGGATATAGCAAAAGCATGGACAAACAGAAGACTGCATTCATCAGAATTGAGGTGAGTGGGACAGGGCAGAAGTCTCACAGTATCATAGACTACACTAGAATGAAAAAAAATTGAGAATCAAGGCATAATCCTTCAAGGCTTAAATTACTGTCTGAGTCCACATGTTCCCTGGGGGGAGTCAGAAAGCCCACAGGTGTCCTGGATGCAGACACATCAGTTTCCATACACAATGGCCCTAACCAGTACTGCTTTCTGCATGGGCTACCATCACTTATGGCGTGTATCTGGTGGGCTCTGCTCTATGGGTGGCTCTAGTTCACTAGTTCTCAAGCTTTACAAGGCAACAGACTCACAGATTGCCGGCCCCACCCCTAGAGCATCTGATTCAGGAGATCTGAGTAGAGTCTAAGAATCTGCATTTCTAACAAGTCCCCAGGAAATGCTGATGCTGCTCGTCCCGGGACACACTTTGAGAACCACTGTTGCACTTGATGTTTGTTGCTGCTATTGTTTGTTTTCCCATGCAAACTCACACAACTGCAACAGTGGAGATGGTGGTGAAAACCCACCTAGTTGTAAACCCTCCGCTTTTCTATGGTCCTCAAATCCACACCTGACCTCCCTCTTGAATTCCAAACAGATGTATTCAGCTGCCCACCAGACATCCACATCCATGTGGCCCACAAAAGCCGCCCACTCAACATGTTCCACCTGAATTCACTATTTAGATCTTTCCTTCTTTTCTGAACTTTCTATCTCTGCTTGTGACATCAACGTTCACTCAATTTAGAAACCTCAAAGTCGTCTTCAACTTCAGCTTTTCTTCTTATATCTAATGTCATTTAATTCTAGCATTTAAGCTCCCCAATGGCAGATATTTAGTCTGTTTTATGTACCATTATATCTCCAGCACGTCTAAGTGATACCTGGATTCACAGGGTATTGAAGGAATGAATTCTCTGAAACTCCTCTCTAATCTGTGCGGTGGGTCAAGCCTTATCCCTCACCTGTGCCATGACAATAACCTCCTGCCCAGCTTCCCTGCCTGAGTGTAACGTCAGCTCCAATCCTCTGTACTTCCATGTTGAAAGCACAAACTGAGTAACATCACAAATGTCATGTTACAGACTTCTGATCAGACTTTGCATAACTCTCAGCATAAGGTGCTACACAACACAAGTAAGATACTATACAAAGCACTTCACACTTTGGCATCAATCTTGCTGTCCACCAACACCAGGATCTCAGTCCCCCAGACGAACCCTACATGCCGGTCTTCCTCCCATGCCAGACACAACCTTATTTCTGTAACTCTGTACATGCGATGCTATACCTTTCTAACAATGTACTCATCTGCCTTTCATCACCTGAAAATGACATACTCTGTCAAGACCGGGTGACAATGTCACATCCACTATCAGCATTTTTAAAAACAGTCCCTTGATCCCTCTGCCCCAGTACACATGTATATACTCCAAGGGGAATTACTGATCCAATCTCTTTAATAATAGCCTTTGTATCTGCACTATAACATATACCCAGACTATATTTTACGGTGATTATTTTGTTACAGCAGTATCTTATCCACAGAGGAATCTGAGTGCTTGTAATACAGAGGCTGTTTCCCTTCCTCTTGTAATCACTAGTATCTAACCCAGAGTCTGACAGAGAGAGGTCCTCAAAATGTTTGCTGAACTGGCCTCAATTTAATTTAGTTAGCATCAATCGGAGAGTAAGGAATAAACAAACAGTCCTGGACTTAGTGAGACTAATTCTCTGAGGTCTTCACCATCAAGGCCAAGCTGAAGACTAAAGTAATTACTTGGGTAGATAATTCATGAAAGAAGGAAAACCATTTGCATTTGAATGCTCTATGGAGGATTTTCTGCTTGTTGATGTTTCTGGAATTTTTCAGATAATGGCTTCAATTCTTTGATTCTTTCTTTAGTATAGAGAGTAGGCCAGAAAGTTAATCTAGCAATCACTCTCCCATCTTAAACCAGGCAACTTTCAACCAGTTATGCTGAACCGAAAGTGTCCATAAAACCAGTAATATATACACATATTATAGAATGCCATAATGTAGGGGTTGACGGGTGTGCAAGGTTCAAATTCAGCCCTCCAAAGAGTTCCGAAAGAACGGCAGTTGGTGTTAAGTTGCTTTCCTGCTATTTTAATAACCTCAGATCTGGCTACCATTTATTCATGCCCTTAGAAATTCTCAAGGTCGCGGAAGGAAGGGGGCGGGGGGAGACAATTCAGTAAGTGATATCTGTAGCCCAGTGTGGAGGAGTCCTGTGTCCCAGGAACAAAATCCAATCCAGGACGCATAGGGCGCCTGGGAACCACAGGGGACGCCCAGTTCAGGTGGCAGGTGTCTATGCGTCTGTCTCCTTCTGAATGCACGTGTGCGGGCAGAGGGGTAAGGGGTAAGGTCATCTCTGCCTCGAAAATGCAACAATATGCCCGCCCCTCTTAAAACAAATACACACACACTCTCACAGACGCAAATCCCCAGCACCTGCTTCGGAAGGCCCTCCCTCCAAGGCTGGCGCGGGGGGGGGGA
>SJYQ01004071.1:19196-149177 GCA_006410935.1 Redunca redunca
AGAGAGAGAGCGCGTGAAAGAAAAGAAATGGGGCTGGTGAGCGTCTAGCAGGGGGCGTCACTCAAACTGTTGAGAGCTGACTGCAGGAGGGAGTTGCCAAGGTGACGGAAGGTTCCCGCCGCCGCCGCCTTCCTCCGAGGGCCAAGAGAGGGAGCCTCCTCGTGCCTGGTTGCGGCCAAGCCATACACAAGAAGGGAAATGAGACATCGGGTGTCTTGGGAACAGAACTACACTTCTCCCTATCTGGCTAGCATCAACCAACCAGTCAATCAATCGATCATCTATTTATACACCTGTGCAGTCTCCAGCACCAATCGCCATCCCCTTGGTTACCACCCTCCCCATTAGATTATTACCACATCTAGAGGTGCCAGGGAAAATACAGGACACAGTTGAATCTGAATTTCTGAGAAACGTGATTTTATATGATAGAAGACAGTCATACCAAAAAATATTATTCACTATTTATGGGAAATTCAAATTTAACTAGATTTTTTTTTGTTGTTGTTTTTTACTAAATCTCACCACCCTTCTCACCCTACTGAAAAAGCTGCCTTCCGTCTTAATTCTAGACTCTCTCTGGTTCACAGCCAATTGACAAGCTCTCACTCTGTCCCCCTGAACTTCACCTTCAGCTGGACCTGTGGTTCTCAACCATAAGTCTGTACATCACACTCAACCAGGGAGCTTTCACCCAGACTTACTAAATCCTCAAGGCCCACTCCACAGAAATCCAAAGTATTTTTTTTAATACATGTGTCATATAGAGTGACTACTTTGAAGAGTAACTCTCATTTGAACAACCTGGTTTATCTATTTACTCGGCTATGGCTATGGTCTGTCTCCCCTGCCCTGCCCCGCCCCACCGCCTGTTAGAATATTACCTAAGAGCAGAGCTCTCAGTGCACCACCTAAAACAGGCTGCCACACTGTGTGCTCCACAACATTTGCTCGTTAGTCAAACCTCACACACGTCTATATGTTCCCCCATGCCCCAAACACAGTCCTTGCCCAAGGCAGGCACTCCGTACATTTCTGTGGATGAAATGGGTGCTGAGTTGGTTCAGTCACTGCTTTCCCATCCTTATGGGTTCCTAAGAAGGAACACCTGGGCGCTCACCGTGAACACCAGCCGGGTCCACTGATCCTCACCTGTACACACATGGACATGCTACCCCAAACCCTGCTCACACTCCCAAGAAGAAAAAACGTGGCTCTGGACCCTGCTGTGCAAAGCTGGATCTAGACAACCAAGAGTCCAAATGGTTCTTAAATCCTCAGCCTTCCGTATACTTTCACAGCATCAAATATAAAAGTACTCAAAGGAAGCCATAACCTGGTTTGCCACCAATCCTTAGTAAAGTGGATTTTGGGTTTTTCCTAGGTCACCACTACCAGGGCACATGGAAATACTGGAGGTGATTCTTCCTTTTGCTCAGTAAAGCTTCTTCAGACTCAGCATGAAAATTCTTGGTTGGAAATCTAAGTTGATGGGCTTAGCCGGAATGCCAGTGCAAGAAAACCACTGTCTTTTCTGTACTTCCTCCCCATCTTTACTATTGACACATGATAGTAAAGGAAAGTGAATATCTGATTATTTAGCTCAGGTCATGAAAGGTCAAAGTTCTGGGTTGGGTCTGCATGGCCAGAGATTTCACCCCTAGCATACATCAGTCACACCGCAAAGCCCTGCCCTTGTACCCCAAAAGAAGCCAATAAAAAGGTAGATAGAAGCACAAATTTCATCACTGCTACTAGAAAAACAAACCAAAGTGCATTTCTTCTGAAAAAGGGGGTTATAACAGATGGTAGGATATTCCACGTCAGCCTGTAGAAGCCTGTTAGAAAAAGTTTTGATGTGTACTGATTTATTCCACCAGTGTACTTTTATCCATTTAATTCACAAGGACTCTGGTTTGCATGGCTGATAATTCTCATCTGCACAAAAAGAGCAACTGGTTTTTCCTGCTGTCATCAAATAAGTCATAGGGAATGGAATAGAAATTTATTGAGTAGTTGTAAAACCAAACAAACGAAAACATAGTATCTTAAGCAAACTTCTAGAGGACTTCCACATTCACACACCATGTTTGCTTCGGATCCTGGCAAGCCTGCTACTTCCTTATAAAAGGTGTGCGTGTACTGCACAGTGATAGGGGTCAATTATTAAAGAACCAGAGGTTAGGACAGAAGGCCACCTTGTGATAGATTTCAAAGAGTGGAGACTCAATTAAAATTTCCTTGTTTTTATCGCTTTATCTCCTTGCTTTATCGCTTGTTTTTATCCTGTGTGAAAAGATACTTCAGTTGGGGTCTCTCAGGTAATGAGTCTGACCGAACACCTGGAGCCGTGCCGTAACCAGCAGGAAGAACTGTCCGGGAAATATGAGAACAAAATTTTAGTATACGTGTACATATTTTTATTAACCAGGCAACACAGCCTAATGCTTAATGAATCTGGCTCTGGAGCTGGTTTGCCTGTGTTTGAATGCTGGCTCTTTTCATTACTAGCTATAGAACTTAAGAAAATTAATAATTTGTCCATGCTTATCTTCCTAATCTATAGAATGGGAATAATCATAACATTCCTCATCAGCTTGATACAACAGTTAGGTCAGTTCATTCATGTAAAATGCATACGGCAATGCCGTGTGCAGAGTGAGGGTCCATAATTGATAACATCATCACCATGCAAAGATCACAATGATCAACTGTCCACTTGACCAACTGTTTTTCTTACAGGGGCTGTGCAGGAGAAATGAATGCACACAGAACCCTGTTACAGATGAAATATGATCGGCAGCCATTGTGCTCACTTTAAATTACGGTTTTTAACCAAAATTACTAAGTGAGAGCACATATCTGAAATTAAATCACACTTCAGTGGAAAAGAGATAATGCATCATCATCTCAATTTATGTATTGCCTGTAACTTTTCAAGCACCGAAGATAAACTCTGCCCGACTCACAGTTACAGCAAAGGCTGAGTATCAAGTGTCCTGACTCGGTAATTGGTAGAATTAAGTTCTTATTTTGGCTTACCTCTGACTCAAGTATCCTGTGTCCTTATTTCTCCATCTATAACATGAAGACAAAACAAATACACCAGAAGACAAAGGTTCAGAAGAGAAAAGAAGCATGGAGCCTCAGACTGAGGGCAACAAATAATTCTTGTATCATGGCTGTGATACTAACAAGAGACAAAACTTGATTTTGGAAAAAAAACCTCTGAGGCTCAGGCAATTATATCTGCCTCTTGCATGCTATCCACAGATGCCAGATTAATAAATCAAAAACGTCCATGAAGACCTTTGTGCTAGCCATGATATAAATATATATGCTCTTCATGTCTCCTTAATAATACCAACAAAACTGAAAACAGATAACAGTTATCACATGTTTACTCTGTGCAAGGCGCTGAGCCAAGTCTTTGGGGCCAGACGATATTTTCCGTCTTTGGTTTTAGTCTTAGCACCTGACACAGTGTGGGTATATGCAGAAGATTAAAACATATTTACTGGCCTGAGATTCAAAGGATTTATAGTTCTAAAACTTGGGAATAGGTTTGAAAGTAATTGCCCTGTGAAGCAGTATTTTTCAAATTTCAGGCCATGATCCATAAATAGATTATGAAATTAATAGAGTAGCCTAAGACTAGAGCTAAAAAAACAAATGTAATACGTAATATCAGCATGTAGGTTAAGCAGTGAGTCAATCAAGGTGTTGAATCTTTATTTCACATACACACATGAATGTATATGATAGGGCATGACTTTTTAAAAGTATTTTTACTGAGCCACAGTTAAATTTTTCAAGAAAATGCTCTTGTAGAGGAATCTTGAACACGCTGCTTTACAAGAAAATATAAAACAGAATTTAAATTATTTCTTAACAAGAATAACATTTACCTGAGTATTTTAACATCTACTCGAGATGTTTTGGCTTTGCTTTTACTTTTAGTGGCTCACTCCCTTGTTTCTTAACGAAAAGGGTGACAAGGCTGATCTCTAGGCTATGTCCCTTTTCCTAGCTCTTAGCCCTTTGTATATTAACAAGGTTGGCCTCATTGTCCCCCCGATATAGGCACTGGCTTTGAGATGTTTTTCTGAATTCTGCCCTTTTTTTTCTGCAACTAAAACACAGCACTTAGCACAGAGCCGGACAAAGCATAGCGGTTCATAAGAAATATCTGTTGGATTAAGGTTGGTTAGGTGGCTGCCTGAAGGACAGAAATAGATCATGGCATGTCACAGAGCAATGCTAGGAGGCCCCTGAAGGAATACAATGAATTCTCTAACGGGTAACTATCCAGCTCGGGTCCTTCCCAGACTCAGAGATGAGTGCTACAGGAGAGAATGGGGGCTAAGCTCAGTATGCCCTTCCCATTCTTGCCTGAAATACCTACTGAGTCCCAGAGGTGACTGCAAGACCATTTCCTTCTGCTCTTCTGAACTGACTTTCCAGGGTGCAACGCTGGATCTAACATTCAGAGACTGGAGAGCACCTCTGAGACACGCAGACCCAAGGAGTGAATTGATCCCTCTCCAGTCCATCACCCCAGCCACCCCAAGTAACAGGCCCGCCCTGAGGTGCCCTCAGGTCAGCTATCCAGAAGCATCTAAAATAGAAGTGCAAAGCCAGAAGATGAGACGTTTGTGAAATGATAGATCTTTGGGGAAGTAAGCTTATGAGCTGTGAGCTATCCAGAAGCACGCCAGCCGCTGCACCAGCAGATAATACTGCTACTATTTACTGGTTATAAGCAACCCACTCTGACTTCTTGCCTGGAGAATCCCATGGCAGGCTCCATGGGGTCAGACACGACTGAAGCGACTCAGCACACACGCACCAAATTTCAAACCGTTGATACCCATTACCTCTCTGACTTCTTACAGCAACTCACAGAAGTATTAAAATCCACTTTACTGATTAAGAAATAGAGTCCTATAGAGCAGAAGTACAAGCAAACCTCATTTTATTGTGTATCACTTAGCTGCACTTTGCAGATATTGCTTTTTTTTTTTAACAAATGGAAGGTTTGTGCAGCCCTACATTGAGCAAGTCTGTTTATGTTGCATTTGTCACAGCATTTGCCTACTTCGTGTCTCTGTCACAGTTTGGTGATTCTCACAGTGTTTCAAAATTTTGCATTATTATTATGTTTGCTATGGTGATTTGTGATCCGTGATCTTTGATGTTGCTATTGTAATTGGGCATTTTTTAAGCAGTAATGTATTTTTTAATTAAGGCATATACATTGTGTTTTTAGATAGAATGCCACTATACACTTAACAGACTACAACACAGCATGAACATAACTTTTATATGCACTGAGAAACCTAAAAATTCTTGTGACTCACTTTATTGAGACAGTCTCTTTATTAAGGTGGTCTGGAACCAAACCTGCTATAATTTTGTAAATCTCCAAGCTGTGATTTTTGCCAAGCCTATAGTTTTTCCCAAGGTCACAATGCCTGTGAGTATAGGCACAACTCAAATTCACACCTGTCTAACTTTAGGTCCCAAGCACTTTGTACTACAATGAGGAGAATGAGTCTAACTCAAACACCCCGCTGACTTTTCTTTACATTTTAAAATTCATGACTATGAACTGACAAGATAATCCCATAGGACAGTGGAGCATTTTCCAGAATTCATGAGGTAACCACTGACTCTCTATTCTAATTTATTGAAGAACAAGAAGACTTCCAAGATAGGCTGGAATATTTCTGTAATGAGTTTAAAAAAAAAAAATCAATTCCAAGGTTGTAGAAGGAAATGAAAATCAGCATCTAAATATTATTCCACAATGAGTTCAGTAAGAGCCATCTGAATCATTCCAAGCAGCAATATCCTACATCCTAAGAAAAATTAAGAAGGAAGAAGGATTTGCAAACTCTGGTATGTGTGAGGAATATCCACTCCTGCTCCAGTAAGAAGAAAGTCATCCTGGAAGTTAGTGTTTGTCTGATAGGGATCGCAGAAGCTAACATGGACAGGACAAACGTAACTTATTCACATGATAGATAAACATTTACTGGGTACCTACCGCATGCCAGGCACTGCATTAGGACCAGGTGGACGCAGACCATAAGGAGAGAGGCACCATATGCCTTTCAGCGCAGTCCAGACCAGCGGATCAACAGAGGCTGTTGATGGAATTGCTGTCGTCATCTACAACATAATGCTTGCTTTGAAGAAAGGTTTCTCATGATGGGACTTCATGACCCAGGCTTCTTCTGGGAAAATCTCTCTATAGAAGCAGAGCATCACAAAGAATCCTGCCTTAGGCTGCTGACAGTTTTCACTTTAAGAAGGAATGCAGGGCCAGCTATTCTTGGATTTTGGTCTGACCAAGGAAGAGCTGGTAAACCAAGAGGGTGTAATGGTTTGAATCCTGGAAGGAAATCTTAGACAGGGAAGAAATCCTGAGCACAATCTAAAATGCATTCTCTTCTTCAGTTCAGAAAATTCTAAAATGGTAAGCAAACAAACCCCAAAACAACTACGCAAAAAAACAGATTGGTCCCATGGTAAGAGATGCTAAAAGGAAATAAAACAGATACAGCTGGAGGGAGGGGCAAAAAATGAAATTCTGACTAGGCATTTCTGGTGATCTCAAAAATGAAGGAAAAAGGCAATTTAACACAAATATAACATAAAACTAAATGCAATGTAGTATCCTGGACTGGATCCTAGAACGAATAAAGACATTAGTAGGAAATATCTTGAAACTGAATAAGCTAGAGTTAATAGTTCCGAACCTATGTTAATTTCTTGGTTTACATGGTACATTTATCAAAATGTACATTTAAATGTAAAATGTTGACATTAGGTGGAACTGGGCAGAGAATGTATGGGAATATCTGTCCCATTTTGCAAGTGCTCTATAAATCTAAAATTTTATTTCAAAATTTTGAAGGTTTTAAAAAACCACTATACAAGACATTCTTAGATGAACTCTCATGTTGAAAGAAATGCGACGATAAGAGGGCTAGATAATTAGGAAATGCAACACGGACAAGCCAGGAGCCATGATTGCATACAGTGCGCCCCCAAGTCCCCACCTTCTTCCCTGGGTCAGAAAAGCCAATGATCTCAATAGAATATGATGTCCCTGACAAGCAGTAAGAATAACACAGTGCTAGTTCAGACTACTTATGGAAGATTTTATACCCTTTTGGGTGGTACATTCTAAAGAGAATACAGTATTTTTATAGATAGAGTGAAGAGTCTTTTCTAAGGGATAGTGAAAGAGTAAGGAAAAAAAGAAAAGATTTAGGGAGCTGAAGGAACTCTGTCTCTAACTCGGAGGGCTGTCACATGTCAGGGAGACTACTGTATTCTTTGAGTTCCTGAAAGAGAAACTAATGCCAAAGCTAATGTTACACATGGAAATAGATACTTGGGTTCAATGGAACAGTTTGACAATCCACACTCAATGTGAGGTCAAGAACTCCCTGTGGTTGGACAGGCTCAAACAGAGGTTGAATGAGAGCTCCTGGTGGGTGTCTGAAGGGGATAAAGTTAGGGATATTATAGTTCTCGTTCCAGTGATAGTTCTAGTTCTAGCAATTTAGTTCCAGTAATGCAGCTTATAGCCTTTTTGGTGCCTCTTGACTTTATGATCAACTAAAACCCCACGGGAAATTCCATGGAAAGAGGCCCTGTAGCATATAAATACTGCTGAATTTTGGGACGCAGTGGTTAGATCTCATTTTGCTGACTCTGTACTATTCTGGTAGCTTGTCAAAATCCTTTTGAACATGGCAAATACCAGCTGCCACACCAGTGTTCCCTGTCAGGTTTGTGTCAACTGCTAATTGAATAAACCTGCCTTCAGTGTCTTCAAGTTATTGATATAAATGTTAAAGAGGACAGTCATTCAGTCATTCACTCAATAAATATTTATCAAGCACCTACAATGTGTAAAGTGTTCAGGACAGAAATGAGAGGAGAAACTGTATTTGTATTGGGACAGATCCTAAAACAGTTTGCTTTCTCTAAAGCGCTAAGATGAGGTGCACTTCTTTCTTTCAAGATTTAATTTAACTCATTAGGTATTTATCGATCACTTTTTTCTTGGCATCAGCTAAGCCTTCTTAAAGGAACAAAAGAATTAAAATTTGCAATCCTATTCTCAAGGAGTTGGTCCTCTCATTAGCAATTCTGGCTTTGCAGCTTTTATGACACAAGATAGGCAATGTTTATATAATTGACAAAGTGAGTGGTAGACAAGATATTTGATTCTGATTAAAACCTTAATGCCATTTTATTTAAAGCTGCAAAAAACAGTGATAGATTATTAGAGCTGAAGCGGGCAACAGGGCATCAACTTCCCCACCCACCTAGCCAATATTACTTTCAACAACTACGGTCTGATTCTTGAGCAGTTACATTGTTGTTGTTGATCAGTGGCTAAGTCCTATCCAACTCTTTTGCCACCTCATGGCAGGCAAGAACACTGGAGTAGGTTGTCACTTCCTTCTCCAGAGGATCTTCCTGAGCAGGGATTGAACCCACGTCCCCTACTTTGCAGGCAATTCTTTATCGCTGAGCCACCGGGGAAGCAGTTATACTGTGTTCAGTTCAGTTCAGTTCATTTGCTCAGTCGTGTCCAGCTCTTTGCGACAGCATGCCAGGCCTCCCTATCCATCACCAACTGCCAGAGTCTACCCAAACCCATGTCCATTGATTGAGTTGGTGATGCCATCCAACCATCTATACTGTGATAGACCTAATAATTAGAATGACATCATAACATTACCTATGTCAAGTCAAAATTGCTTCCCTTTGTCTCTTCATCTATAGTATAAACACTCCATGGTTTTTGTTAAAGAATTTAATGAATTCTAATTCTTCTCTCTGATGCTGGGTTTAAAAAAAAAAACAGGTTTGGTCCAACCACTTGAAGTCAATAATTATTTCTCCATTTAGTCTCTACTTTTCTAGCCTAAGGATCTACTGTTCCTTAATTTGACATGGGTTGAGGACTATTCTTGTCATTTACAGCCTGACGCCATGCCTGGCGTAAAGCAAGCACCTAAGATACACCTACTGAGCAAGTACATGAATAAGTGAACGGGAAAGCTCCAGTTTGTCAATGTCAGCCTCAAGAACAAATGCCTGGAACTAGGAAACACATTGCCAACAATGTGGCCAGAGGAGTGGACTTGTTGACCTAGTGCAGTTTGCCTGCTCTGAACATTATACTATTTTTTTAATTGACGTATAATTGACTTACAATGTTGTATCAATTTATGCTGCACAGCAAAATGATTCAATTATGCATACATATGTGGTGATTTAGTTGCTAAGTCGTGTCCAACTCTTGTGACCCCATAGACTGTAGCCCACCAGACTTCTATGTCCATAGGATTTTCTAGGCAAGAATGCTGGAGTGGGTTGCCCTTTCCTTCTCCAGGGGATCTTCCCGACCCAGGGATGGAACCAGGGGCTCCTGCACTGCAGGCAGATTCTTTACTGACTGAGCCACTGCTGGTGCTGCTGCTAAGTCGCTTCAGTCGTGTCCGACTCTGTGCAACCCCATAGACGGCAGCCCAGCAGGCTCCTCCGTCCCCGGGATTCTCCAGGCAAGACCACTGGAGAAGCCCTATATATACATATGTGTGTGTGTGTGTGTGTGTGTCTGTGTGTGTGTGTGTCTGTGTGTACAGTGGAAGTTGCTCAGTCATGTCTGACTCTTTGCAACCCCCTGGACTATACATTCTATGGAATTCTCCAGGTCAGAATACTGGAGTGGGTAACCTTTCCCTTTTCTAGGGGATCTTCCCAACCCAGGGACTGAACCAAGATCACCAGCATTGCAGGCAGATTCTTTACCAGCTGAGCCATGAGGGAAGCCAAGAATACTGGAGTGGATAGCCTATCCCTTCTCCAGCGGACCTTCCTGACCCAGGGATTGAACTGGGGTCTCCTGCATTGCAGGCGGATTCTTTACCAGCTGAGCCACGAGGGAAGCCAAGAATACTGGAGTGGATAGCCTATCCCTTCTCCAGCGGATCTTCCTGACCCAGGAATTGAACCGGGGTCTCCTGCATTGCAGGCAGATTCTTTACCAGCTGAGCTATCAGGGAAGTGCATGCACACACACACACACACACGTATATACACACACATATACAACATATATATACACACATACATATATATATACGTTCTTTTAAAACTTCTTTTTCATTATGATTTATCACAGGATATTGAATACAGTTCCCTGTGCTATACAGTAGGATCTTATTATTTGTCCATTCTATATATTTTATTGATCTATATAATTATATATTCTATAATTGCATCATTTGTTAACCCCAAACTTCCAGTGCATCCCTCCTCCTTCCAACCTTCCCCTGGGCAACCACAAGTCTTGAACCCTGCACTTTTGATGGTGCTTAGATCCAGCTTCTTTTTGTCTTTGTGTGGGGGGAGGAGGCAGTACAATAATGACACACTGTTTGTGCCCAATTAAAACCTATAACTGGAACAGTCATCAAGAGTCACACAATTGTGTACCAAGAAAGGCTAGACCACGGCATTTATTTCCGTGTGAGAAAGAATGGTATGTCCTTCTGGGTCTGCATGTCTCCCTAAGGTCATGCTTGTATTCTGATCCCCAGAGCACTTAAGCCCCTTGTGAATGTGAAGATTTTGCAATATGGTGCAGAGGAGGCCCAGCGGTTGGGTACAGCATGGCACCTGAGGAAAAGACAGGATTAGCTGATCTACTAAGCAGCTGTTTAGAATGGGCCCGGCTACCCCAGAGTGAGATGTTCCATAGGGAGACACTTCCCCCAAATTAAAACATACAGGAAAACTTAAGTCCAGTGAACCCAACAGAAGCTGGGATTATCCTGGTATCAGCTTACCTGAGGCTGCAGAGTCAGGCAAGAAGAACCAACCCTCAGGAGGGAAAGGAAACGAAACACAACAATGCCGGCACCAGCAGGCACTGGCACTTACTAAACTCCAGACTGGTAACATACATTTGTGCTTTATTCCCCAAGGTAAGACACCATGATCACCATTAACACCATGGTCACCACAACACCATGATCCCACTCTACAGCTACAAAGATGAGGGCTTGGAGGGGTTCCAAAACTTGCCCAAAGTCTCAGAGATCTAAGTGGTGTACCCCAGGTGAAGTCCCCAGCTGACTGCCTCTAAAGCTCTTGAAACTCAAGCATCACCCCACAGGGCTTCTGTCCCATGTGTTTATTTATCCTTTAAAACAGATTTTACCAAGCATCCACAGCATTCCAGGCCTGTGCTAAACCCTGCACACACAGTGGTTAAAAAAAAAAAAAAAGATACACACGGTCCCTCATGGCGTTTAGCGCTCTGGCAAGAACAACAATCAAACAAGCAACCCCAATCAAGCGGGATCCATGTCACGGCGGGAGAGGTTAAGGGCAAACCCCCCAGGTACGAGGGAATAAGACTCTTCCTCCATGAAGTCAGTCTTAGAAAGAAGCTTAAGGGACATGCTGGCAAGACTAAAGAGTGAGTCAGAGAGGGAATAAACTCTTGAGATGTGGAAGTCAGTGGGGGACACAGATATGTGCTGGATGGAGAAGGAGGGGTCAGAGGCTCCCATGAGGCTGAGGAGATGAGCACAGTGAGATTCCAGAGGCCCTGTAAGCCATGGTAAGTGGTATGGAACTTGACTAGAACTGGCAATGGCAAAAACTACTAAGTTCACCGGGACATGCCCTCATGCGATTATAAGATTCTTCCACAAAAAGGGAGGCCAGGTTAACACGAATGTTGCCCCGTGGGACTGACACACTGGGAAGGCATTCCATGCTTCACTTGGGCAGTTGAAATTTCTCAGGCCTTGTGAAACCCAATCCAAAAAGTTTCTGAACCTCTCCAGGGAGGGTGTGTGAGTCTTAGGTGAGTGAAGCAAATATATTCTAGATCCTTTCTTTATGTAACCCACCAAACTTTAGTTAAAGTCCAGCTTTCCCACTTGACAGGTGAGGAAACAAAGGCTAGAGCAGTTCAGTATGATTGTGGCAGACGGAATTACTGGTTCCCATTGATCATTCTCCTTAATAGTTTTATGCATCTCTACCCTGTCAGGGCCTTGAGGTGCATGCAGCGTATTTCCTGTCCCCAGACTTTAGGTTTCATCTAGTTTGATTTTTTTTTAATTTTTATTTTTACTTTATTTTGCTTTACAATACTGTATTGGTTTTGCCATACATTGACATGAATCCGCCACAGGTGTACATGAGTTCCCAATCCTGAGCCCCCCTCCCACCTCCCACCCTATATCATCTCTCTGGATCATCCCCGTGCACCAGCCCCAAGCATCCTGTATCCTGTATCAAACATAGACTGGCGATTCGTTTCTTACATGATAGTATACATGTTTCAATGCCATTCTTCCAAATCATCCCACCCTCTCCCTCTCCCACAGAGTCCAAAAGTCCGTTCTATACATCTGTGTCTCTTTTGCTGTCTCGCATACAGGGTCATCATTACCATCTTTCTAAATTCCATCTAGTTTGATTTGAGCAGCACAGTGCTAGCAGCCGTCAGATGAGCAGAGGTTTTAACCGTGAAGCATGCCTTCCGGCACTTCGACCACTGCCAGGAGATCACGCCTCATAGCTGCTGCTTCTCAAGCCTGAACCCAGTCACACAGAGCACACTCGAACCTGGTCTGTAGCCTAGAGCCAAGGTCAGCAGAGGTCAACAGACCCCAGGAGAATTGAAGACTTTCAGTGTAAAGCAGTGTCACTTCCATTTACCCAGAGACTTGCAAATGTGTGAATAAATGTTTCTGGTTGTATGCCAAGGAATTTGGGGGTAATTTGTTACACAGCATCATCACAGCAATACCGACTGATAAGAACTTACTCTGAACTTAAAAAGAAACTTGCTGGAATGCACAGCACTGCCCTGTCATGGAACCAGGGTGCCTTGGTGGTGGCCTTCTAAGGGAGAAAGCAATCTAGACTGCCACTGCAACCCACTCTCCTAGCCCCTGGCTTCCCGCCCACCTCACATCACTCACCTGAGTCTGACGCTGCTGGGCTCACCAGGCTGAGTAGCTCCCGCTCCTTCTCATAGTCCCCTTTGCAGAGCAGCTGCCCCTCCTTCAGGACAAACTCATCACCCTTCTGGAGCTGCCGCTCGCAGACACAGCAGCAGAAGCAGCTCAGGTGGTACACGCTCTTCTGGGCCCGCATAACAAACTCGTTGGGTGCGATGGCCTCAAAGCAGCCCCCGCATTTGACAGCAAACAGCCTAGCAGCAGGGAAAAAGCAAAGCAAGGTCTGTGAGAAAGATGGCTGAGGCCCAAGCCTTCCCTCAAGCCAATCGGAAAAGCAATGTCAAGAACTGGGATAAGGAGACCTGGAATGGAATAGGCTTTAAATCTAGATGATTTTATTCCCGGAGGAGGTTGAACCAAAGAATTCGGTTGAGTTACTCTCTCAAAGGCTTAAGAAAAGGATGAGCAGCCTTGGAGGAAGTGTGAGCTGAAGCCTGGAGTGTATTTGGTGTGGTCCGTGGCAAAGTGTTCGCAAAGGATGCTCTACAGACTGGTGCCAGGCAGACTGCCCAGGGTCCCCAAGGGCTGACTATTCAAACAAAATAACAGCAACAAAATGGTCCAGGCCTACTCCAGTCGCATGCAAATGCAGGGGACCCAGAATGTGAGTTTTTAACAAGCTCCCCAGGGCATTCTGAGGTGTCATCTAGTTTTTGAGAGAGAAACTGCATCCCAGCTTCCAAGCCTGATATTCAGTAGATTCAGCGCACCTTTTAGGACTTCTGTCTCATTTCACTTATTTTCAACCAGCCATGAAGAGGGTGTCCATCTATGCCAGGAGGAGGCAGTAGATACTAGTGATATAAAGGTTAATGAAATAATTCCTTTCCAGAAATGAGCTCAGGCTAATAAGAGAAACAGAAATGTCCAAATAACCAGAGGGTCCCAGAACACAGAAGAGCACACTGACTGTCAGGGAGTCAGCAGGAGAATCTGCACTTTTTAGCACATTCAATAAACCCTGGTCCAGAGCATTATTCTACAGACAGGCCCTCCACCATGGCAGCCTGAGTGTGGCCAGTTCTTTCACACATTCACTCACTCATTTAGGCTTCTTCCCATTCATTCTTTCATTGATTCAGAAGCACCCGCCACATGCTACACCAGACACTCTGTGTCTTCACAGCGGGTTGGGGGAAGGAGACCCTGCCCCAGCAGCATTCCCGTCCTAAGAGTCTCCTGGAGTGCGTGTTGCAGGCCCAAAGAATACAAAACAAAGGCCTCATCCTCAGTCTGCATCCTCTGTTACAGAGCTCCCAAACAGTGAGAGAAACCGCAAACAAAGAAACAAACAGATCATGTCTACCCAGAGAGATTTACCTTCAGGGAAGAGAATATAAGAATGATATGAAGCAGTGCTCCAGGAACACAAAACAGGTGGCATAAAGCGCTGGCCTGTTTATAACAGCTAATCACGTCTCAGTCCTGCAGCTATGCGAGTAGAGGGCCGCATCCGTACGTGTGCACAGTGCATCTATCTTGGCAACTTCCTGGACAAAGGGAAGAGTTTTGAGGGTAGAGTGGAGACGTGGGTAAGGAGCAATTACCAAGAAAGGAACTGGCACAAGAGAGAGGCAGGCTGGAGTCTTCAGGTGAAGGAAACCGAGGCCTGGAAAAGGGGCTGAAGCCGCCTCCTGTGAGTCTGCTAGGGAACAGCCTCTCTGGACAGAGGCCAGCCTGCAGGGGACTCTGCACAGCTCGGGATGAGACATACACAGTCTCACTCTTAACCTGGACCTCGGGCCCCAACACCAGTCTGCCCCTCCCCTTGACCACCGGACGCTCATTAGAAACACCCATCCTGATATGCCTGCCTTCTGCCTCTCAACAAAGGAGGGTGAGGTTGGGGGGACAGTTCGGGGGCTGCGGTGGCTCTGGCACCACTAAGCCGGTATGTGGCAGCCCCTAAACAGAGCTCCAGGTCTCCGCTGCTGTGCCCACGCCCTTCCCCTTCCCCGTCTGCCCTGGGTGGCTCTGCTCTCCCAGTCGGAACTTCAGGGCACACCCGACCCTGGAACGATGGCCTTTACTCCCCACCCCAACGCTGGATGTCGTGTATGAGACAGAAAATCCACCTAGTTCATCCCCTGCCCGGAGTCCCCAGACACTGTTTGCCAACCTAAGCAAACGAACCAGGGCTTTAACAGGAGCTGGTCAAACGCTCTTTGTCCCCAGGCTCTCCTTCTCCTCCCCTTCCCTGGGAAGGAACTGGCAAACAGAATCAAGGCAAACGCTCCCGGGAGTCAACAAGCTCTTGAGAATCCACAGTCGCAGGTGGTGGTAACTGTGCTTGTCTAACTTCTACCCTGTTAATCTCCTCCTCTTTCTCCTCCCTTCTTAATTTCAACCCCCACTCCAAAAACTTCCCCCAAGTTGGAAAAGGGAGGGTTGGGGGGAGCTCAACAAAGAAACCCCACCATATTGACTCAGGAACGGCTGAAGGAAGTGGCGGGAGTTGCCTGGGCTCCAACCCTGTGATGGTTATGATGGGCAGGGGTGGGGATGTACAGAGACCTCGAAGAGGGGGGCAGTCCTGTTTCTCTCCATTCTCTGCCTCAGCTTCCCCACCCTGGGTGAAGACCAGGTTGACCTCACCTAACTGCTTTTCACTAACCCGAGGGCAACGCAAGGAGAAAAAGCACACACAGCCCACCACCTGTGTTCCAGATGTGTACACAGCTGCACGGGCACTACTGTGGACCCAGCTGCTGACTGCACACTTGCCACAAGTTGTTGTCTCTAAGGCTCAGACAAGCAGAGAAAAGGATTTGTTCAAAAGTCCAGGTCGTAATTAAAACACAGCCTATGCCCTGGACGGCAGCCCCCACAGTGACTTCACCCTCTGAATGCTAATGAGACTTCACTCCGGGTTCAGAGCCTGGCAGGCTGGCTGTGCCCTGGGAAGCTAAGCCTGATTTCCAGAGATGTCCAACTCTGCTGGGCACACATAACAACTGCCAGCTGTGCCCACCACTAGTCATCCACCCACTCCACTCCTGAAGGCTCCGTAAATGATTCTTACCTCTTTGTCACATCTAATTCCCTCATTTGTAAAATGGAAATAACAGGTTCTAGCCGGTGGAGATATGTCCAGGGCCCAAGCCCTCTGTTAAGAGTTCTCCTTCCTCTACTAAACGTCCTTTGTCCTCCGTGGGGCAGACACGGGGGTGGAGCACTAAATAAGGCCGCTGTGTCCTCAGGGAGCTCACACTGGCTGTCAACAAATGACCACAGGAGGCTGTGTTTGGGGTATGTAGGAGGGGCCCGGCCAGAAGAGCCCCAAACAGCCCTACCCAACCGGCTCGGGCTAGAGGTCACGACGTCGTCCTTCTCTTCCTTCCCTCCCGCTGCATTTAGCTCTCCTCTTCCTCCCTCTGGCCCTTTCCTGCTCCCACCACAGGCAGGGAAGCCAGGGCTGACTGAAGTTCCATTCCAGGCCTTCCTGTCTCTCTCCCCAAACAGCCGCAGCTCTGCGATGCACAGCTGGTAGTTTTGGTGAGGGAGCTGGGGTCGAGTCTCCTGGCTCGGCCACTTCCCGGCAGTCCGTGTGGGTCGGGGCTCATCATGTGACCTCTGGCAGCCTCAGTTTGCTCTGATGGTGATGCCTACACTCCTGGATTACTGGGATGAAATGCCAGCAGGTCTGAGGACCTGGAGGCCCCTAAGGAAGGGCACGATTCTTAGTTCTTATAACGCGCCTTGCCTCAGTCTTTGACTTTTTATTTCCCCCAAAGGCGGCTGTCTGTGCTTGAGTTTCCAAGCTGTGTCCTGAGAGGTGGCTTCTTCCCTGACAGCAGGAGTCCTTTTGCTGACTCCTCCTGGCTCTGACATGAGCACGACCTCCTCTTCAAAGTGTGCAGCACTGACCCAAAAGAAGGACGGGGGATGCATGGCTGGCACGGCGGACATGCAGAACACATGCCTTGAACAAGGCATGTCCTCCCACCAAAACACACTGAGATAATGCGACGGAAATGAGGTGCCTTGTATGAGGTGCCATGGAGGGCAGCAAAGACGAAAATAAAAGGTGACCTGATTCAGGGAAAGGACCCAGGACTTGATGTAGGAAGACCTAGGCTCCAGGTTTCTTTTATCAAGAGGCCTCAGAAGAGCCACTGTCTTTCCCTGGGCCTGTTTTCCTACCTTTAATGAAAAAGTACTGCCCTGTATCAACTGTTACATCAAGTACTTAGAGGTTGTGGAAGGGGTCAGTCCCTATTCTGCTTGTCTCCTTTTAACCAGAGAAGCCAGCTAAGTCCTAAATCCATGTCTCCAGATAGCGTTTCAGCATGACGGGGCCTTACTATGTTAATTCTCCAAGCAAGATTATTTTCCAGAAACATATCATTCATAGACATACATACATACATATGTGTATGTGTGTGTAAACATATATATTTTTTGTGCATCTGTGAATGTTGTGGTTCATTCACGAATATACATACATCTGTGTATCAGTTCAGTTCAGTTCAGTTCAGTCGCTCAGTCGTGTCCGACTCTTTGCGACCCCATGAATCACAGCACGCCAGGCCTCCCTGTCCATCACCAACTCCCGGAGTTCACTCAGACTCACATCCATCGAGTCAGTGATACCATCCAGCCATCTCATCCTCTGTCNCTGAGCGCCGAAGAATTGATGCTTTTGAACTGTGGTGTTGGAGAAGACTCTTGAGAGTCATGTATACACAAATATACACACACATACACACACATAACAGGTAAGGCAAGAAGAGGACACGTGTGAATGAGCACACAAACACACAAAACATACATATGCACAGACCAGCTAAAACCAACAGCTCACTCACGTATCTCCCTCTCTCTTCCGATCTGCACAGTATAAATACGTAAGTACTTCCAGAAAGGATTTGCGTTATATACATACATGTATATATATATATATATATATATATATATAGTACAAATTTTCAAATATATCTCTTTCTAGAAAAGATCTCATTGAAGATAGCAAAATGCTCCTAAGGTACATTTGAAATCCATTAGGCTGGATAATTTCTCAACTCACTCCCATTTTCATGATTCATGCATTTATTATAGTGTTGGAGATCCTAGTCTGTAGGTAAGGAGGATGTTTCCAAAGCAGATATGAAGGCTTGCCACCTGAGAAACTCCTAGAGAACATGACTACGGCGATGAAGACAGAGGCCAGACCTCCGGGAAGCAACAGCACACCTTGCACAGCCAGACTTACGGCAGAAAGATGAGTGTTCCGGATCCTGTGTGGGCACCTGGACTTTGGTGCTGGCTATGTGAGCGCAAGACAATCACTCCTCATTATAAATACTGGGGTTCTCATCACTAGAATATCTTTCACCCCCAAATTATTTTATTACAAAGAAAGAAGCTTATAGAAGACAGAAGAAGAGGAAACCGGTCTTCATTGAATACTGCAGTATTTCTTATATTCATTCCCTCACTAAATTTGTGTAGTAATAGCAAATGCTACTGCTAAGTCACTTCAGTCGTGTGCAACTCTGTGCGACCCCATAGACAGAGGCCCACCAGGCTCCCCTGTCCCTGGGATTCTCCAGGCAAGAACACTGGAGTGGGTTGCCATTTCCTTCTCCAATGCATGAAAGTGAAAAATGAAAGGGAAGTCGTCGCTCAGTCATGTCCAACTCTTAGCGACCCCATGGACTACAGCCTACCAGGCTCCTCTATCCATGGGATTTTCCAGGCAAGAGTACTGGAGTGGGGTGCCATTGCTTTCTCCAAAGTAATAGCAAATAGAACTATTTTATAAACTGACAGAGAATCTCACCAGCTCAACTTTGCTCATGAAGCCTCTCTTCCATGAGAATGAGAGACTCTGGAATGGCTGATTCTTAAGTTCTTCCTCATATATCCTCTCTGGAGAAGGCAGTGGCACCCCACTCCAGTACTCTTGCCTGGAGAATCCCATGGATGAGGAGCCTGGTAGGCTGCAGTCCATGGGGTCGCGAAGAGTCAGACATGACTGAGCTACTTGACTTTCACTTTTCACTTTCATGCATTGGAGAAGGAAATGGCAACCCACTCCAGTGTTCTTGCCTGGAGAATCCCAGGGACGGGGGAGCCTGGTGGGCTGCCATCTATGGGGTCGCACAGAGTCGGACACGACTGAAGTGACTTAGCAGCATATATCCTCTCTAGCACTCCTTTCACAGGAGAGATAAACAGATCAAGCAGCTAATATGGTGTTCTGAGCTCCTGACAGGTTTCCTGGACACAGCCCTGGCTTTGCAGGAGGTTCTGAGACTCTGCTGCCCCCATGCCAGTGAAAAGCAGGAGTTAGGAACCAAGTTGATCCCTTCAAGTTACTTGGTTCTTGGGCCCCAAAGTGTATGAAAGGGTCTCTGAAAGAGGTCTCTCCTCTACAGAGCTGTATTAAGAACAAACAGTATCCAGAAGATGCTCTTAGACCTGACACCACCATGCCCAAGAGTCTACTCTGATTCCAAGATGATTGGAAAACAAGATGATTCTTGCAGGAACCCCAGTCACTGGGGCATGTGGTGGGTCACTGTTTCCAAGGTATAGGCAGAAATGCAGGTCAGTGGGGCTGCAGCCAGAAAGACCCAAGAAAGCCCAACCAGAGAGATCGAGTTACAGAAACAGTAAGACAGGGAGGCAACGTGGTATGATCAGTACTCCACCACTTAATAGCTAGCTATGCGAGCTCGATCAGACCATGGTGGCATCAGTGCGCTCATCTACAAAATGGAAATAATCAAGGGACCTCTGTCAGAGGGGCACAACAAGAATTAATTGAACTGACACATCAGAACTGCTTAGCACAGTGCTTGGCACATGGTAAATCTTCAATAAAGTGGTAACTATGATGAGGAGGAGGAAGATGGAGAAAAAGAGCTGAATATGAAATATGATAGAGAAATTAGCAGGAAAAGATGATGAGTCATAATGTCAGAGACTGGGAGAATCAAGATGAGATAAAGGAGCATGGAAAGAGAAGGACTGGAGCAAATAATTTAGGAACAAGGCCATGGATAATGCAAGAAGGTCAGCAGTCAGGATTTCAGTGGTACTGATTGTGGACTTGGGAGCCAGTCTTGATAATATACTGGAAGGAAGGTCTGAGTTCCCAGCTGCTTTCAGGGCCTCAGGCTAGGGTTTGCATGCCACCTATCCATCCAGGATCTGTCTGGACTCACCCAGCTAACAGTGCTGGCATGGCTGGATGAAGTCCTCTTGTTCTGTGTATCAACGTGAAATATCAGACGAAAAGGTTAACTCAGGCTTAGCTTTCTTTTCGGCGTCAATACTTTTTCACCCATGAATGCCCATGCCTCCCTCCAGTCTCTCCCACCTCCTGCCACATTATCCTCTAGAAATCACACACTAGATGCTATGTTATCCCCACGTTTAGTCTCCAGGTTGACAATACAACTTCCCATATACAGGAATATTAAAGAACATGGCAGCCTCATGCAAACCCAAATTTATCCCAGGACAAAGGCTTTGAGACTCATGAAGGCTGAAGAGAATTATAAGGGGAGCCCCCATTCTAACATGTTAGAAGGTTCCAGAACCAAGCATATGTTTGGAAAGACTGAGATCTTCATTAACCTTGACCCAGAATACTTCAGACCTCAAAGGGAGCCTCTCAAAGCATCCACGCCATAGATAATTAAGTAGAAGGATGGAAAACAAATAAGTACATAAAAAACCCTGATGCCAACTTAAGGCCAACTGACTGTATACTGCTCTTTCTCACCAAAATAAGAAATCAGAGCCATTTCTAGCCTTGGACAGCAGATCAGCACAGATCATACTGCCGTTCCACAGTCACTGACAACACGAGTTTTAATCAAGTCCATGAACTCTTTGGTCTAGAAAGCAGAAGCGGGTCTTTGTACAGTTCTTTAACATGCAGGCAGTAATCTGCATAGCACTGTTTCCACCCTCTCCACCAGGGGGCAGCATAGCAGCATGCATTAAGTGCCATGTTGACTTGGTAACTGAGGTCACCCAGGCCCTGAGACAGGGATTGGCAATATGCCAAAACTGTCTGTCGGGGAAAATCTGCTGCTGGGAGTCTGGGAGACCATGTGGCTAAAAAGGAGGAGAGATGGTGAGAGAGATGAGTATTCAAAGGTATCGGGAACCAAAAGCATGGCTTGTGGCCTTAGAAGTGATGACACAAGCAACCTTGTCAGCTGGCTCAAGGTCTCTGTCCTTGAGGCTGAGCCAACACCACCACAGTGCGCAATGGAGCCCGTGGTCCTGGGTCGGTGGGAAAGTCTGCAGGAACAATAGCAGTGGCAAGATCATCTATAGGAGACCGTCTCAAGACTCTGCAGCGGGGAGAAAACCCGAAACAATAAGTGGGCGGCGGAGCCAATCAGAGTCTCCGTCTCCCTGGGGCTCCTGGGGAGCTGTAAGAAGGACCATACAAAGGGATGAGAACGGCCTGCGTGATGTCTGCAGTCCCAGAGGCTCTGGGAGGCGCTGGCTTCACCGAGAAGCACAGGGTAACACACGCAGCTCTTCCCTGAGGGCACGTCGCTGGCAGTGGGCAGCTCTGACCTCAAAACGGTGGACTGAGTAGTTGGTTGGCCAAAAAGCTTGTTTGGGTTTCTCCATACTATCTTACGGAAAAATCCAAATGGCCTTTTTGGCCAACCCAATATTTTTTGTTGTTGTCATTGTCGCAAGGAATCTGTGCCAGAATCAGCAAGGTTAGCAGGAAGAGCCTGGCCTCTGAAGTCTGATAGAACCTGGATTCAAGTCTGGATTCCATCTTTGAGAACTTGAGCAAGCTATAGACTGTTTTGAAGCCTCCGTTTCTTTATCCAAAAAATGAGATCATAACTCTCACAAGATGGTTTTGGAGCTTCAATAAGATAATGTATTTGAAGGATCTGGTACATACCAGCTGCTCTCAGTAAGTGGCAGCTATTAACTCTCTTTATTGAAATCAGTTTACCATATCTGCCTGTGTGAGTGTGTGTATAAGATCATTTATTTCAAGACAGCCAAGTGATCCAAAAATAGAACTTCATGAGCATCGCAAGTCTCTGTTCTTCATTATGTAATAAACTAAATTAGACTTTAATGAGCCTTTCGTATGATACTGGAGAAGAGACCAACAGACAAATATGTAAGTATAAATACTCAAGAGGAAACAGGGTACATTTCATTCAGGCAACTATGGCTATGGTCTATCCTAACCTAAGGTCAATATTGACATTAACCAACCAGGGTTGACCAATACCCACGTTCATTGCCCAACACCCAGCATATGTTCAGGAAGTTGGTAGCTCCATGTTTTACTGACCAGAGCCAACAGTTGCTATTTAGTTAATGCTGACATTATCTGACAAATAGTTAGAACAGATCCTTCCCCCTTATCACTTCACTGCTCGGGGGACTGCTTCTCACTGAGGCTACTGACCGCCGTATGGACGCACACTGGGGTGCCAATATTCTTGCCTTGTGCCTCTAACTCACAGACCCCGACCCCAGAGATCAGGTCATTTCCCCCCTCATTTTATAAATGGAAAGAAACTCAGGCCAGAGAAGGAAAGGTGACTACCCCTCACCACAAAGAAATTTCAGATGATTGAGAGGATCAGCCAGAGCTTGACGCTCAGTTAATGATCAAGAAATACACAGGGAACTCTGCTCAATTTTATGCGGCAGACTGGATAGGAAGGGATTTGGTGGGAGAGTAGATACATGTATGTGTATGGCTGAGACCCGTCACTGTCCACCTGAAATTATCACAACATTGTTAAGAGGCTATACTCCAACATGAAATAAAAAGGTTTTTTAAAGAAATAAATAAAGGAGGTTATTGCATGGCCCAACTAGGGATGGAAATATGTCCCCAGGATCTTCAGTGGGGGCTTCCCTGGTGGTTCAGATGGTAAAGAATCTGTCTGCAATGCAGGAGACCCAGGTTCTATCCCTGGGTTTGCAAGAGCCCCTGGAGGAGATGCCCACCCACTCTAGTATTTTTGCCTGGAGAATGCATGGTGGGCTACAGTCCATGGGGTCACAAAGAGTGGGACACAACTGGGCAACCAAGCACACACACACACAGGCTCCTAAGAAGCACCCTAACGAGCTCAATAAGCAGATAGCGCGTGTCAGGGAGTCTCTTGCTTAGAAGCTCTCTTTCCCCGCCCCCTCTTCTTTGCTGAAACCTGGGAACTTGTGTACGAGTCGGGCCACAGAGCAAAAGACTGTGGTCAAAACATAGATTCCAATAATCCAAGCCAAGGTGGCATGACTTACATTACAGACTTTCCATGTGGTCACACAGACATGCAAAAATGGCAAGGAACATAAAACAGACACACAGAACATACATGTTCCCTTTTTCGGGAATTAAAGGCTTGGTTTCCTTTGAAAAATGTCAGTTTTCCTTTCCCTTCATCCTCGTTAGCCTCCTGGGACGCTCATAAACATACCAGCAAAGAACAGAGTAGAGGGAATGAGATATTTTTAGCTGATATTCTGGGCACAGATTCCTATTGTTCCACAAGTTTTGGCTTGACTGGATGGCACATGGCCAACACAATGTATACGCTTACAAAGAATGTATGTTTCCTGGGCTGTGTGTGTGTGTGTGTGTGTGTGTGTGTGTGTGTGTGTATTAATAGTAAGGAGGACAAGGACATTATTGATGATGCTTTGATGGGAAAGATTCTGAGATCCCAGCAGGGGGCAACACTGAGCTCTTCATGAATCCTGTTTGCTTTTGCAACTATCGCTTTTCATTTGTTACCACTGTGCGAACAGTGTGCTAACTGTGCTAACTATGATCCCCCAAAAAAGAAGGAAAAGCTATATTGTCACAATCCAAAAGTACCTCAAAATCAGCTGATATCAACTGCACTGTAGTAGGAACTAGACGTATCCTGAAGATCAGTGATGATGTTCCTAAATCATCTAGTACAGTGAGCAGCACACCACAATGCCTAAAACATTTCCAGTCGCTATGACTCTCCTTCTCCTCATTCACAATGCTGCTCCTTGAGACGAGCCACTCTGGGGAGAGACAAGGAAGGACGCACATCGCCTCACCTTTTGAGTAAAAATCCCCCACTGTGGCATAAAAGCCAAAGGGAGCACCGTGCAGGACTTTCCCTTCCCATGTGAGAGGTGAAAAGTATCTCCAGGTAATTTGAATTTCCAGAATGACTTTAGTTCAAAGACCTCAAAGCACGTACAATCTTGTGTAACATCTCAGCTCTGAAGAAACTGTGGGGAGGTCAAGTTTTATTATCTGATTCTATTATCTCCATCACACAGAAACTAGCATCACAGCGGAGGATGGCACGTTACACACTGCTCCAAAATTTAGCAGTGGTGGATCCCAGAGTAAGAAAACTAGGTGTTCTGAGCCTCTGAGGCAGCCTCTTTCCCATCATATTGCACTGCTTTCCTTTCAAGTTGGACTCCACCTGTCTTGAGACCTCCAGGAAGGCTTCAACAAAGTCTGACCCAATGCAAGTATTAGGAAGAGAAACAGTTTTTATTTTTACCCTTCAACATTTTACCCTTTTTATCCTTTATCACCCTCCTCACAGATTAAAAGCTAGAAGATACCATATCCATTATGAGGGCTACTATCAAAAGTGGAAAAAATAACAAATTTGGCAAGGGTAAATTGGAACCCTTGGGCACTGTGGGAAGCAAAATGGTTCAGCTGCTACAGAAAAGAGCATGGTAATTCCTAAAAAATACAGTTACCATATGATCTAACATTTCTACTTCTAGGTGTATACCCAAAATAATTTAAGGCAGAGACTCAGATGTCTGTACATTTATATTCATAGCAGCAGAATTTATAAAGTCCAAAAAGGGAAAGCAATCCACATGTCCATCAACAGATGAATGGATAAGCAAAGTGTTGTACATACATTGGAATATACTGGACTATTAGCCTTAAATGTTATGAAATATTATTTGGTCTTAAAAGGAAGGAAATTCTGACACATACTACAACATAATGAACATATTATGCTAAACAAAATTAGCCGGTCACAAAAGGACAAATATTCTATTATTTCACTCATATCAGATAACCTGAATAGTCAAATTCAGAAGGGTAGAAAGTAAAATAGTGGTTGTCTGGGGCTGGAGGAAAGAGGGAATGGGAAGTTATCAGCTAGTGGGTACAAAGTTTCAGTTCTGCAAGATGAAAGAGGACTGTGGTTGAATGGTGGTCATGGTTGTGCACAATACACTCTGCGCACTTGAAACTGCTTGAGATGGTAAATTTTATTTCATGTGTCTTACCACGATTTTAAAAAATTAATTAATTCAAAAACTATAAGACACACTCATACTCTACCTCTTATAACCAAAACTGAGGTGACTATGTTCCTAGTTGAACATCTCACCTGCTGAGGCTCCCTTGCAGCTAGAAGTGGCCATCTGGGCAGTGCATGGGGTTCTACTGGGGGTGGAGGTGCAAGTAGGAAGTTTTGGAAAAGCTATTGCCCTCCTGATAAAATGAGACCGCCTCAGCTGATAGAGACACTTGGCTCTTCATCCCTTCCCTTATTTCTGTCTGGAACTGAAACACAACATCTGGAGATGAAAGAGCCATCATGGTACCAGAAAGATGAAGGCTGCCTGCTAAGATGCTCTACAAGAGGAGTGAAACCTGGGTTCGTGGAAACTTTCGTGAACAGTTGTACCTTCCTTGGACTTCCTATTTCTTGCTTCTCTTTCAACAAAATAAAATAAAATCCCTTTTTACTTAACTGACTGTAGTCAGGATTCAGTTATATGAAGTCAAGTGTTACATGAAGGACTTCCCCATCCCATTCAATGTCTATCTAGGCCAACTCCTCCACTTAAACAGTAGACCTCATCACTTCGGGCTTACTCAAAAGCTACGCCATATATTTTCTCTCTCTGTAAACATTCTAATTTTTTTTTTAATTTCTCCCACACTAGGAAAAATTACCCTTCTCTTGGAGTAATATTACTTCATCCACCAGGTGTGTCCTCATTTGTTTGATAATCTTTGTAGAAAAATTCAAAAAGAAATTACTTCTGCTTTCTATCTCCAGTTCCTCTTCTAGTCTCTTTAAAGGCCAGTGCAATGAGGCGCTTGCTGTCCATACTCTGTCTCATATCCTGTAAAGGTCACTGGTGGCCTCTGTATCTCTCAGTCTTTACCACACTGAGCCCATCAGCAGCGTCTGACACTGGGGTCACTCGGCTTCCAGGACCACTGACTTTCTTGGTTTTCTTCCTATCTCACTGGTCACTCCTTCTTGGTCTTCTCGCTAGTTCCCCTCATCTCCCTAATCTATAAGTATTTCATCTCCTTCTCCACCTCCACCACTGCCCTTGGAGATCTTCTCCAATCTCATTGCTTTAAGTATTACATATCTGCAGATTACTTTGACATTTCTATCTCCACCCAGCTCACTCTCCTAAATCTAAATTATATCCACCCAGCATCTTTATTATCAACCACCATTATCAACCAAAGATTCAGATAAAGAAAAGCTAGATGAATGAAGTGAAGTGAAGGTGCTTAGTCCTGTCCGACTCTTTGCGACCTCAGGGACTGTAGCCTACCAGGCTCCTCCATCCATGGAGTTTTCCAGGCAAGAGTACTGGAGTGGATTGCCATTTCCTTCTCCAGGGGATCTTCCCAACCCAGGGATCAAACCCGGGTCTCCCACATTGCATGCAGACACTTTACTGTCTGAGCCACCAGGGAAGCCTAGATGAATGAGGTTCATCTATATCTATATTGTAATATCAATCAACTCTACTGAAATATCTTACAGAGGAGGAAAGGCCAGAGGTCACCCACCACCTCTGGAGAGAGAGCTCAGGCTCTGAGATCAACAACCCAGTCCAGGTCTAACTAATCCAGAACAGCCTCAACCTTGGAACTTCCATAAGAAACAAGCAAGTGGAACATGGGGAGAAAAACAGAAAAGCCAGGAGGAGCAGGAGAGTGTGTGGAGCACCAGCCAGCAAGCCCCCATGCCCAACCACAATATTGATGTGCGAGGCTGGGATATAATTTTCATCTTGGATGCCTTTCGTATGGCTCCACTCCCCAGAGCCAGCTCCATTCAGAGGATTAGAGAACAGGGAGAAACATGAGGAGCTCAAGAACCACAAAAATCTCCTGAAACAAGATTCCTGGCTTAGACTCAAAGTGGCCAGTTCCGTGCACAAGTTATGTGTACAGATGTGAGTGCACGCACACACACTTCCTTACACACACGCATGTAAGGATGCTTACATATATAAGCATACTATAGCCAAAAGTTAGAAGAAATAATTCATAAATCCCCCCAATGATGGGAATAATGACAAGCTAGGGTGTCCCCAAGCCAGGGGAAGTCATGAAGGGAACATGAGCTTTTAGGGTTGTCTCTGTTCCACTCAGGGCACTGAGCTCAGAATCTATAGGGAAGGATAAGAAGGAAGATGATCATGAAAGAGTCCACCACTTCTCCGCTTCCTGGGGTCCTCCAGGATCCCAGTTAGAATTTTAAGAACAATTAAAAAGTTGAAGACTTGGTCTTCCAAGTCAAAACCTAAGGCTAGAGGGTCCTCTTGTTGCTTCCAGGAGAACTACCTGCCGTCATCATTGGGTGCCAGGCAGATTACTTCAACTAGGCACAAAGGCAGGGATTTGTTTTTCACTCGGGCAAAGAAGTGGGCAGAGGAGCTTTAGTGGCAATACCTCTCAAAAGGCCTGTAGACACTGTCCAGGAAGAACGGACTTCTGAAAGAAAGACAAGAACTGTTTTGCACTCAAACGTGTTTCCTGAGCTCTACTCATTTCTCCACTGTGAGGAAGGCATTTCATGGACCAGCATCAATCTCTATCCCAACTGTACCCAGAAGAGACACACAGGAAGTACATTTGGTAATTGTTATTGTCACTGAAACATATTGCTATCTAGACTACTGTTGTGGGCTGAATCCCTCCAAGAACAGGTCAATAGCTCCACGGGAAAAAATAAAAAACAACTTTGCCCAAACTGCAGCCATGACAGGGGCAGAGAAAAAGAGGGTGGCGTGTTCCACAACACATCCTCCCCAAGCAGAGAACAGCATGAAGGCCATGACCGACCGGTTTACAGGCACACTTACGGGGAAATGATGAATTTTGCGGTATTCCTCATAAAGACACACAAGGTCTTCACAACTAGAAAATATTGAAAAGGAAGCTGGGAAGCCCAAATTACAGATCATTAATACAAATAACAAATAATTGCTGAGTGTCTACCATTCTAGCTGCTAATATCAAGGCACTGTTTTAAGTGTTTGAAATAGAGCAGAGAACAAACAAAGCGAAACCCCAACCCTTAGAGTTTACATTTGATTGAAAAGAAATCATCTATCTGATACCAATCATTCTATTGACATCAAACGGAATGTCAGATGAGTGCAGCAGATTAAAAGGAAGGCATTAAAGAGGAGGGGACATCTCAGGCTGGGGAGTTAAAATTTTCACTGAGTAGCTGATGTTTAAGCCATGATCTGAGGGAGCTGGTAAGCAGCAACCCTAACACTCTCTGTGAGAGGTGCGTTCAAGGCAGAGAGAACAGCAGGTGCACAGGTCCTGGTGCAGAAGCAGAACCAGCATGTTGAGGAGACAGCATCAAGTTCAGTGCGACTGGATGACATTATGACATTTAGGGTGCAGTGTGCATTTCTGAGAGGAAGAGCGGTAAGAGCTGCAATAAGAAAACTATAATTCAAAAAGACACACACACCCTAATATTCACTGCAGTGCTGTTTACAATACCAGAACATGGAAGCAACCTAAATGTCCATTACAGATGAACAGATAAACAAGGTGTAGTATATGTCTACAATGGAATATTACTCAGCCATTAAAAAGAATAAAATAATGCCATCTGCAGGAACATGGAAGGGCCTAGAGATTATCGTACTAAGTGAAGTAAGTCAAACAGAGAAGGATAAGTACCGTATGACAACACATGTGTGGAACCTAAGCTGTGACACAAAAGAATGTATCAACAAAACAGAAACAGACTCACAGACGGAGGAGCAGACTTGGGGTTGCCAAGAGGGAGAAGGGGGGAAAGGAAGTATTGAATATTTTGAGTTTGGAGTTCACAGATGCAAACGATTAAATGTAGGATGGATAAACAAGGTCCTACTGTACGGCACAGGGAACTAGATTCAATGTCCTGAGATAAACCACAATGGAAGCAAGAATATGAAAAGGGGTATATGTAACACTGAATAACTTAGCTGCGCAACAGAAATTAACACAACACCATAAACCAACTATACCTCGATAAAATTAAAAACAGACTAAAACAAATTTGTAAAAAGCTAGATTGGAGAAGTTAAGGGGCAGAAGCAGATAGTCCAGAGAGGACCCTGCAGGTGACAGTGGGGACTTTAACTCTTCCTTCGGAAGACAGTGGCGGGTGTTCTGCAGAGAAGTGACGTGCTGGGTGAAGCTCTTTTTTATTCTTTTCAATTTATTGAGACGAAATTCACTTAACATATTTCAACAATGGAGGGGCATTCAGTAACTTCACAGTGTTGTGCAAGGACCACCTCTCTTTTCAACACATTTCTACGACTACCAAATAAAACTTCTTGCACATTAATCAGCTTTTCCTCTGTTTTCCCCTGCTGCCAAACAAGGACAACCACCAATTTTGTTTTGTCTCTATTAATATACCTGTTCTTGATATTGCATATATGTGGAACCATACTGGAGAAGGCAATGGCACCCCACTCCAGTACTCTTGCCTGGAAAATCCCATGGACAGAGGAGCCTGGTAGGCTGCAGTCCATGGGGTTGCTAAGAGTTGGATACAACTCAACGACTTCACTTTCACTTTTCACTTTCATGCATTGGAGAAGAAAATGGCAACCCACTCCAGTGTTCTTGCCTGGAGAATCCCTGGGATGGTGGAGCCTGGTGGGCTGCCGTCTATGGGGTCGCTCAGAGTCGGACACGACTGAAGTGACTTAGCATTAGCATGGAACCATACAGTAGGTCTCCTTTTCTGTACGGCCTCTCTCACATAGCATATTTACTATGCTAAGGTTCACCCACTTTGAAGCATGTATCAGCAATTTTTTCACCCTGTTTTCTTGAAACAGTCCCTTCACTTGGTGTCCACTTCCCTTTCCTGTTTTTCCATAAAAAGGAAGGCTGAGTAATATTCCAAGGAAGGCTGAGTACAATGGAATTTTGAAATCCTTCCTTTTCACGGCTGAGTCATATTCTATTGTACAGATACATCATATTTATGTATCTATTCATCTATGGATGGACACTGGGGCTGTTTCCACCTTTTGGCTACTGGGAATGATGCTGCTAACAAACGTGTATCCATGAACTTGGCTGGGTCCCTGTTTTCAATTCTTTGGGGTATAAGGATGAAGTTTTAATGGGATCACTATCAGCACTGTGTTGAGAGCTATGTGTGGAGAGGGGAAGGCCAAAGGGAGGAAGTCAGTAGCAGGTTCTGAAACACACAGGTAAGAACAGACAGACCTGAGAAAACGTGACCCGAGATGGGAGGAAACAGGAAAGTGACGTGGTCACCAAGGGAAGGGAGCGTTTTGAGCAAACAAGTGTGATGAAACCCATCTCATGCTGTTAACAGGTCTGGGAAGGTGAGAACTCAGTGCCGACCACTGGGCTCGGCAGTGTGAGACGAAGGAAGGTGCATGGCTGGGGGCCTCCGTGGGGGTGGGGACGTGGAGACACAGGAGTGAAGGACTTCTGTCAAAGGCACAGGAAAAGGGAACGATAGCTGGAGGGGGATGAAGAGTCAAGGATGGGTTTAATGAAAGCAATTATGAAATGTCCGCTAATAAGAACGATGTGCTATGAGGGGGATCTTCAGGATGGATGTGAGAGGCAGATCTTCAGGATGCATGTGAGGGTAGCGGATCTTCAGGATGGATGTGAGAGGTAGTGGATCTTCAGGATGCGTGTGAGAGGTAGCGGAGAAGGGCTGGAGCTGGAACAACGTCCACAATAAAGGAGTCGGGACCCCGCAGCACATGTGGAGTGGGCACTGGCCTTATCTTAGAGCTGCCAGGTGAAGGTGAGCTGCCCGGTGCTGTAGGTCAAATTCTCAGAAAGTCATGTTGAAAGAAGCTCAAGTTTGGCTCACTCTGGATTGTCTGATCTAATCACAAGGGGAGCCAAGCTTAAGTCAGAACGTCATATAAATCAAAGCACTAATGTTTGACCATACATGCCAAATAATTGTCCTTTGCCTCAGATCTACCCTTCTTGTGATATTTTTGGGCTAACATTAAAGCCACATCACAAATAGTGGAGCAGCTGGCTCAGGAGTGAGCAGAGAGACTGCATAAAATGAGCCCTGCACCTCTCACAACATGCAAAATATCAAGGCTTAGGAATAGCTTTGACAGAGATTGTTACCATTTCAGCAGAGTCTCACCAGAATTCCCACACCTACTGCCAATATGCACAAATAGGAAGTAAGGTGGAATGGATGCTAAAACATCTTTTCATAACATCATTTAAGGGGCAATGATACTGTAGCGGAAAGAGCACTGAAGGCTTGTGTTTGAGACTCCCCCCACCCCAACCACTTATTATCTGTGTGACTCAGTCAAGCTAGTTAACCTCTCTGAGCCTGAATCTCTCAATCAAAAACTGGGCTTAATGATACCCATATCACCAGTTTCAGCAGCAAATGAGGGGACATCACTAAAAACAGTTTGTAAAATATTCCATAGTTATCCACACAACCTGGCTTTAGCTGTCTAGTTGTGCTTCACAGGTGTTTTTTTTTTCTTTTTGTGAAACTTTTTTTATTTTTTGTTTTCTTAATTTTTACAATGTTGTATTGGCTTCAGTCACACAGCAATGTGAGTGAGCCACTGCTGCGGCTGCTGCTGAGTCCCTTCAGTCGTGTCCAACTCTGCGACCCTATAGACGGCAGCCCACCAGGCTCCCCCGTTCCTGGGATTCTCCAGGCAAGAACACTGGAGTGGGTTGCCATTTCCTTCTCCAGTGCATGAAAGTAAAAAGTGAAAGTGAAGTCGTTCAGTCGTGTCCGACTCTTAGCAACCCCATGGACTGCAGCCTACCAGGCTCCTCCATCCGTGAGCCACAGCTACACACATATCCTCTCCCTCTTGAGTCTCACCCGTTCCCCTCTTCCCACCCATCTAGGGCATCACAGAGGGCCAGGCTGGGCTCCCTGTGTTATACAGCAACTCCTCACCAGCTCTCCACTTTACATATGATAGTGTACACATGTCGAAGATATTTCCTCCGTTCTTCCCACTCTCTGCTTCTCTCACTGTGTCCACAAGTCCATTCGCTACATCTGCATCTCCATTTCTGCCCTGCAAATAAGTTCATCAGTACTATTTTCCTATATTCCATATATATGTGGTAATATATGATATTTGTTTTTCTCTTTTTTTGACTTACTTCACTCTGTATAACAGGCTCTAGGTTCATCTCCCTCAATAGAATTGACTCAAATTCATTCATTTTTTTTTTTTTTTAATTTGAAAGCGATTGTAAAGACCCTATGACAGGCAACAAGAATCCCAAGAAGGGGAACCAAAGTCAAAGCACAGGACAGGACGGTGAGAAGTCCCCAGCAGCTCAGGCGTATGACCTCTTCAACAATCTAGACTCATTAACTTACCCCTGGCTGAGCCACCAAACGCTCACCAAGAGCTGCCCAGAGATGGATGCTCAGTTTCCATGACCTCCTTAAGCACATTTCAGCCCCTTTGAAGAGTGTGAGATGCTGAAAGGGGGTGAGACACTGCATCTGGACTCTGGGTTTGGAGACGGGCTCCAGAGGGCGTCACCCATCCCAGTGCTGAGAGCAGGGCTACGCGGGAGTAGCCAGGTGAGAGCTAGCTTCTCAGCGCCCTGTGTGGGCAGCTCTGTATTTCCACCCCCACACGAGAGACCACCAGGTCAGGGCTGAGCAAACTAGTAGAATGAATGTGGAAGCTGCCCCTGTACCAAAGGACATTAGGATTTCAGCCCCACCAGACACCTCCCTGGGTAACCCTTCAGATCAACACTGACCTTCCTGCAATGATATAAATGCCCTGTATCTGTCTGTCCAATGTGGTAGTCATGAGCCAATTGTACATGCTCCTGGAGAAAGAGCATTAAGGTGCTTGAAGGTGGGGCAGAAGCAGAAATGTGAAGACCCTGTTGTGTTCTTATGCACAGCCTCATGCTGTCCTGCAAATACACAGCGTGGCTTCTGTCCTCTCAGCAAACTTTCCCAGCTGTCAAGGGGCAGCTCAAGCCTCGTTTCATACCCGCCCCCATGGAGTCACCCTTGCCCATTTGGCTCTCTCTATGGCTCTTGTGGTACACTGAGAACGAGAGCTACGGAGGCCCATGGAAGACACAGGAAGCCTTCAGCTGGGGACAGTCGAGGAGGTGTTTTCCAAAGGCGTGATGACCCAAAGAGAACCTTAAATAATGAGTCTGACATGCTGCGTTTCAGAGTCAGACATGTCAAATGGGGACTCTAGAGTGAGCGCAGATGCAGGGACATAAAGCTCCAGGTGAGGTAAACACGTAGAAGGTAGACTAGCTTACCATGCCGCTGCTGCTGCTAAGTCACTTCAGTCGTGTCCGACTCTGTGTGACCCCATAGACGGCAGCCCACCAGGCTCCCCCATCCCTGGGATTCTCCAGGCAAGGACACTGGAGTGGGTTGCCATTTCCTTCTCGAATGCAGGAAAGGGAAAATTGAAAGTGACGTCGCTCAGTCGTGTCCGACTCTTTGTGATCCCATGGACGGCAGCCTTCCAGGCTCCTCCGTCCATGGGATTTTCCAGGCAAGAGTGCTGGAGTGGGGTGCCCTTGCCTTCTCCCTGGCTTATCACATGACCCTGCAATTCCACTGTTGGAGAAAAACATGATCCAAAGGAGAGATGCACCCCAATGTTCACTGCAGCACTGTTTACAACAGCCAAAACAGAAGCCACCGAAATACCCCCTGACAGAGGAATGGGTAAAGAAGATCTGGTACTGTATAGCATGCACTATTGCTCAGGCATAAAAAAGAATGGAGCAATGCCATTTGCAGCAACATGGATGGACCTAGAGAGAGTCATACTGAGTGAAGTAAGTCAGACAGAGAAGGAGAAATTTCATGTGACAGTCTTTACATGTGGAGTCTAAAAAGAAATGATACAAACGAACTTACAAAACAGAAACAGCCTCACAGACTTAGAGAACGAACTTATGGTTGCCAGGGGGAAGCATGGAGGGAGGAATAGTTAGGGATCTGGGGAAGCACACACACACAGTGCTAAATTTTAAGTGGGTAACCACCAGGAACCTAATTCGCAGCACATGGAACTCTGCTCAATGTGGCGCCTGGAGGGGAGAATGGATACATGTATATGTATGGCTGAGTCCCCTCGCTGTCCACCTGAAACAATCACAACATTGTTAATCAGCTATACTCCAATATAAAATTCAAAAATTAATTTAAAAAAAGAAAGCAGCTTGATTGCTCCCTACTTGGCACAGAGGAGCATTAAGAGATAAAATAGGAAAGGTGTGTTTCATGCCAGATGTGAGGCTGTCTTGGGCCAGATGGAGGGGGCCTTGAAAGCTAAGCAGAGTTTGACCTCTATTTCTTAAGAAATGGAGAGTCTCGACACACTTTTGGGCAGAAGCTGACAGCACTATAGGAGGAAAACTAACAGGCCATCATAGAGGACAGATGCAAAAGAATCCTGGGGAGGTGGGGACCACAGCCGTCACACACCCCACACCCCCTTCAGTTTCCCAGGAGTGACTTCTCCCCTTCCAGCAGCTGTGAGCCCAGTGACCCCTGCCGTTGCTGACAGTGAGGAGCCCCACAGCCGACAGTGTTGGTTGCCCTCCCAATGCCACGTCTCCCTCACTAAAGGGAACCCTAGCACTGCTGGGCAGCAGGGTGCCACACTCCAGGGAGGAGTCACGATTGATCTGAACCAGGCAGACCAATCTCTGCCCCTTTGCCAGTGACTAACCTGGGGGGTTGGCATGTGGCCCAGTTATGGCCAATGAGGTATAAAGGGAAGCCTGCTGGGGGCTTCAGAGAAAGATTTTCCCCCGAGGAAGCAGACAAGGAAGAAAGCTCTAGTCTCAGCCCTTCCCTTCTCACTCTGGGTCCTATCTGGTGAGGATATGAAGCCATCTTGCAGGCACAGGGTGACAAGCAGGACAACGTAGTCAACACGTAGAGGACAGAAGGTAGGAATCTGGAGAGAGACTGGAGCCACGATAACACAGTAAAAAGGCCAAACCAACACGGAAATGCATCCCTCCCAATTTCTGGTCTATTAAAAAAAAAATCAATTTCCTGTTGATTTATTCCTGATTTGTTCCTGATCATTCATTTTCATGTTATTTGGAGCTCAGTACCTACTAAGTTCTACTGTCACCTGGGATTTACTCCCAGAGCTGACCTGTGTTTCCTATCACATGCAGACCAAAGTCCGTGGACCCTGCAGGATAGCCCTACGGTGTCAGGCAAAGCCTCCCAAGATTATAGGAGGGGTCAGTGGCCAAAACTGAGAAGCAAGGGTCACTAAGGTCAGTGGCTGCTGCCCCCTATCATCAAAAGTAAAGGGAACACTTTACCTCGCTGCTGGCCAGGCAGAAACACCTGGAAGGAAGAGGATGTGCCAGGGCCCCAGCTGACCCATCAATGACCACTCAGCTCACCAAACATTTCAGTGCTGTAAATCGAGTGGAAACATTCCGCCCAGCAGCTCGGCCTGGGGCGTGACAAGCTGGGTGCATTCCCTGCCAGATCCTCACTGCCTATCATGCTTTACGGACACAAAAACAAATTCCACCATATGTTAAAGTTAATTGCAAACATTTGCTGCTGAAGAGAACTCCATTTTTCAAGAGCCCACAGAGATCTGGTTACACCAGTGGCTGAAGCGTCAACCAGCCTCATTCGCTCATCGGAAGAGGCAGGGCCAACGGGCGAGTGGCAACCAAAGTGTGAAAAGAACCCTCACCCACCCCTCTCCCCCTCCCATCCAGCCTGTTCCCATCTCCACTGCACTCAACAAGTGCACCCCAGGTCCAAGAATGTGCAACCCCCCTTCCCCATCAACACAGACTGCAAACCACCGTAGGGGCATTGGAAGGACTGGGATGTGGGGGCAGGAAGAGATGATGGCAGGAGGGGGAGGAAGGACGATGGCCTTAGAAGTGAGCTGGCTGTATTCCCCTGTCCGGCGAGTGTTGAAATAAGAGGCACAGAGAAACCCAGAAGCCTCCAGGAGGCCCAGAGCAGTCAGGCTGGCTTGTTAGGGGTCTGCCTGGGGATATGAGTGATAGTTATTGATGGCGTGGTTCAGGAAGAAGCTAGTGAGGGTCAACCCAGGGCTGACAAGGCCCTCAGCTGAGCATGCAGCCTGGGGAAGTCCCCAAACAGCATGCTAGCTGGGAAGAAGGCAGGACCTAAATCCCCCTCAAAGGTTCTTCCATGGGCCACAGAGAGGTGTTCGTGAGTCCATCCCTGGCAGCGGGCAGAGGAAGCAGGAGGCCTCTGCACTGCACCCACATTCCCACCCGTCCCAGGTGGAGCACTTGCGGTTTGGACTTGCACTAGCCCAGCTGGAGACACGAAGTGGGAGGGGACATAGCACTGACCACTCTGGCTCAGGTGAGAGCGCCCCAGCAGTGTGTGGGGAGCGTTCCCTGCACTCCCCATCGAGGCACGTCCAAAAGTGCTGTGTCTGGCTGACGGAGAATGGTTTTTGAGCAAGCTCTTGGCAGAGGGATGTGTGAAGCCACCACCAGCACTGAATGACCCATCACGCCTAGAGAACCATCCCCAAGCCTTTCAAAGAGTCAGTAGCATGCGTGGTCCAATAAGGGGGGGCCTCAGGCACAGCCCAACACCACCCAGCGGCCGCTCCTAACTAACAGCAAGCCCTGAGATCCTTTGCGTCCATGCAAAAACGGTTCATCCAGCAGGTACAAATGTGTAACTGACGCAACGGGGAGGGGTTTGTCAAGTGAGGCAGGTCAACCCATCAGGGTTCCTCTGGAGCTTGTCCACTGAGGCAAACTTCACCTTCTCACCTGGGAAGATGGGTTCATACAATGAGCACCACCTGTTTAGTCTCTTCAAATATGAATGTCGCCCCCAGCAAACACACTGCACCTTACATATACTATCTTCTTATTTGTAATAAATACGCATTTATTAAGCACCCATTGGACTGAGTCACTCCATGCTGATTATTTGGGGTCACAAAGAGTCGGACACTGCTGAGCAACTGAGCAACAACAAATGGTGATTATTACAAAACACAGGGAAGTCCAACGTCTAATTAGAAGTTCAGAACATATGCAGAGGAAAAGCTTACTGACAATACGGGAGTTTAATAAGATAAGGGTGCAAGAAAACATTCAACAGCATGCTGGCCACAAACCTGCAGCTTTAGGAGAACATGCAGGACCACAGGGTGATGGCATCAAGATAAGAGACGAGAAGCTCTCGCACCACTGACCCACTGAAGCCTCACGTGCTCAAGACACTCTTCAAGGCACCAGATGAAGCCCTTTATTCCTCATCACTACCCTGAGTCAGACACAACGATCATTCCCGTCTCACAGATTAGGAAACATTCCCACAGAGAGGTTACGGGAGCATAAGCCCGTCCTCGCCTGAGTGTGATGTATCCGCCCTGAGTCCTGAGCAGTGCACAAATTGTGGTCCTGAAATTGGTCCTCTCCTGGCCATGCTCCATCCCCATTCTCAGCACCTCTACACACAAATGTATTTGTACTTTGTCTTCATCATCTGAGAACACTTTATACATCTACTTTGGTTTATGTCACTGAACTTACAACCATCAGCTTATATCTGTCTCCCTCATTGTATTTTGTCCCTAGAAGAATAATATTCATTTTTTTTAATCCCCAGGACAGAGAGAACTAGCTATGCACAGTATCGTAGGTACTTAACAACTGTTTGTCAGACTGAATTAAAATGAACTTGAATGTAACTGATTTGGGGTTTGGGTTTTTAGGGTACAGAAGTCAGGGGTTATTGCTAATACTCTCCCAGAACTGAGGAATGGTCACACCGCCCTAGCTAACCCACCTTCCCAGCGCTGGACTCCAGGGGTGAGTATTTACTGCGGAAATCGGAGGCGGCAGCGGGACTGATGGATGGCCACCACCCTCATAAAGAGCTGTGGGACGCAGTCTCCAGCCACAGCCTCAGGGCTGCTAGCTCCCTTGAAACTTTATGGCAGTGTTGCCATGGAGGTCACGGATGTAACGCGCCATGGAGGCAAAAAAATGGAATTTCTCTAGAGGTGCAACACTGATGGGAACTCATTCACAGGCAAGAATGAGGCACTCAACCTCTCCGAGCCTCAGTGTCCGTGCCTGTAACATGGGGATGATAACACAGCTCATAGGTTGCTGGGAGGACTTAATACAGCAATAGACAGAGCGCAGAGGCTAGAGCATAGTGGGCTCTCAGCAACGGATAGCAGCTCCCATTTCCATGCCTGTTTTTAGGAGTTCTCGTATCATTTCATCTTGTGAAGTGAGGTTTGGGGGGGTCTTATTTCAGTTTTTAATTCACACACGCTAGACTAGAGTTTGTAGGACTCTGGGGTTAAGGGTGGAAGGAACCCTACGGTTTCCAATCAACGAGGCTCTTCATTGATCAAACATAGCCAGACTGACATCTGAAATTGCCACCAAAGAGCTACAGGACTCAACTCCTCCCAATCTCAGTCCCAGGCTGGGCCTCTACCAGGCATGTAATTTGCTCCTGGGTCCCCACAGTCACTTGTTTGACCTGGTTGCTAAATACACTAAAGGGAGTTATTCATTAGCAAGTGTGAATAATACCCCCCAACCAGCAGCAGTCTAAGCTCTGCTGCAGAGCCCAGTGCAACTGCCTGTTAGCATTCGTGAGAAATACAGCCGTAAAAGGTTCCAAAGGATGTCACACTAAACCTGACTAGGGTGAAGAGGTCTACTCACTCTCAGGTGATGTCCAACCACACTGTAGTACCTTCCCTCACATGTACCCCGGCCAGAACCTCTTCTCCTCACTCAGTATCATGCCCCTGACTCATGTCCAGTTCCTCAGCAAAATCCCCTCTTCTTTAATGTAACAAATCCAGATGTCAAACACCCAGTCATCCTTCTCCAGGGAAAGAAGAGGTGCTATGGAGGCAGATACGTCAAATGCTCTAGGATGGGGCGGTAGGGGAGGGAGGCAGATGAAAAGGGAGGAAAAAGAGTGAGAATGAAAAAGTACAGTATCCGGGAAAGACAGCTGTGCTCCTGTCCCACTGGTTTCTAGAACATTCATGGGCCAGTGTGTGTGTGTGTGTTCCTCCCCGTGAGTTTGAACACTAACCCACTCAGAACAAGAGCAGACTGGGGTGAGGCAAGGAGTCCGCCACAGCTGTGTTAGGACGATCACTGAGGTGTTCCAAAGGGGAGCCAGAGCATGAGTGATGGGGTGGACAGCCCGAGATGCTGGGAGGAGGGAGAGGGAGGCAGGGGATCGGGTGGGCTGGGGTCACGCGATGGCGTGAGGGGAGAGGAAAAATCTAAACGACGCTCCTTCAGGTCAAATCATTACACCGCAGTCCTGAGAATGCATCTGCTGACTCTCCTCCCCAACCTTCAACTCCCTGGTCGCAGCCTAGCTTGGAAAACCCTCTTAGCCTTTTCCTGCCCATCAAGAGGTCCTTAATGCTAGGACAAGCCCCTCTTTTTCTGATGACAAGAGCCGGCTGGGATTTTAAAATCAGCCCCTCGCTGATGAAGAACTCTTGAAACATAAAAAGATTCCAGCCAGACAGCCCTGCCCAAGAGGGCTCACCCTCCAACGTCACCCTCGCAGTCTTTGGCAAAACCCAGCCCCAAGTACGCAGCCTCAGATCCCGGGAAGAATCTGCATGTGTGACCTGATGGCTAACCTAAGAGAATGAACAGCCAGGGACCCCACAACCTTAAGCTCTAACCCAGAGTGAACACAGGACTCAAAAACCTGAGGTGACACTCTCCGGATTCAGGCTGCTAAAGTCACCTCAGACAATGATATTCTACATATATGCAATGAAACACACACACACATTTTTAAGTGTGACTGCTGACAAGCTTCCTTGGTTGAAATACATTCCTCAGCTCTTAAGAGAAGGGTTAGAAAAGAGTAAATACTCATGACTGAAGATGGAGGAGGAGATGTACGCAGAGAGCACGAATGGGCATTAGAAGCTGAAAGTAGGGTGCCAGAGTGCAACAGCTCTGGGACCTAGATTCCATTGTTTAGGGCAGGAACAGGGGCCCCCAGGAAGGGAGCTGCAGGGGCTCACTGGTGAGTGCTGAAAGTCAGGCCCCAGTCTGCTGGGGCCCCGAAGGCAGAGCAGAGCTGAGTGACGAGACATGGGCAACAGGAGGAGGTGGGGTCAAAAAGGCTCTGTGGGTGGCAGGTCCGCTCAATGAAGTTATCTTGGCATCTGCCTACCCCTCCACTCTCTGCCAGGGCTCATGACCAGGGGTACCAGCTTCGAGAAGGCATCTCTGCCAAATCTTCCACCCAGGAAGGGGCATTCCAGGGCCATGAGCATCTGGAAGACTGTTCAGGGCCCCCAAACAGGGTAACCAGACCTGGGATAACACCACTGATCAGGTCTCCTTCATCTCACACTGCCTCTCATCACAAGCAAGTTTGTGTTCAGACCAGAGATGGATCTAACTCGGGTTGTCACTGCTCTGACGAGTACCTGACAAACCCAAGACCTTTGCTCCATCAGTGCTTTGTGAGCTTCAGATTCCTTGAATCTGCCCCCTCCATTCACTGTGGCCACAGGAAGGTTTCAGCTTTCTGTTGAAAGAACCCCTCCTGCACTCCATGGCATCCCACACCTAAAATGCATCCTGCTAGGATGGCGGAGAAAGAGGGCATCTGTTATCTTTCAGGGCAAGAATCCAGCTCCTTCCAATATCCAAGGGTGGACAACTGGGCATGAGGAGGTCTATGAAACCCCCGAAATTGCATGGTTTTGTGTGTAGGTGCTTAATGTGAATTTCTAGGAATAAGTACCATAGCTAATATAATGTCAGTTACCGTGCCCTAGTTACTATTCCAAGAGCTTAAAACATAGCATCTAATTTATCTACCTTACAGAAGAGACACAAACTGCATTTATCCTCCATTTAAAGATGGGGAAAACACAGGTACCAAGAGGCTAAGTAACCATGGTCACAGAACCAACCGATGGTAGAGCTGGGATTCAAACCAGGACTTCCAGTTCCAGAGCTCATAAAACTACCTTGACATACTGTCTCAAGTTTAAGTCACCTTCTCAGAGAGGCCCATGACCTCACCCCACTTGACAATCTTAGAGACATCTGTATAAGGCATCTATATGTCAACATCTAGCACATGGTTATGCCCTATTGAGCTTCACATGCCGAGAATCAAGAACTGCACCCAGCATCCAGGAGACACGCGGCAGCCACTCTGGAAGAAATGAACAGTGATGATCATCCAGGCTCTCCACCAGCAGCTTTCTCCTGCTTTTCTGAGCAGCCTCTTTCTCACATCCTTGCACCTCTTCCTGGCACCTCCATCATGCCAAGCCCTGCATCAAACCTGAGAGTTTCCCTCACACCTCTTCCTGGCACCTCCATCATGCCAAGCCCTGCATCAAACCTGAGAGTTTCCCTGCCATGGCTGTTCTCACTGCCCACCTGCTTCATCCTCTCTCTGGTCCTCCCTCTTCACCTGTACAGTCTCGCCGGACCTCACTGGTTCATAAACCTGGGGGCCAGCCCCACCACCCGATTCAGGACTACCTCCTGGTGTGGCTGGTGGTCACAGAGAAGGTTGTATGACTCGACGAAATTCAGCACACAGGCCCTCAAGGGAGAGTACACATTAAAAAGCCATCACCCAGAGAAAGCCTGCCTGCTAGGCAACAGCAGCCAGGCCAAGAGTGTTCACCAGATCAGAGCAGAGGGCCCTGCGGATGAGGCGTGAGTCGACAAAGGAGGCAGCCTCCTCTCTGGGAGGGCTTCTTCTGGAATTTGGACCTGAGGAGCTCAGAAGTTAAACGCCCACCACCTGTGAGCATTCAACGCATTTTGCTGTGAGCATTCAATATCCTGTGAACATTCAGCGCATTTTCCCGTGCCACTGAGTCCCAGGCCAGAACTCGGATCCTTTCCACTGTGGGTTGCAAACTCCCCAGACCTGTCCAATCATGGCTGAAATCAGTTATCCCCTGACAGGGACTCTGCGGTCTGTGAAAAAATAAGCGGATGTGGCCTCCATCCAGTGGGCAGAGGCCTCGTCCCTGAAAATTAGCGCCAGGGTCAGCAGGCACTGGCCCGAGTCTGCTTCCCGCTCCAGCAAAGCCTTGAAGAAGCACCAGAGGGCCCAGCTCTTCGCCCTCTTTCTTATTTTTTATTTCCGCACCCTCTTCTTGATATCAGCCCCAGGAAGTCTTTCCAGGGCTCTCGCAGGCTCTTGCACTGCGGGGGAACTAGAGAGATCTCAGAGAGACACTGGCATGGACTCCACCCGCAAGGCTGCCCCCCTGTGAGGGGAAGGAGTGTTGACAGTCGATTCATCTCTTCCCTCAACACAAGAAGCTCAGCCGCTTCATGCCTCAGGATCTCCTTTAGTTAAACGGGATCCGCACTGCCTCTCCGACCACATCAGTCACTTGAGTACATCTAACACCCTCCAGAAGCAGGATGGGGCAAACTTATCTTCCAATTAGCATCTCTATAATAATAAAAATAATTCGCAGTATTAGTTCTGACAAATGACCACAGTTCGAGCCTATGCAGCAACGTCTCTCCACACCAATAAACATATCAACTGCTCCAAAGACTCTCAAATGGGGTCTTTCGGGGAGGGTCTGAGTGAGGAGCCATTTGCATAACTGCTTTCTGTCCAGTGGTCCCCCTCTCCCCGGGGCGGGCAAGTGCTCCTTTTACTGCCTGGCAACCAGACTGGGACTAAGCTTGCTAAAATATGAGTGTTTTTTTGGCTGGAGTACCAGAGAGCCTGCAGCCCTATGGAGAGAGAAAAATTGAACACACCAGGCCGTGGCTCCAGAAAGGGGAAGAATTAGACTTCACACCGAGCAGGCTGAACCATGGCATTCTTTAGATAATGCTTAACAAACCCCCAAACAAAGGCAGCCAACTTAGCTGCATGTTCGTAAAATGTATTCTCAGCAGATTCGGGCTTATTGAAGCACTGAGTTGCTTTGCAGCCAGGCTCCCCATCTTAAGCTTCCCGTTTTTCCGTGCTGTTCCCCTTGTCTAAATTCCTACAGATTCTGCCAATCAGAATTCCTCACTTCAGGCTCAGGGGGGCTTAGCAACCAAGGTAAATGATGGTGTTTTAAAATTTGATCCTAACCCTGAAGCCCCGCTGGCCCCCATCCCAAAGCCCCCCACTCTGATGAGCCATCATCCAAGGCCAGTCCCCTCAGCGGTTTGCAGGATGATCACTTAGAGATGAAGCCCGTGGAGTTCTTGGATTCACCGCCACGTCTCAGCATCCCACCTCAGATGACATCTCTCACATTTATTCAGTGCTGTCAACAGACTGTTTAGGACCAGGATTGGGAAAGTTCAAACTTGAGGTTACTTTAGTTTTGGTGATGCCACTGTCGGTGTTATTTTTAAAGCCGCAGATACCATGACTAGCATTTGTGTACCCACACAGAAAGCTAGCTTAATAAACTAGTAGGCGTTTTTTTGTAGTCCAGCCTGCTTTTTGGTTGCTTCCTAGATGCGAGTGTGTGTGCTGTCGCTCAGCCCTGTCCGACTCTTTGCAACCCCACGGACTATATCCCACCAGGCTTCTCTGCCCATGGGATTCTTCAGGCAAGCATGTTGGAGTGAGTAACCATTTCCTCCAGAAATCTTCCTTACCCAGGGATCGAACCCATGTCTCCTGCTTGGCTGGTGGATTCTTTACCAGAGAGCCAGCTGAGAAACCCCTGATGGCTCAGGGATAAAGAATTCGCCTGTCAATGTAGGAGCCACAAGAGATGTGGGTTTGATCCCTGGGTCAGGAAGATCCCCTCAAGAAGGAAACCCACTCTAGTATTCTTGCTCGGGAAATCCTGTGGATAGAGAAGCCTCCTGGGCTACAGTCCATGGGGTCACAAAAGAGTTGCACTCAACTTAGCAACTAAACAACGGCTTTTTGTTGCAGAATGTATGGGACCAGGGAAAGAGGGCAAAAGACAGGGAAGTAGGCTTATATACGGGATCAAACATGAACATCATCTAACTCTACTGTTACTTAGCATAGCTTTCACCTCTCCCCTCCTCCCCTCCGGGTTATCCTATTTATCCTGTACTCAAATTCCCTAGGATTTGAGTATTGCTTGGTGAGAACAAGAATTTAGGATCTAGAGACTAGACTCTGGGGTTCTTATATATGGATTATCTGCAAATTTCATGAGATAAATGCTTTTACTGCAGGAAAAAGTACCTCTTCATTCCAAGAGATGGACAGCTGGTCCTGGCGACTAGAGCCCCACCAGCAACCCCTGCTAACTAACTCTGGGACCTCAGACAGGATTCTTTGTCAGGAGCCTCCTCCATAAAACAAGAGTAACAATTCTCACTGTAAGGCTTAGGGGTGAATGGGATAAGGAGCAGAAAATATCAATACTTTTAGTGCCTCAGAGAAGGATGTGTTGCCTGGAAAAAAAATGCACAAAAGTTGAAAATTATGTTTTATTCAGTGGACTTGCTGAGGCTTTAAGCCCAGAAAGCAATCTCTCAGATAGCTCTGAAGGACTGCTCCAAGGAGGTAAGGGAGGGGCCTGGATACATAGGAGCTTTTGCAACAAAACCAGATATTTGGAACATCAAAAGATTATTGTTAATTAAAGAAAAAGTAGATAGCTCAAGTTAATGAATTTAGCACTCTTCCTATTTTTTTCTTTTTAATATTTATTTATTTGGCTGCACAGGGCCCCAGCTGTAGCACCCAGGACCTTGGTTCTTTGTTGCAGCACATGGAACCTTTTTATCTTCAGTTGTGGCAAGCAGGGTCTTTCAGTTGCAGCCCACAGCTTAACTGTCTAGGGCCATCCTGAATCCCCTCAGAGTGCATAGTTAGGAACTGCCGCAGTGACTGATGGTTTGATGGCTATAATATCGTTTGTTTCCTGATTTGGCAGGTGACATTTTTCATCCACAAGTGCAAGATATTATACTTTATATAAAAATCTTCAAGATTCTCTAGTTCTTGAATATTCTTGCATGTGGCTTCCCTGAACCTCCATCTCCACTGAAAAGTTGCAGCTCGGAAGCTATACCCAACCCCAAAACACAGAGTAGAGCCTCTAAACAGTTTGTGAGTTGAAGTCCACTTGGACTGGTGACCTAAGTGTTCATGGATTCAGACTGCAGACTTAAGAGGTGATCATGAAAAAAATGGAAGCCGGGAAATATGTCAAGCACAGAGCTTAACAACAGAGTGCAACTCCATCCCCAAGAGGCAGAAGAGACTCCAGGATTGCTGGAGGTGAGGGCCAGGAACGTTTCAAGCTGACTGCAGATGGAGCAGAAAGCAGGCTTTTTCCAAATGATGGCTACACCTATGTACTGTGCCCACGGGCGTACATATGGACTCTCTGTCAAAGATCACCTTTTCAGGCTCATGAACCCACAGGTAGCAGTATCCACAGGCTGATACATCCCAAATCCCCACTTCCGGCTACTCCTCCAAACTCCAAACTCATGTCCAATTGCTATGTGACACCGCCACCTGGATATAAAACACATCTCAAACTTCACAGGGCTGGGCAGAACTTTTTTCCCCCATCTACTCCCGAAATTGTCCACGTGGCAGTGAGTGGGGGTCGGGGGGCGGGGCGAGTCTCCATCCACCTAGGTGTCATCCTCCACACCGTAAGATCTAAGTCAGCCAGTCCTATGAGGTCTCTACATCACGTCCAGAGCTCTTTCCTCTCTCACTGTTTCCACTGTTAGCTCCACTCCTTGCCCTCCTAAACTCTTCCACACAGCAGCCAAGGGGACTTTCTGAACATGTAAATTAGATCTCACTCCCCTGTGGAAAACCCTCCAAGGACTCCTGAGGGATTTAGAATAAAATCCAAAATCCTTACTCTGACTGACTGAACTTCTAGTCCAATCCTTGCCACCAGGTCCAGCCTCCACTTTCCCCTCCTTCACTGCGCTCCAGCCTCACTGCCTTCCTTCTGGGCTCAAGTAGGTCAACTTGTTTCTTACACAGGGCCTTTTCACTGGCCGTATTTCACTGTCCAAAACAACAGTCAGCCTCCTCTTCCTGCTCCTCTTCCACCCCCTCCTCCCCGTCCCTCCTTCCCTGTGTCCTCTTCCCCCTTTTATTTCCTCCTCCTCCTACACACAGATGGCTACTTCCGGCAGTCTGATCTCAGCTCCAACAGGCCCCCTAATTACCCAGCCTAAAATACACACCTGCTTATCTTCTACATCATTCTACACAGCACTGTTTTTCTTATTTGCATCTTTATTCCTGGTTTGTCTCCTCTAGCTCTAATGTAATTCAATGAACACAGACATCACATCTGAATGGCTAGAACAGAGCCTGGCATGTTGCAGGTTCTCAAAACATTTTCAGTTGTAGGGCTCTTCTAACCAATAAAATACATGCAAACACCCCCTCGTGGTCACAGGTATTCAGGTAGAATTTTTCTCATCATTCTCATTGTCCACAAGATATTACACATGACAAGCCTACGCTTACTTTATATCTAATATCTTTTTGTTGCCATGAGGCAGAAAAAACAAATTGCTGAATAGTCATTGCCTAGATTGGCAAGAAGTAAGGAAAAGACGCAGTTCACTCCCCCTTGCCCCAACCTCCATCAAGACAAACTACCTCTATCATCTATTTGAACACCAGTAGTTAAAAAGCAGTTTTAAGAGCCAAAGACCTAAGTCTGAATCTGAACCTCGGCCACTCACTACACAGGGGATGCTGAACACCTCACGCTCACTCTGCCCTTTGTTTGTCTCTCATCGAGCGGATGACTGTGATACCAGCCCTGCCCACCTGAAAACGGTTGTAATAAGGAACAGCGAAGTATATAATATCACTCTGCACATTGTAAAGTGTAAGCTACAAATGTAGGGACAGTTGCCCATTATCGAGATAAATGGAATTTTCAGTGACTGCAGACCTACCTGATTATTGATTTCATTTGATAGCATTGATCACCTTGGCTCAGTATGTTTGTGTGTATGTGTATTTGGGGTCGGATAAAGAGCTAAAGGAGGGCCGCAAACAATGAGTTTTAAAAGAACACATCCCAACAACAAACACCGAAAGCACATTCTGGGAGTCAAAGCTAATATTAAGAGCGCGTGAGCCGACAGGCAGCAGAGGTCAGAGTTAATTACAGCCGGCGGCATTTTACATGTGCCTACCCAGGCCTCCTCCACTGGGAACACCACATTGTAAATCCGAGCTGGCTGATATTAGTGAGCACTGATTAGAATATGCCCACAGGGCCTCTTAAACTTTCCTCCTCCTCTAAAGCGTTTGTTTTCAGCAAGATTTATGGGCACCTCTGCTGAGGGTGAGCAGGTCTGCCAACACGGAAGTTTTTCCCTTTACAAAGCCTCATCTGCGCAGAGCTTGCCTGAGCACTGGGTGCGAAGAAACGCAAGTTCCATCTGGGTGATCTTCCTGCCCACAGAGAAGAGCATGTGGGAGCCTCACATGAAGTATTCAGATTTCCGACCAGCCTGCAATGGCCCCTAGAACTAGGAGCCACCAACGAGGGTAAACACCAGTGTCATCTAGGAGAACCAGAGGGTCTAGTCTCTCCACATGTGCAGCGGGTGACAGGAGAAACGGACGTTGACTTTGCCAAGCTCTGAAAGGTACGAAGTGTTTGATGTTTATAAGAATGTCCTTTAAAACTTAGCCACCCACTCAGACTACTCTTCTTAAAAAGAATAAGTATTTTCCCCAGGACATGTTCATACAGGATACACAGCAGGATCTCCAGCGAGGATGCAGGGATCCAGGGAGGAAAGTGAAAGCATTCTCATCTCGCTTCACAGTTACAGCCCATCCCACCTCTGGAAGGAAATCCTTGGACAAGGAAGTTCTGCAGGAACTCCATTCCCTACTTACTGCCCAGGATGGGTGAGTCTGCACCTGCGGGATGAGCTTCCTCTGTAAAATGAGATGTGGAGGAGACGGGGCATTAGATTCCTTCCAGTCTAAACACTACAACCCTACAATTCTCCTTGTCTCCTCCCATGACACCCATAAAACCAGGGACCATTCTGAAAAGAAGTCAGGGACAGCTCTGAGATGCTGCAAGCTTTTTCTGGTTAAGAGCTACTCTGAGTCTCAGGGCTGCTAGGAAGGACAGTCTTCTTGCCCAGAAGGCAAGAGAAGGTTGACATCTCCAAGGTGAATACACGCTTACAGGCTTCCCTGTGAAGGATTAGCCCACGAGAACCAGCTGCTCGCCATCTCCACCAAGAACCAAATAAAAGGGAGCAGGCTCTGCCTCATGAGCTGGGCTTAGGCTACAAGTAGGGAAGCATTCCTAGCCATGATGGGTTGTGAAACACAGCAACCGGTTACTAAGAGAAGCATCATAAGCCTCTTTCCCAAACTCCTTCTCTGGCATGATGAGCCCTTGTCTGTCTGAGGTGGCTCAGTTGCCTGGGAATGGAAGCAGGAGGAAGGCAGGGGCTTTACGATATGATAGCCCACCTTTGCCAGCCATGTGATGCTCCCTGGCGTAGGACAGGGTGTGGACTACCTGTTAATAACTTAATAAATGACAGTTAAATAAACAAACAAAGAAAACAACTCAGGACTTATCCAAACTCAAAGGCTGAGTCCAAGAAGGGGAAAAACCCCTGAGCAGTCACTGTGCAGAAGGAGGTGAAGCTGGCAGCAAGGCTGTCTCAAGTCCAGCGGGCTGAGGTTCAAGTCCAGCGGGCTGAGGTTCAAGTCCAGAGGCCTGGGTTGACTGCATCCATCACCATTTGCACTATCTCTGTGACTGTGGACAAACTACCTAAAACCCCTGAACTTTAATTTCCTCATCTATAAATAATCAATAATTATCATAATTGATTTAAAGTTTCATCAGTAATTTCCACCTTGGAAGGTTCTTGTATCAGATAACTTACATAAGAGCACCTGTTATATGGACACTCCGTGAATGTGTAAGTGGCAGGCTTCTTTTCCTCCTGGAAGGCTCTGGGTCTGTGCAGGAACTGACCCCACTGACCTCAGAGGTCCCACCAGGAAGACAGAAGCCTGACAGTTCCTGACAGTTCCTTTGCCTCATTTCATGATGGACCCTCAAAAGGTCTAAATTACCCCAACTCTGTGTGCCTGGGCAATGAAAGCATACAGCTTCAGAAACCAGAATCTGAGGACTCTCCACCTGGCTTTGTCTTGATCAAATTCCCTTAACCTCTCTGTGCCTCAGTTTCCCCTGATTCAGTAAAGATGGCAAAAGACTATCCAGAGTGGAGGGGAGAGTACCCACCATGTACCAGGCACCAAACTGAACACTTCCCATACTGTCCTTGAATCCTCAAAAATCTCGAAAGTTTGTTCCTACTGAGTCATTTCACAGATAAGGACACTTGAGGTTTGGAAAAGTACACTGCCTGAGACCACACAGATCAGCTGTGGCACCAAGATTCAAATTCAGCCTATCCAGCTCTGAAGACAAATCCTTTTGCATTTTTAAAATACCTCTAAGAGGTGTTCTGAGTATTTGCAAAATTGTGTTTAGAAATAATTAGGGGAACGTAAATTATAATATCACACTATAAAGAATATTTGATGCTGGAAGTAAACCAACAATTCTTAAATAGCACAGTATCCAAGGTGTATCTACCTTAAATCCTCTACCCCCTCCTATTACCCAGCTCAGTTGAAATCCAGGAGATAAATACAATGGGAATTAACAGTAAGACTAGGTTAATAGGAAAAATAAATCAAGAATGTCTCACTGTATTTGTCTTGATAATAGGAAGCATCAGAACTTTAAAAATGCAAACTATTAATATTGTCTAAATGATCTCCTATCCACTGCCTAGCCAGCTGCCTAAGGTAGTGTGGGTCGGGCTGCCTTCCATAAAATCCATCTGATCCAGCCTGATTTATTAGACCCTAGAGATGGTTCTGCTGGCAGAATATGATCAGTGACTTAAGAAATCCTCTTCACACACAAAAGAATCCATTTCTCTCTGGGGCTTGAAGCACGGAACTCCTTCTCACTCCACTGCCAGTAGGTAAATTAGAGCATGGACTACACCCCTCCTTAAAGAAAGAAGCCCAGATTCAGAAAGTAATTTGCCAAAAAGGAGGCAGTGACAAGATTAGGCTGGAACTGGCCCTCGGCATGGGTTTCATCTGTGAACTCCATGGTTTCTTTGTGTTCTCGAGGTCTGGGAGACTCCAGTTATTTGTCCTGGAAGGGTGAAGCTGGGTCTTTCCACCCAGATCACCCATCCCAAACTTCTGGTGGCTAACAGTGTTGTTTCATTCAACTCCCACCAACATTTCTTACAAGGGCCACACCTGCCTTAAAAATACAAGAGTATTTTTTAAAATACACGTCTTAAGACTATTAGGGTCTTGTTGAGGATTACTCTATTCCCAACAAACCTATAAAAAGTCAATTAGGGAAAAGTTATCCATGTTTCTGGTTTTGCTAAACAATAACAAACAATAACAACAAACCAACTGGCCACTATATTCCCTAAAAACTCTTTTATTTCGAATATCTGATGTACAGCCAATTTCCCAAGGATGCTATTATTGTGTCAATCGAGGTCTGCCTGTCCTAAGAATGAACTCCCAGCCAGGGTCCCTTGTTTGGTTGTATAGCCACAGAGCCAGACTGAGTTATTCATTAACTCCCTGTATGAAAACTGAATAATAAAACTGAAGTGTGTTAAACAAATCCAGATGAGGGGGTTTAAATCACCTCCAAGTCACTAGGCTTAAAACCGCTGTCATTTCCCCTGGAACAAACACGCTCTACCTTGCTCTAGCACCATGTTATTAAGTGGAGATAACAATATTTATGCCCATCCCAGGGGGGCCTGGATGGACAGCTCCTCCGGGCCGGACCAGCAGACAGGAAGAACTGACAGGCAGCAGAGGAAACGAGTAGGTGGCCCCCGAATCCTCTTCCAGCTCTGTGACTCGAAAATCTGTGCAGAGGTGAAGGGCAGAACGGTGCCTTGGGATCAGCAGTGCCTGTCCTGTGTGAGAGCCAGAAACGTGTCTGTGACTAGCCGTGGGAGTCGAAGCTTTCTCCCCTCTGTAACAACCACTTAGCTCTTATTTCTCCCCAGGGATTTATGTGTGAGCTAACAGCAGGCAGCTGCCACCGGGAACTGCAAGGCAACGGGACGCCTGCAAGAGGAAAAGCCCTCCTGGGCCGCTCCTGCAAGCAGCCACGACGCGGTTCAAGATTCCAGCTCTGGTGGGACCCCATGTCTCCTAGGTTACAGCTGAGGACTGTGTTTTCCTTTATTACAACAGAAAATGTGTGTTCTCCAGGGACTGTTCAAACATCTGTACGAGGTACACCATGTGTGCATGTGTGTGTGCACTCATACACGCTCAGGCAGCAGCAGCAATCAGGACCCAGCTCTTCAAATAACCTCTCCAGATACTTAAAATTCACGAGGCCTTATTACTGGCCCAGCAGCCAGTCTGCTACAGATGTGCAATGGTGCAGTCTCAGAACTCTAATTAAAACAGAGGAAGTGATCTCCTCCTCAAATTTCCTTTAGCTTAAACTCCATAAAAATCACTAGGTAATATCCAATTGGCAGAGCAAATCATAGGAGCTGGCAGCTGGGCTAAGTGGACAGAGCAAACAGACTTCTGGCCCCCCCCTGGGAGGTGCCTTTGGGAACACCCATGCCAGAGACTCCAGCCTCCTTGCCCTGTGCCTGCATCTAATCTTCGGTGGTAATATTTATGAAGTTATGATTATTTGTCCATCCGGAGTTAGACAGGGGAGGGCTGTTGTAGAGCGTTGTTAGTCACTCAGTCACGTCGGACTCTTTGTGACCTTATGGACTATTCAGCCTGCCAGGCCCCTCTGACCATGGAATTCTTCAGGCAAGAACACTGGAATGGTAGTCATTCCCTTTTCCAGGGGATCTTCTTCACCCAGGGACTGAACCCGGGTCGTCCCTCATTGCAGGCAGATTATTTACCATCTGAACCACGGCCTTAAACACCATAGACCCAAGTGAAGCAACTCAGAAAAACAAGCATCATATATTAACTCATATACGTGGAATCTAGAAAGAACGACACTGATGAAGCTATTTGCGGGGTAGGAACAGAGATGCAGACGTCGAGAGGGGGCTTGTGGACACAGGGTGAGGGGAGGGCAAGGCGAGATGAACTGAGAGAGTAGCCCCGACATAGACACACCACAATGTGTGAAATAGAGAGCAAGTGGGATGCTGCTGCACGGTCCGGGGAGTTCAGCTCCGTGCCCTGTGATGACCTAGAGAGGGATGGCAGGAGAGGGCGGTCACCAGGGAGAGAGCTATGCATACATATGGCTGATTCACACTGTTGTATGGCAGAAACTAACAACATTATGAAGCAGCTACTGTTGTTCACCAAGTCATGCCTGACCCCTCGAGAGCCCATGGAGTGTAGTATGCCAGGCTCCCCTGTCGCTCACCATCTCCCGGAGTTTGCCCAAATTCATGTCCATTGAATTGGTGATGCCAGCAGTCCTGATATTCACATAAGCAAAATGGCACTGTGGGTCAAGCTGTCCCTGGAGTGGGATCCTGACACCATTGAGCACGCTAACTATGTTTGGGGCCACTGGTCACCCAACCCTGGGCAGGGTCAGATGCAGAGTGCCACAGGAACTGACTTGGGATGGATCTGAAATTCCTTCTGAATAACTGTCACTGTCTCCCTGGCCTCAAAGCTCACCAACCTCTTTTCCTGTCGCTCATTTTATGTGGTTCAATATATAAGAGTGTTCCTGTTTCCAGTATCCAGAATGTCAGGACCGACAATCCATGTGAATATCATTAGGCACACACTTACTGCTTAGGCTGGTGACATGCTGCATGGTACAAGCCGTGCGGAGTGCGGGTCAGAGGACTGAACCTGGGTGGAGGACCAATCACTCTGCATCACCTAAATTCTCCTCAGCCTTGTAATGCATCTGAAAAAAGAGGACAGCACCTACTCTGCCTGCCTCGCAGGGCTATGGTAGGGATTCAATTTGATAGGAGTACTTTGCAGATTCAAAGCCTCTCTTAATAGTGATCACATGGATCAGCCAGATCCTATGAAGAGCCTGGTCTCAGCCATTTCAGCCCTGGCTGTAGGTTAGAATCACTTGAGGAGCTTTTTGAACCAGGAACTTCTCTGGTGGTTGGTCCAATGGCTCAGACCGTGCACTCCCAATGCAGGAAGCCAGGGATCCTTGGTCAGAGAACTAGACCCCACATGCTGCAACTAAGAGGTTGCATGCCACAACTAAAGATCCCACGTGCTGCCACAAGACTGAAGATCCTACATTCCACAACTAAGAAAAATTAAAAAAAAAAAAAAAGTACAAGCTCTGCCTGAAGAAGAGTTCTTTAGGAAAAAAAAAAAAAACAAAAACAAATCATAGGCCCCATGGCCAGAGATTTCAATTTAATTGTTCTAATATGCCACTGGGGCTTCCCTGGTGGTTCAGGCTCTGCCAATACAGAAGACACGGGTTAGATCCCTGGGTCAGGAAGGTCCCCTAGAAAAGGAAATGGCAACCCACTCCAGTATGCTTGCCTGGGAAATCCCATGGAAGAGGAACCTGGCGGGTTATAGTCCCTGGGGTCTGAAAAGATTCGGACATGACTTAGCAACTAAACAACAACAAATGTGCGACGGGGGTTAAAGCCACCAGGCTGGTGGGATGGAAACTGAAGTAGGTGACAGGCGTGGGTCTCCCTTGCTGTAAATATGTACAGTACATCGATCAGATATATCAAGCCCTCAGTTTACGTATCAGTTAGATGGGCACCCTGATACCTGCATGTAGCTTCCCTATTCATTTCAATGATGCTTACTGGATACCTACTGTCCTCATTTCCTACGGCCACTGCAACAAAGTCACACAAACATGTCGGTTTAAAACAGTAGAAGTTTATTCTCACATAGTTCTGGAGGCTGGAAGTTCATGAGGCTGAAAGGAAGGTGTCAGCAGAGCCAACTCCCTCCAGAGACTCAAGGAAAAAGGACTCTTTCAGCTTCTACTGACATTCCTTGGTTCACGAGTGCATTACTCCAACCTCTGCCTCTGTCTGCACATCAATTTTAGAGTGAAAAAGTTGGCTTCAAGCTCAACATTCAGAAAACGAAGATCATGGCATCCGGTCCCATCACTCCATGGGAAATAGATGGAGAAACAGTGTAAACAGTGTCAGACTTTATTTTTTGGGGCTCCAAAATCACTGCAGATGGTGACTGCAGCCATGAAATTAAAAGACGCTTACTCCTTGGAAGGAAAGTTACGACCAACCTAGATAGCATATTCAAAAGCAGAGACATTACTTCGCTGACTAAGGTCCGTCTAGTCAAGGCTATGGTTTTTCCAGTGGTCATGTATGGATGTGAGAGTTGGACTGNGTCGCAAAGAGTCGGACACGACTGAGCGACTGAACTGAACTAAAGTGATGGGGCGGGGGGAGGGGGTGTGTGAGTGTGAGTGATCTCTCTGTCTGTTTCTTATAAGGACACTAGTCATGGCATTTAGAGCCCATTTAAACCAAGGTAATCTCCTCATTTCAGATCCTTATCTTAATCACATGGGAAAATGAACCTTTCCCCAAATAAGATCACACTGACAAGTTGCAGGGATTAGGACCTAATATCTTTGTGGGGACATCTTCAGGCCACTACACCTACTATAGTTAGATGCTGTGCGAAGTACTGAGATTACAGCAGATAACAAGAGTATTTTAAAGCAGTGTTAAAAATTACAGACTCTGAGATCTGAAAGACACTTAGAGCAGTGATTCTCAAAGTGTGGTCCCCAGCCCACCAGCATCACCTGGGAACTTATTAAAAAGCCACATTCTTGCTCTTTCTTCCCTTCTGAATCAGAAACTCAGGGTGAAATCCAGCAATCTGTGTTTCACCAAGCCTGCTTTAATCAAGTGATTCTTATGCACGATAATGCCTGAGAACCACTGGACTAGAGAGTATGGAGTTCCTATATTCTAGACTTCTTTCTCAAACATCTCTGCTAAATTTATAACCAGCTTCTGCTTACCTACCACCACTTTATATACCTGCCCATTTCATTGCTCACAGTTGAAACAGTGAGAAACAGTTTCAAGTTACTAACACAAGATCTAAGAATTGTTATTACTGTTCCCTACGCACTCCACATATTGCCAATAAACCCCACCTTAGCAATAACTCCAATCTGCACAGTCCAGAGCTTGAGTAACTCAGCAGCCAGCTAAAGCTAAATGCCAACCTCTGGTCAACAGTGCTATCCAAGACACTGGAGAGGACAAAAAGGGATATAACGCAGAGGTGGTGGCTTTAAGGATGTGACTATCAGAATGGAGAAACTGATCAAAGGCACAGTTCACATACAAGTCAAGTGGCAGCAGAGTTCCGCCCCTCGCTTAGAGATGAAGAGCATTAAAGCAGGCTTGGTAAAATATAGATTGCTGGACTTCAGCCTGAGATGAAGAGGAGGGTTCAAGGCCTGGGCTTGCCTCCTTCCACATATGTGATTTCCCAGCTGACTGAATCTGGAGCCATCACTCATGTAGAAAATGAGGCAAGGGAACTGGACAATGTCTAACCGTCTATGGCTTGTAGTGGGGCCAAGAGTGCTCCCCTCATTACCTCATGATTATTAGCAAATAACGATGATGCCTAATCCTGAATGGAACTTGCAGCAAGTGCCATCTTAAACATTTTGGTCCAAATTTCAACCCCACGAGGTCGGTTCTGTCATCCCCTCTCTTTTATACATGAGGAACTGGTTAGAGAGGAGAAATAATTCTCCCAATAGCACACAGCTAGAGCTGGGATTTGAACCCATACTCTTTTTCTTTCCCTTTTTAAAAGAAAAAAAAAATTTTAACTGAAGCCTAATTGCTTTACAGAATTTTGTTGTTTTCTGTCAAGCCTCCACGTGAATCAGCCATAGGTTAGGGATGAACCTGTACTCAACTTTGCTGTCTGGCTACTCACAGTAGACTAGGATGGTCCTCACAAAGGCAGTCAGCACTTACTTTTGCTTTGAAAGACAGCCAACGTAAGCCTACTATAAAAAGGAGGATTTGGCATCATGTTTCTGCAGGATGCTGGAGGGTTTTTCTTTTTTTGAAACAAGTGAATCAGAATGAGCGCAGCGACTGGGAGCACCCCTTTCGTAGCAGGTTTCCATCATACTTGCCCATTCTGGAAACACTGTTTTCATTTTAGAAGCTCTGAGAACCACACTGAGAGGTCTGTGTTAAAAGCTGGAAGCCCATCCCAGGGGTAGGATTTATTTTTATACACGAAATAGCAGAGAAGGAAGAAGAAGACAGGTTAGACAGGCAAGGTGGTTCTAAAGCCCATTCAGAGCAGAGCCAGCAGCCTGTCACCTGGAAGGCCACCTGCGTGGCAGGAGCGCCCAGCCTGTCACCTCAATCCACACCTACCAGATAACAGGGCTGATTGATCCGTACGTTAAAACACACAGTGAGGAAAGTTATCTCCCTTTATTTCTTCTAGATATATATTTATTTGTTCATTCCCTCAAAATGTGTGCCAAGTGTTGGGTTTCAGGGATGAATAAGACCCAGGGAACTCAGAAAAGTAAATACAACCAGGGATATAGATGACCCTCTACACAGCCTGGTGTCTTGGGATTTACACCCTTTTCACCCTCATTGTTAGGATCAAAAAACACGTACTGGGTCAAAGCTATGTACAACACATTGACCCAGAAGCCCTTGGGGAAACAAGGGCTTAACGAAGAGTCTGTTTAACCAGAGTTCCAGTTAGCCATTTTCTCCTGAGTTCTATTTTTCATGGGCCATACAGACAGTGCACAATTAATGTTGGATTAGTGTGCAGTAGTCTAAAAGAACTTTACACTCAATATTTGGTCCTCAAAACAACCCTCTGCTGGAAGGCATGTTTACTTGTATGAGTCACATCACCATCTCTCCCCTAGTTGTCTCGTCTGTTAAATAAGAGATGTGGGCTACAGATCACTGAAACCTTTTCCAGTTCTAAAAGGCCTGTGAGTTCTTTCAAATTGCTTAAATACAAACACACACAAACACGTGGGACAAACATTTGAAAAATATAGCCTCTTGTCTTTATTTATAATTAGCTCCAAAATATCTTTTCTATTGAGATCTGAGGAAGCAATCAGATGCTCCACGTTCCCATCAAAAGTACATATCTTCCCTTCTAAACCAGATTTGATCACATCACAGTATGGCTGAAAATCCCACACCAGAGCCCCATATTCAAGTTTAGCCCATTAAAACCTCCATCCCTGACCAAGCCCTGTGTCCTATGACCTGTCGGTTTTGCCAGTCTTTGAGAACACTCTGTCCTCTATTGCTTACACTCTTCCCCTTTGCTGAATGCTATTTCCCAGCCTCCTTCTGTCAAATTTTGTCCATCTCTGGACAAAAATAACCATGAAACAGAGAGTATCAAACTTGCATAGGATGTTCCTCAGCTATAGCAGAATCTTGGTGTGAAAGAAGAGGGGGCATAGCTCAGTGGTAGAGTATTTGACTGCAGAAGGGGTCTGACAACAAACAGGAGTTAAGCAGTTGAGGAAAAAGTGTGAAGGCCATCACAGACAGGGAAGAGAGTACACAAGGCACAGAGATGCACACCAGAGAACCGCAAGTCAGGAGGGAGAGGCAGGAGAGGAAAGTGGGAGGGTCCTGTAGGGCACGCTAGAGGTTGCCATCTCAAAGGAGGGGTGCCAGCACACTCTGAATATGCACACGTTGTGCCCTGTCCAGCACCGTAATGTGTGTGTTGGGGTTGGGTGCGGTGCTTGGCAGAGAGAAGAAGCCTATTCTTAGCCAACCAGCTCCAGACATCACGTTGATTGTGAAGCCTTCTTCACTGCCTCCATTCAGAGTTAACTGCTTCTTCCCTACATGCTTTAGAGCATTCTCTTTATACCTCGAAGGAAGGATGAATGCCAGATGTGTGCTACCCACCACAAAGTTACTAAAACAGATATTGTGCAGTGGGGCCCAGGCCTTGGATATTTTTCCTTCTGACACATGCTCTTCCTTATATGAATGACAGACATCTCAAAGAACAGGGCTCCCCGAACTGGCTGGTATCACAGACAATGTATCTTCACACCTTTATTTTGTTGTGTGGTATTTCTAAAGAATGTGTATTTCCTTTCCATTACGGTGTGGGTTTCAGGAAAATCTATGGGGTTTGACCTTGTGTGATTTAGCAGGAGGATAAGCCCATGTTTAGTGTGTGTTAACCAAAGGGTTTTGGCACACACAACAAGCTCCGTGGGTGATTCAGATGTACCTAGACTCACAAACCCCTGAGAGGTGCCCAGTTAATTCTCTGTGTGTCTATCTCCCCCATCAGACCATGAAGAGAGTGCATCTTAGACATCTCTGCACCCCAGTATCCAGCACAGTGTTTGGAACATCCATCTCTACTCACTCAGACCCTCCCCACTTCTGCCCTTGGGTCTGCCCAGGTATTAGAAATCTCTTTCCTTCAGAGACTTTTTAAAAAGGCTTTTCTCTGTCCCAGTTGCACACTCTCAGAATCCCCAAAGAACCTTGGAAAACTCAGATGTTCAAGCCACACCCCCAGAGATCCTGGTATAATGGGTCTGGACAGGACCTGGGCATCTACAGCTTCCCAAGGATGGAATGTTGTGTCTTTTATCACAGCAGGCAAACACAGAGCTGAAAGCAGCTCCGAAGTCTCAACTCCAAGTGATGCTAAAATGGCCTAAAGTCTCTGGATCTCCTCAGTTTGCACAGAGGGAGCAGAACACTCAATGTGGAAAAGCAAGATGGTAGACAATGGCCTCTATCTTCTGCACAGAGACAGTGGGGGTCTGGACCGGCTAGATGCTGGTCAAAACAGAAATAGATTCCCAGGAGACTCCAGGCCCAACTTCAGGCTCTTATTATGTCCTCCAAACCTGTGCCCCAAATGATCCTTTCTGAGATCTTCTAAAGCCAGTCTCAGGGCAGCCCATGAAGCCAGAGAGAAGGTTCAGCCTGCTCTGCCACCTCCAAGCCCCAGAATCAGTGGGACTGAGTCCCATTAACAACATAAATATTTATAGCTGTGCAAACTCAGGCATATCATTCAACTTCTCAAAACCTGATTCCTCATCTGTGAAATTCTTCCATCTGTAAAACAGGGATAATAAAAACCCAACCCACTGCACTGAGCTGTGGGGAGGCTTCACATGTGACAATGCTTGGCAAGTGTCTATCCCATTGTAAAAATCAATTCCTGTTTCTTAAGCCAGGAAAGCAAAAATACATGACATATAGACAATCTGAAGTGGCCCTGAAAGAAGTAACTTTACAGAACTGGGCAGAGTTAAACCTGAGATAAGAATTGACACGGAAAATGTCCCATGGAAGCACCTCCTTGAGTTCAGGTACTGAAGCCCTAGGCCTGCCTCCTTTCCTTCCCTGGGAGTGTGCATGCACCTTGGTGGGTGCAGGTTCCTCCCCAGCGCGGCTGCTTTGTACAGAGCCAGCTGGGGAGATGAGAGCTGATTTATGGCCAGGGAGGACCTCCATCACTTGAAAACTGAGGTGACTCTGGAGGCTCAAGTGCAACTTTCAGCTGAAAGGCATGTGACCCAGGGGCTGAGGCTGCTGTCAGTGGGGTCAAAGGGAGGAATTCTGCACAGTCAGCCAAAGGGCTCCAAATAGACAGCAGGGCGTCTGTGGTGCTGCCGGCAGGGGCTCCAGCACATACAGTCTGAAGGCTTGGCTGCAGAACAGGGGTCCAAAGGGCTGGGAGTGACATTCCAAGTGCCATTCTGCGCTTTGGTGGCTGACCTCTGGCCAGAGCGAGGCGGCTAGTCTGGGTGAAATGCTGCCAGGCCGGCTGAGATCACCTTTCCTCACCATGCTCCAGAGGAAAGCCTGGCAACACTTTGGGCAATGAATCCCCACGAGGTCAAGCTGTTCCGGAAATGGCAGGCTCCAAGGCCCACAGAAGAGACTGTAGCTTTTGGGAAACACCAAATTAATCAACAATAATGAGTCTAGCAAATTACCATACATAATAGTGGTCAGCAATTAACAATGAAGAAAAGAGGGACTGCAAAATCAACGAAGGTACCTGTTTTGTAAGGCTGATGTAGTAAAGTGATGCCAACACTCTGATTTCAGCTATGTGAACTGTGTCTGCACATGGGAAGGGGATATTGAGCATCTACTCTCTGCTCAGCTCATTACAAGAATAATTATAACTAATCCCTACAACTCCAAGAGATTTTAACTTTTGCATTTGGTAGATGAAAAGATAAATAAGATTCAAAGAGGGTGAATAACCTGCTCAAGGGTAGCATGTTTCAGACTCAAGATTTTTAACAAGCCAGTGTCCTGGTATATCTCAACACCAGACACCCTCTCCTTCCTTTCCCTTCAGTTATCTGCTCTCTGACCAGAATGCGGTAATGGACATTCACATACCCATGTGGATTTTAGCCATTATTTCTTTCTGGGCATTTAAGAGTGAAATGTAAAGGTGGGTTCCCTTGTTAATGGATCCCAGTCTTCAAAGAGCAGCTAGAGGAGGCATCTGCCAAACAGGGTGTCTGGTACCTGCACCATCCTTGCGGTCCTAGCTGCCTGGCTATCTGGGGATCAGGCAGGGAGTCCACCAAAGTCCTCTGACTTCCTGCCTAGCTGTTGGCCATGGGGCCCAGCTCTCCACCATGGAAAGCCCTTAATACCACAGAATGGAAGGTATTCTCTGCCTGAAAGATATCATTATTGAATAAAAGGGGAGTGAAAACAGACAAAGGGCACCAAAGCCTAAACAAATAACATCAGCATGAAATCTTTAATGAATGCCTCATCCAAGGCGATCTACTGAAATCCAGACGGTTTAGTAAAAGATGCCTTAAAGCCAGTTTATACTGCAAATCAGCCATAAAGAAAAATCAACACCAAGTTAATCCCCATTTAATAATTCAGTTTCAGGATGTTAAAACATATTTCTCTTGGAGCTCCTGCACGTATGACTGATAACAGGGCAACCAAGTAACACACTGGAGGGAGAAAAAAAAAAGTATTCTTTTTGGAACTATACTATTAGTAGCTTCCAAGAGGTGGCAGTTAGCTCTTCCTGACTCCTGACTTCATCTCCCAAATCCTTTCTTTTCTCCCTTAGACTTCCTCCTCGGCAGGGTAATTTTAAATCCTGCCTAAGGGGCCTGACCTTGACCAAGCATGATTGTCAGATCACTGGTTCAGGCATCAAGGACAGGCTGCCCAAGAAGCTTCTGTGGGACAAAGGCCATTGGATCAAAAGCCTCTTGACTTGGGGCCCTGTGGGGAGAATCAGCCACATGGAGATTCTAATTCACAAAGGCCTGCTGAGCCCGATACTAACTGGTGGGAACAAGCCAGCCTCCTCACCAAGCCAACCTTCCAAACCCATCCTACTCAGCTGCCATCCTGAGTTCCCACCAAATCTTTCTGAGCCCAACATTGACCAGAACCTGCTGTCAAATAAAATGTACTTAGTCACAACTTTAGGCCTGATACAGGACTGTGTTAACTCCCTCACTGACCTTCTGGAAAGGATTCTTCTCATCGCTGATGTTCAGACAGCTTCCAGGCTTTCCTCTAGACATGCAAGAAAGTGCCCAACACAACCTCTTTCCCATTAGAAACTTGACCTGACCCCAATTAAGTCCTCTTCTCCCCTCCCCCCAGCCTCCCTCATTTCTAAATACACAGAAAAATGCCAGGGTGGAAGCAGTTCTCATAAGCAGAGCCTCAGTTTCTCCTTTACTCGCGCTGAAAATAGGAAGGCCCCCAGTAAGGTCCACAACTGACCAAAAGCAGTCTCAGCTTCTCCCTGCTATTCCCTGCTTCCCCCTCCCATGACAGCTCCCCGGGGCCTCGGTGGTGCCTGCAAATGCACAGAAGAGAAATTAAAAGCAAATTTGCATCACCTTTGCGCAGTGCAAGAGCGCTCAGTTTTAATTTGCATTTTATTTGCACAGCACTTGCATATAATATTGTAGAAATGCCCAGAACACTCCCTCCCCCACCCATCCCACCTGCTTCTCTGCATCCACAAATCCCAGGATGCCTGTGGACGCGGGCAAATTACAGAGGGACTTGCATCTTGGAGAACTAAACCAGAGAGACTTCTGAGTGGTAAAGAGGAGGGAATCTAAGGGTCAGGAGTTTGATGGCAGCAGATTCTGGACCCTCAAATAAGTAAGAGCCGCATTATGTATTTTCCTTACATATGAAATCATGGTAAATTTTCCTTATTGTGCAAATATGCCTGATGCTGACTCTAAGCTGCCAACTTTCAGGACCAGCTTAACACAATCCCAAACCTGCTGAGAAGCTATGGGGCAGCTACCTTGTGCCATCTGTGGAAACCCCCGATGGGCCACTTAATATCCCTTTCCCTTTAACAAGTGACATGTCTATGACTCCAGTTCTATTGGGTGTTACACCCACCTGCCTGGCATTCCACCTGTCACCTATGGGGCTGAATACTGCAATCCCAGGGGACTCTCATATACATACATACATACACACACACACACACACACATACACATACACCAAACTAGCCTGAGTCCAAGACACACATATTCCCCCCAAACATAGACTCTTCTGCAAATGCAATACTTTAACACTCTATGATTTCTGTAAGACCTGAAGTTCATGTAAAGCATGCCCACACAGAGGACAAGAAGGAGCTATCAGGGACTTTCCTGGTGGTCCAGTGGCTAAAACTCCATGCTCCCCATACAGGGGGCCTGGGTTCTATCCCTATTAGGAAATGAGATCCCACATGCCACAAGTAAGAGTTCCCAATGAAAGTATTAGTCTCTTGGTTATGACTGACACTTTGAGACCCCATGGGCTGTAGCCCACTAGACTCCTGGGTCCATGGAATTCTCCAGGACGGAAGAAGAGTACTGAAGAATACGGAGACAGAACACTGAAGCGGGTTGCCATTCCCTTCTCCAGGGGAAGAGCTCCTGCACTGCAACTAAAGATTCCGTGTGCCACAACTAAGACCCAGTACACCCAAATAAATAAATGTTAATAATAAATAAAAATTTGAAATAAAATGCTGAAAATTTATATTTTAAAAAAGGAGCCAGGAAATGCACCACATCTCTTCATGTAACCATTCTCTGCTTCCTTAGCACCCAAGTATTGCCCTCCTCCCAGTTTACACAGACAGGCAGCTCCCAACCTGATGGAATTCAGCATCAAATGAAAAAATGGTGAGAACGCTTTGCTAAATTTGCTCCCCTAGTGTCAAAACTGACAGCCAGGTTCCAAGAGGTACTTGAAGAAGAAAACAAAATTAGGAGGAAAAGCAGTGGGATAGTGAAGACAGAGAGGACCAGAAAAAGAAAGAACACAGATTAAATCAGTTCTTTTTCTTTCTCCTTTGTTTTCAACTGTTGCCAAGTTATTTATCTCTGGAAAGCCACTTGCTTTTTTAAGGTGAAGTATTGCTTTGTAAGATGACTTCTTTCACTGGGTTCCACTTAAGTTTATGGCTCTCAGGGAAGGGGGAAAATACCAAACCATAGAAGGCTGGGGTACAAAGGCGTCTTCAGAACATGAACTGTCTTCTTATTTGATAGAAGAGGAAACTGCAAGGCCCACACTGTGCTGGACCACAGTTAGGTGACTTCTCCAAGGCTACACAGACAGTCTGACGGTAGAGACAAGAGGAAACCCTCAACTTCCTGCCTCCTGTTCCACCACACTGTAGCAATGAAGGAAGAGAACGTTCTGAGATGTCCACAATGATGATTCCTTTCCTCCTCACTCCCTGACTACTCTTGACAGTGATACTGCTCATCCTTGCCTTCAGTGTCCTCTACTGCCCAACAAACATATCTGTACCCAGTTGCTTTTAACCTCACCTGGGTGCCATGAAGATGGATGAGGCAATAATTCTCTGAATTTGTGGCAAAGGCATTTTTACAAAATCACTGCCCACTGAGTTGCCTAGTGATCCTAGGATAATCATCTCTATGATTTCTCCTCCTTAGAGAAAAGTGCTGGGGGAAGTTTCTCTCTCCAGATGCCCAGGGAGGCTGCCAGTTGCTAGCAAACGAGCCCTATGTAACAGCACACTTGCTTTTCTCTCTGGCTTCCAGGATGTTCAGAACTAAGTTTCACAGGTTCACCTGAATGACTCCTCTGAGCCTGTGTCGTTTGCAACACCTCTTGCTCCGCACCACCCTTGTTCTCCCTCTTTCATTCTTATTTCAATCATTTTATTATGTCCTTGTTATCTTAGTTCAGACTCTATAACAAATACCATCAGCTCAGTTCAGTTTAGTCGCTCAGTCATGTCCGAATCTTTGCGACCCCATGAATCTCAGCTCACCAGGCCTCCCTGTCCATCACCAACTCCCGGAGTTCACTCAGACTCACGTATATCAAGTCGGTGATGCCATCCAGCCATCTCATCCTCTGTCGTCCCCTTCTCCTCCTGCCCCCAATCCCTCCCAGCATCAGAGTCTTTTCCAATGAGTCAACTCTTCACATGAGGTGGCCAAAGTACTGGAGTTTCAGCTTTAGCATCATTCCTTCCAAAGAACACCCAGGACTGATCTCCTTTAGAATGGACTGGTTGGATCTGCTTGCAGTCCAAGGGACTCTCAAGAGTCTTCTCCAACACCGCAGTTCAAAAGCATCAATTCTTCGGCACTCAGCTTTCTTCCCAGTAAACTCGCACATCCACACATGACTACTGGAAAAACCATAGCCTTGACTAGATGGAACTTAGTCGGCAAAGTAATGTCTCTGCTTTTGAATATGCTGTCTAGGTTGGTCATAACTTTTCTCCCAAGGAGTAAGGGTCTTTTAATTTCATGGCTGCAATCACCATCTGCAGTGATTCTGGAGCCCAAAAATAGAAAGTCTGACACTGTTTACACTGTTTCTCCATCTATTTCCCATGGAGTGATGGGACCGGATGCCATCTTCGTTTTCTGAATGTTGAGCTTTAAGCCAACTTTTTCACTCTCCTCTTTCACTTTCATTAAGGGGCTTTTTAGTTCCTCTTCACTTTCTGCCATAAGGGTGGTGTCATCTGCATATCTGAGGTTATTTATATTTCTCCTGGCAATCTTGATTCCAGCTTGTGTTTCTTCCAGTCCATCATTTCTCATGATGTACTCTGCATATAAGTAAGCAGGGTGACAATATACAGCCTTGATGTACTCCTTTTCCTATTTGGAACCAGTCTGTTGTTCCATGTCCAGTTCTAACTGTTGCTTCCTGACTTGCATACAGGTTTCTCAAGAGGCAGGTCAGGTGGTCTGGTATTCCCATCTCTTTCAGAATTTTCCACAGTTTGTTGTGATCCACACNTTTCACAGCTATTTGTAAGGCCTCCCCAGACAGCCATTTTGCTTTTTTGCATTTCTTTTCCATGGGGATGGTCTTGATCCCTGTCTCCTGTACAGTGTCATGAACCTCAATACCATAGACTGACCTACAACGTAAACATTTTTTTTCTTTTTTTTTTTTTTTCAACATAAACATTTATTTCCTAAGTTCTGGAGGCTGGAGTCCAAGATCAAGGTACTGGCAGATCTGACTTCTGGTGAGAGTTTGCTCCCTGGTTTACAAATGGAGCCTTCTTGCCTTGTCCTCAAGAGAGCCCAGGTCTCCTCATTTTCTTATAAGGGCGCTAATCCCACCATGAGGGTCCCCACCCTCATGACCTTATCTAACATGAATTACCTCCCAAAGTCTCTATCTCCAAATATTATCACATGAGGGATTAGGATTAAACATATGACTGTCCCTTCCTCTCAAATTCATTCAGTCCATAGCATCTGATATTATTATAAATTGCCTCAAATCATCTTTGGAAGGGCATCTTATAAATAATAATACTGAAATTCTCAAGCTTTGAAGAGAAAGATAATGTGTAATTTTCATATGTCTTAGGCTAAAACCACTAATACAGAGCTGGTGAGAACATTTCTTCTGTGCTAAGACTACAATTACCAAACAGAGAACTCCAACATGCTCCCAAATGAGAAGGTAAATCCAGGACAGGCTCCCCATGCACCCGTCTTTACATGGGCATTTATCCACACATGTTTATCTCCTTTATGGCTCACCAGTGGCATCTGACTTACTCCAAATGTGCTGGGGGCTGGGAACACTTTGTGGTTGGCTGACCTTGTACCCACTCTGGAGCTTTGGGTTATTCACGGATCCTCGTCAAAATTTACAAAAACACAAGACAGATGAGAAAGGGGAAACACATTCCTCAGCTGGAAGAGTGGCCAAGTAACCACAAACTGCTGGCCCTCCTGGGATCCTGCTGGTCACGGACTTGGCTTCGGCGGCCCACTGACTTGTTCCTCCAGACAGCACCTACGCCCACGATTTCTTCTTCCCTCTGACCGCCAGCCCTCCAGGTCCCAAGGAGGGAAAGCATGATGGGAAGCAGACAAGTATCAGATAGGAATGTAAGGAGTCAAGGTAAGATTGAGAAGGAAGCCACTTCCTCCACACTCAGTGCCCTGCCAGGTTCTGAAACCCCTCTGCCTAATAGCCTTGGTTCAAGCTCTGGAACTCAGGGTGGATTTTTCAAGGCAGAAGCTACAAAGCGTAAAACTTTCCATGTCTTCTACACAGGATGTCCTGTCTAGTATCTCTGTGGGATTATCCCAGATCAGATATTGTTTTCTTAAAATGCACACCCTCCATCCAAAGTGTAAAGACTCTGGGAGCCACAGGCAGACAGACACTCTGTCACATACTGGTTAGAAGCTCAGGTCTGGAGATGGTCAGAATTGAGGTGGGAAAGCCAGGCTCCACTCTTTCCTAACCAGGTCACTCTGGGAAATTTACTCAACCTTTCCATGCCTCAGTTTCCTCATCTGTAAAATTCTGTGAGATAAGAGATGAGGTACACTGTGTAAGACAAGGACTGATCGGCCAAGGGCCACAGCACATAGAAAGTCAGGAAAGCCCTTTTGCCCCGATGTGCACTCAGAGAAGTGAGCTTTCTCACTGCCCGCCTGCTGCCTGGACCCCAGCTGTGTGGGTGTGTGCTCTGTCCACTCTTCAGGACGCCATGGACTGCAGCCCACCAGGCTCCTCTGTCCACGGGATCTTCCAGACAAGAATACTGGAGTGGGCTGCCATTTCCTTCTCCGGGGGACCCTCCCAACCCAGAGACTGAACCTGTGTGTCCTGCACTGCAGGTGGATTCTTTACCCATTGAGCCCCCTGGGAAGCCTGTACCCCAGCTACAGACAATAAATATTCACTCCACTCCCACCACTTCACTTTGAGATTGAGTAAAATCTCTCCTTCATTAATGCTGGGCTTCACCACAGGACTTGTTTGGCCAATGGAATGTGAGCAAATGTGCCCACGTGGTTTGACTGCTCTCATCCTCCATGAGAACATGGCTCATGGCTGCTGATCCGAAGGGAATGCAGACAAGACCTGAGCCCAACCTGACACCTGGAACCAAGTCCAAGTGGCCCACAGCCTGAAACAGATCGCCGCTGTCAACCCAGAGCCCCATGAGTGAGAAAAGTCAATGCTTGAGTTTTTAAGTCCCTGAGCTTCAGGATGCTTTGTTATGCTGCATTCCTGTGGCAATAGCTAACCAGTACACTCTCAGAAAGCTGAATGTGATCGTCTGCATGCTCTTCCTCCATTTACCTGCATCACGTGGTGACAGCGCCTTCCCAAGTGTGGTCAACACAGACGGCCTCTGAAGCTCACTGCCAGCTGTGGGTCTCTCACACCATCGCACACCCAGGACACAACCCCTGACACTGCCCAGAGAGATGGCGGCCGGCGGTGGCTGCCTCACCCAGACTTCCCAGCATCACAGGATTTTCACTCCAGTCCTTATCGGAAGCCCACCCTCCTCCTTCTCTCCCCGCTGCGTGGGCAGCACACAGAGTGAAGTGGTCAGCCGGAGCTGGGGCTCAGGCCTGAGCTGCTGGCAGCCACGCTCACTGTGTCCTCCCGGGCAGAAGACAGATGCTGCGTCTGGGCATATGGGCAGTAGTCATGACAACTCCCTGTGGCTTCGTGCAAGGGAATCAGGCGGTGCAGGCAAGGCAGGCCAAGCTTCCCTTCCCGTTCCAGAACTGACAGTGAAACAAATGGCAGGAAATTCATTCTGCTGACCAACACAGGAAGCAATGCCAGGGCGCAGCTCTGGAAGTGGAGAGAAAGCCAGAGGAAGGATAATAGGGAGCAAGAGACAAAGAAAGCGAGAGAGGAATCTAACTCTTGTGTGAACATCAGTCTCCATTAATTCATTGGTTCTCATAACTCTGTCCATCCAAACCTCACCGAATCTAGTTCCAAAAAGGCTTAAATCTGGCAGATATCTGCTGTTCAGAAAGCTGGGCTGCCATTCCACAAGAATTTTGGATAGCTCAGGTGCCAGATAGAAATGTTAAAGGGGTGGGGGAAGGGCTGGTGTGAACAAGCCCAAGACCATAGTACAACTCGAGACAGTTATTAGCCACAAACACGCCTGTCCCAGAAACAGAAAAGAAGAACACTAGCAGGACTTCTATCCCCAGGTCATGCTACGCCCAGAAGGAATTCTAGGTGATGTGCAATGCAGTGTGTCTGTGTCAGTCGTGTCTGACCCTTTGCAATCCATGGACTGTCGACTGCCATGCTTGTGTTCTTGTGTCTATGTATACAGTGTCTATGTTCTTGTTCATGCATGTTCTTGTGTCTATGTATACAGTGTGTATATACTTAATAAAGATGCTGGTGAGTTACTCGGTGCTTTGCTTGCAACCTCCAGACCTCAGTAATACCCCTGGACAGATCCTTCTCAGTCTGCAGCTAAGCAGCCAACCTGTGCTAGGTCAGCTGGTCTTGCCACTTTGCACACACCTCCAGGGAATTTCCACCCAGAGGAGCCTGCCCCACGCATGGAAGGACCTAGAAGACATACAATGAGTTAACAGCAGGCACCTCATTCTGCCATCAACATCTGGACTCACATCTTAAGAGAAAATAGTCTCTGAGCAACAGCGCATTTAAAACTTCAACTTTCAAAGAAAGACAGTGAAGACCACTAGCCACAGTAAGGAATGCTATTTTCCCCTTCCTCCCTAATAGAGGTTGAGATACAGAACTATTGCTGGAGGCCAAGCAGTCACAGAAGGCCTTCTGGAACCTGTTTGCCAGTGCGAGAGGAAAAGAAAGAAAGGAATCAACTGTGGGAGAAATCGTTCTGAGGAAAAAACCAGTTAGCACATTAATAAAGGAATGATCAGTCCAGGTATGCGGTAGATGCATCTAACACACCCTCAGTGCAGGCGGCCAGGCCAGTGGCCACTGGAGGATTCTCAGTGGGCCCCAGAGAGCCCCACTGAGCCCGTGCCCAGGAGGAGAGCCGGGAACCCCCAGGACACCCAGAGAGCACCCAGGACACCCAGAGAGCCCCGGGTCAGCCCTCTGTGAGCCTGTGCCCAGGAGGAGATCCGGGAACACCCAGGACACCCAGAGAGCCCCGGGTCAGCCCTCTGCGAGCCTGTGCCCAGGAGGAGATCTGGGAACACCCAGGACACTCAGAGAGCCCCGGGTCAGCCATCTGTGAGCCCGTGCCCAGGAGGAGACCCGGGAACACCCAGAACGCCCGGCACTCAAGTCACATGGCCAAGTCACTCCAGCTCTACTAGTCTCTGGCTCCTCACCACAAATGAAAGTGATGTGAGTTGTGGCATGAAACAGATGAAACCATTTTTAAGGCAAGAAAGCTCCAGATACATGTTGGATATGATCTTCATGTGTGACTCTGCGAAGCATTCAGTAGAAACTGAAGACAGCAAGGTGTCTAAGGTAAAGCAATAGAAAGACACTGGATCTCTTTAATATAATTTTTTAAAACTGTACTGGGCACCTATTTAGTAATTCACCCTTTCTCAAAAGTTTTACTACTTAATCCTAGCAACCATTCTACTAAATAGAGAGTACACTCCTTACTTCCCAGGTAAGAAGAATTGAGGCATGAAAAGGTTAAGTGACTCAGATAAAATCACATAGCTAATAAGGAACAATGTGGGCTTAGTCTCCCAGACTTGTGACTTGGACTCTTGTCGTCTGTGTGTGATGGGTGACTTTCATAGCGCCTATCATTTAGAGCAGAGTCTGTGTCTATGCATACACTTACAATCTCCATCACAGAAGATGCTCCACCCACAGTGGTCATTTCTGGAGGGGTGAGCTGCTCATCCTGAAAGCACCTCCCAGGTCAGAATCTGGGGCCTGACACTGCCCTGGATTACCGCTGCCTCCCCCTCTGTTTTCCTGACATGGATGTTATTATAGATGATGCTAAGAGAGGTTTACGCGTGTCTCATGTTCCCCCCTTGGTCCCCTTTGGAAAGAGGAGCTGCTTACGGAAAAACCTCCCTTTCCGCCCTGAGTCAAGGCATTCCTTGGGTGACTGGAGGGGAGCCCCCTCCCCACCCCGTAGCCATTTGGAAGTGATTACCACCGAGATACCCTGACAGAGTGAATGATGCTGAGGGCTTGCTCCTGGATGCTGAGCGGAGAGCTCGCGGCACGTCCCCACCCCCAGCCCTTGGCACACACTGCTACAGAGAGCCTCGAATCCCACTTGGATGCCGATTTCCAAGGCTTGCTTTCCACTCTCTGATACATGGGATCAACTTTAATAACAAAAACCTGGCAGGGACGGCATCGCTGCCTAGCAAGAGCTCCCAGTGGCAAAACCAAGGAAGTCCTGATAGGGGGCTGGAGGGCACACTGTCAGCTCATTTGTTACCTCTCAGCCCGAGATGCAAGGGCACCTTGTGACCTCCTCTCAAGCCCTCTGCCTTGGATCTAACAACAGCAACAATGGTCTGCATGGTGGCTTCTTCCCTGCTTCCTGGAGGAATCCTCCCTTCCACCCACCACCTCCAGTCAAGTTCCACCCAATCCTCCCTGGAAGTTCATCTGCTATAAACTCTCAGAGTAATCTGCACTCCCTGCATGGTTCTAAGAAGCTTCCTCAGGGAGGAATCAAAACTGCTGGGGGTCTGACATGGCCAGGTGCTCAAGGAGACGAGGGAACCATCTACCTTCCCCATGATCCATGAAAACCATCACTTCTTTGTATCTGGAGCTACAAGCTTGCTGTTGAGCTGGTCTTGTCAAACCACATCACAGCATTCACCTCTGCAAAAGTCACTGTATATTAAGGCCCAGAGAGAAGACATAGCCCATCTTGCTGCCTCAATGAGAGGGAAAAAAAAAAAAAAAGTGAGAAAAACACTTGTCTACCTACACTAAATGGTCATCTCTCAAAGTTGTGTCATTAGGTCAACAATCTCACGGCACATTCCCTGTTTCACGGATGAGCAAAAGCCTCAGGAAAACAGAACATTGCCCAAAGCTCCACTACCAGTAAGTGGCTGTTATCAGATGAACCCAGGTCTGGTGACTAAAGGCTATTGCTCTCCGGATTCTGAACCCTTTCAGTGGTCTGACATTTCCTGGATGGCAGGGATCTTGACACCCCAGCAATATGTCCTAGCTTTATGCAGTATAAACTGGAATCTCAACACAGATAGGTGATGATGATACCTCCTCTCCTTCCCAGACTCGATCTCTTGCTATTCCTCATTTTCTGTTCCCCACCATCCAAGCTTTCTTCCTGGATGGGAAGAGTCAGCAGGCTTCAAGTCATAAAATATACAAGCAGGGCAAGGGGATAAGAAGCACCCCAACTGCCTGTTCCTTTTACTTCTTACTCAATAGAAAGTCACAAGGTGGAGCATTTCAAACTCAAAACTGCCAACATCAAAATCCACAGGATACCCAAGATGGAGCGGTAATTCAAAGAGAGTTATCGAGGGTACCCGGACATCATCTCACCCCTACAGGAACTGGAGATAAAGCAGATCTTTTAAAGCAGATAAAACAGATAAAGCATCTGTACAAAAGGAACAATTAGCAGGGGGGCCCTGCACCCAACAGGAGAGAGGTGCAGATATGGCCCACACACCTTCCCTCTCCCACCTTTCCTTCTCTTTGTCCCTGTATTTTTAGTCTTTCCTTATCTTAGCAGATGATTTGGGGAGTCATGCAGTCAGCGTGGGTCACTGAGATCAACTGGAAAGTAATTACAGCTCAACTGCAGAACCTAGAGTTGGGAGAGCTCAGAGCATTTCATTTGTGCAGACTTAGGTACTCGGCAACACAGAGGGGGATGCTATGTGGGTAAGGACTTGGGAAAGAATATTATATTTGATGATGACTCCTAGAATAATCTTGGGTAAATCTGATCACCCACAGGACAGGGAAAGAACTTTCTATACAAAATCTGCCATCATGACAGTATTTGCTATATGAAGGTGAAAGTGTTAGTCACTCACTCGTGTCTGCAACCTTATGGACTGCAGCCCACTAGCTTCTCTGTCCCTGGAATTCTCCAGGGAAAAATACTGGAGAGGGTAGCCATTCTCTTCTCTAGAGGATCTTCCTGACCCAGGGGTCGAATCCAGGTCTCCCACATTACAGGCAGATTCTTTACCATCTAAGCCACCAGGGAAGCCCAGTTTTGCTATAATGTCCCCCAAATCTGGAAGTCTCTTTCTATTCTAACTTCCCCACATCCTCTAATATTCAAACAGCTTAAAACTTATCTGAAATCTCCTCCACAGATGTAGTGGAATCCCAGGAACTAAGCATTTCAATCACTAGGATTCACTTTTTTTTCTTTCCCCTGGGTCCGTCACTCTTCCCTAGGATGCCTGGCAGGTATAAGAGAGGACAGACGAAAACGGCGTCTATTACTCTGAGTTCTACAATTCGACCGGCACATAGGCCTGAAGTGATAAGTACTTCATCAGGTTCATAAACAAGTGAAAAGAATCTCCTGTGCAAAAACAGTCTCAGGTCCAGTCATGCTTATACCGCTTCCCAGTTTCATATGGATTTGAGTAACAAGAAAGTGAGTGAAAGTCACTCAGTCGTGTCCAACTCTTTGCGACTCCATGGACACAATCCATGAATTCTCCAGGCCAGAATACTGGAGTGGGTAGCCTTTCCCTTTCCAGGGGATCTTCTCAACCCAGGGATTGAACCCAGGTCTCTTGCATTGCAGGCAGATTCTTTACCAGCTGAGTCACAAGGGAAGCACAAGAATACCAGAGTGGGTAGCCTATCCCTTCTCCAGGGGATCTTCCCAACCCAGGGATTGAACTGGGGTCTCCTGCATTGCAGGCGGATTCAACTGAGCTATCAGGGAAGCCCTTTATGGCAAGAAATCTCCACTCAACTGGATTCTGAAACTGATGGATTCCCAAGACCACTCTGCTTCGACCTAAGAGATGGCAGGACAGGAGTAGCCCATCCCTCTGAACTCCAGGTACCGTAACTGACAGATGTGAAAGTTCACACGCTGGCTCTTACCTACTTCATGTCCCTGAAGTCACTGCACAGACATGCCTGAAGAGGGAAAATGTATTCCTGTGCCATACTGAAGGGCCATGCACTGCAAAGTTTAGAGATCATCAACCTCTTTTCCAGCATTGTCATCAAAGGTTAAGGGTTGTTACCTTGGGCTGGGAAAGTTCTTACCTATAGACCTGCACTATTGGAGAAGGATAAAGGTATGCTTGACCCAGAGACTCCTGGGAAAGGGAGTTCTTCATTTGGGGGCTCCATCTGCACAAGGACAATCAAGCTCTTTCAAAGAAGGCGGAGGCAACTGTTACTATAAGCTTCAGGAGGTTTCCAGAGGGCACAGTGTGTGGCGTGCCATTCATGAAGCTGGGCAGCTCCCCAAAAGCCTTTAATATGAACTCATAACCTCAAAATGACCCGCAAGAGTCCTCCTAGTCCCATCATGGGCATTCAGGCAAGTGGTTCTGGGCTACCCACTCTGCCACTATAACTTGAGGCTACCATATTACATCCCCCATATCACCTAATCAACCAAGACAATGAGAATTGTCTGTTTTCATAGTTTTGATGTTTTCCTTTGTTTTCTAAATGCCTAGACTCTATTTCAGTAGTTCAAAACAAAAGTACTGCTATATCTCCCTTATTAATATTCTAATGTGCTTTGAGGTTGAAAATTTGGGCCATGAGGACAGAGGAGAGTTATTGCTATTTATTAGATTATGCAAAACAGCAGTATGATTCGCCAGATAGAGCACAGTCTGGGAAATCACAAGCTTACAGGCACTGAGTCCAGCTTTGTCCCAGATTTGTGGCTGCTCAGAGAAAGATTTCACTGCATTGCTGCCTTGAATTTTTCCATATATAAAATAAGTATGCCTACTGTAGAAGATTAAGGATAGCTGGTTATAAATTCTTTGACTCTCTTCCTATCAAGAGCTGGGACTGTGTCTTCCCACCGTGGATCTGCGTGGGCACTGTAACAGTGAAAGTGACAATGGAGGCCATGCTGTGCCAGTTTCTGGGCCCAGATTTGAAGACTGGTGGTTCCACTTCCTGTCTCTTGGATCATTCACTCTTGGAAACCAGCCACTATGCTGTAAGGAAGCCCAAGCAGCCCTGTGCAGAGAGGCCCACATGGAGAGGAACCAGGGCCCCTAGCCAACAGCCCCAGCTGAGCTCCTAGGCAAGAGCCAGAACCAAACTGCCAGCCACATGTTTAAGCCACCTCAAAAACAGGTCCTCTGTCTCCAGCTGAGCTACTCCAGCCAACACTGCCTCCAATAGCAACAAGCCATCCTTGCTGAGCCCTCCTAAATCGCAGGTTCATTAGCAAAATAAAAGGCCGCTGTTTCAAGCCTCTAACTTTTGGTGTGCTCTGCTATGCAGCCATAAATAATGGGAACTTATATTCAGACTTCTAAGTGGAGAAAAGGAGACTGAACAAAATATAGAGGAGTTATCTTTCAGTGACTGCTCTCTCTCTCAAAGGGGCTACATACCAGGAAATAAAAGGTCTCCAGAAGAAGTAACCTTCTAGTCACAGCCTTGTATCCCCATCACTGGCAGAGGAGGAGCCATGCTCAACTTATGCCAGTTGGAGACAGGATAGAATCCATAGCAAGTTTATACCAACAGGAACAGCATAATGTATGGGATCCAGTGATAGAATAAAAATGCAAGACCCTCTATATGAAAATTATAATTATAGAAAATTATTAAGAACTTCAAAATGGGACAGCAAAGAATTGAGCTAAATGCGGGACCCTTCTGAGACCAGGGCTCTGTGTGACGGCATGGGTTTCTCATCCATGAAGCCAGCCCTGCATCCAGCTGAATGGCCTTCTTGGTTGACATCACAGGTACACGTATCCTAAACTCTAGAAAGCCTTATGCTCAGACTTTCATTTAGAAAAATCCAGACAAAACTGGAATCCAGACAAAAACAAAAGACAAAAATCCAGACAAAAACAAAAAGCAGAAGAAGTCGCCTAGTGTCAGGAAGCATCTTAGAAATGAGTAACCAACTTCATACCTGGGCAAACACACATATCCTCCCATTTTTGTTATTGTTGGGCTAGGTAACAGAGAAAAGTTTTTAGGACTATTTACAAAAGTGTGGGAAGGATTTAAGGAAAGCAACCAAGGATGGCACGGTAGCCCACGGCGGGGAGCTTCAGGGAGCTGGTCCACCTCAAAGCTCAGGGATTGAGTGAGGAGGAGCAGTTACAGGCACCCAAGAAAGCTGCGTGGAGAGGACATCTGACCGCAGCTAAAGCTTTGGTCAACGGACAAAGGCAGCGTGTCAGGACTGCACAGGAACGGGGCCAGGGGAATAAACAGCCAGCCTCATCCTCCTTCTGCCCCCAGCTCTCCTAGCATCATCTCTTCCTGGTCAAACCCAAGAGACGTCAGAGTTCAGCTGAGTCCACAGAGGCGCAGCACGCAAGTCAGTCTCATGGGAACCTATGTGAGAGCCGAGTCTTATTTGTTAGGAAGCTGGGAAAGCCTTCTTTAGAAAACCTCAACATTTTGCCCTTTTATTTTTTTCATCTAAGATACAAGCCCAGTGTCACTGGAGGTACCTTTTGGTTGCCATCTCCTCGGCTGCCCTCAGAAGCCAGGGCTGGACTGAGCAGTGAGGCAATGAGGGCAGCGAGGGGTTAAGATGAATGGGCTGGGGCCAGCCCTCAGCCCACAGCCACAGAGGGAGAGTTAACAGCAAACAGAGAGAGGCCATGAAGCCAGCGCCTAAACGAGGCAGCAAACATCTCCACAAGCTGACACCTCCTTGAGAAATAAATGCTGTCTCAGCCGTTTGTGTGGGAGATATCGGGAGTTGGGGCCAGGGGTGGGGCGGCAGGGAGCGGGCAGAGTAGGGGGATGGGGTGAGGGGAGAGTCACCACATGCTTTTTTCTGAGCTTCAGGACATACCATCAGCTTGGCCCTTGGAGGCCAAAGCAGTGAGCATGGCCAAAAAGGTACAGGGCTTCATTGACTCAGCCTCTAAAAATCAAACGTCCAAGGCTGCTTCAAAATAGACCCAACCAACCTTGTTTCTATGCTTGCACCTAAGCACGGGGTACCTCTGGGTCAAAAACAAAGATCGTGGCCTCTGGTCCCATCACTTCATGGTAAATAGATGGGGAAACAGTAGAAACAGTGAAAGACTTTATTTTCTTGGGCTCTAAAAATCACTGTGGATGGTGACTGCAGCCATAAAATTAAAAGATGCATTTCTTCTTGGGAGAAAAGCAATGACAAACCTAGATAGTACATTGAAAAGCAGAGACATTACTTGGCTGAGAAAGGTCCATATAGTCAAAGCTGTGGTTTTTCCAGTAGTCATGTTCGGACGTGAGAGCTGGACAATAAAAAAGGCTGAGCACCAAAGAACTGATGCCTTCAAACTGTGGTGCTGGAGAAGACTCCTGAGAGCCCCTTGGACAGCAAGGAGATGAAACCAGTCAATGTTAAAGGAAATCAACCCTGAACGTTCATTGGAAGGACTGATGCTGATGCTGAAGCTGAAGCTCCAATACTTGAGCCACCTGATGTGAACAGTCGACTCGCTGTAAAAGATCCTGATGCTGGGAAAGATCAAAGGCAGGAGGAGAAGGGGATGACAGAAGATGAGACGGTTGGATGGCACCACCAGCTCAATGGACATGAGTTTGAGCAAGCTCTGGGAGATGGTGAGGGACAGGGAAGCTTGCAAACAGTCGGACACAGCTGAGCGACTGAACAAGAACAATAACCTCTAGGTCAGTGGTAGCATTGTCCTAAGTCACTTTCTCCTAATTTGATGATCCACCAAGAAAAACAGTACAGTAACCTCAAGGTCAGGGAACAGACTGGTCCCCTTTCTAGGTAGTCCTATGTCTTGTTTTCCTTCCTTGCCTCTCAGCTTCTCTTTCCCTTTGTGTTACTTCTGGTTTCTGCTCTCCCTTGAAAAAAAATATCTTTTCTCCTGATATCTTTATTTTTCTGCTTTACCTCTCATTTTGAGATCCATTCCCTTTTTTCTTTTCTTTAGTCTCTCCAACTGACCAAACAGCATTGACGTTCATGGTCTCCAGACCCACAAGCCCTCCAGTACCTTCTCCTTCTTGCAAGACTGGCAGTTTCTCTTTTCCCTGGTGGCCAAGCCTCCTACCTTTCCCCACAATAAACACCCAACAATTTTGAGCCATCATGCGACTAAGGGCACAGCCAGTAGATAACAATCCATGGTGTCCATTCACACCAGCTAGGGGCACAACGGCTACAGGCAGCGTCCCCTCCCCCTAGACAGAAGCCCTGGAAACCGACATCCCAGAGCTCCTGGTGGGCTGGCACACAGCTCCTTTTTCTGTCCACCCCTTAGCCACATGAGAAACCCGGCCCTAGAAATGAGAGCCAGCAGTCCCACTGTTTGCCCCTCATGATCAGTCCAACAGGACATGTCTATCACTGAATTCCACCTCATAATCGCCCCATTCTCTTTCTTCATTGCCACCTTTCATTCCATAACCAACCCCCAACTATTCAGTGAAAGTCAGGGTTCCAGTAAAACACAACCTTTATTTTTACAAAGGTGATGTCAGGTCACATCACAAGTCCCGATTGGTCCTCTCTCTGGCCACACCCTCTCTGGACTGGCTCCCCTCCCCCTCCCTAAGCTCTGCCAACATCCATACAGACCAAAGAACACTCAGGAAAAGTCCCACTCCCTTTCATCTCCACCAATCCAACCTTGGTTGAAAGCCCCCTGGGATATCAGTGCAGGAAATGCTAACGATAGCTTTGTATTTTGAATCCTGCCTTTGAAGTAGGTGCTAACAGCTGTAATTGGCATTATGAAAGAAGGTTAGAATAAATTACTTGTAGCTAAGGAGCCAGCAAAGAGAAAATTGTCCATGTCAACTTGTATTTGGTCCTTAATCCAACACCGTAAGACTAAATCCCTGTCACCCTGACTGGGTGTTAGTCTGAAGCACACAGCAGGGTTTCCCCATCCTACACTTATTCACTTGACAACGGCAAGAGCTGGCCCCTCTGACTGGCAGGGGCCCTGGGTAGGAACTCAAAACCACCAAGTAGGCCCAGGAAGGTCTAGAGGGCCCCATCCACTCTTGACCCTTCTCTTGACACATGTGACCCTCACCCCACCACCCAATACCTGTGCCCCTCTCCCAGAAAACCCGACTCCAGCAGCTGAGTCAGGCATCCTCACCCAAGTATTGCCTAAGAAGTATTCAAGGAGTGCCCCTCTCGGCAGTAGTGGGTTTATCCCAAGAGTTCTGAATACAGCAAGTCTTACGGGCTATTCTCCATGGCAGTGCCTCAGGTACCCTCACGGAGACAGACGCGAGCTGTTCACGTGAGGACCTGCTGTCCGTCCCTCAAAGCAGGGCCAGGATCAGAGAGGCTGTTAAGACCGGACGCTCCTCACCCCCAGGTTATTTTTGTCACGTGGCGGCATGGAGTGTTTCACTTCTCAAATCAAAAAACAAGGAAGATTTTTCTTTTGCAGTTGTGTGGCTTAGTCCCTTATGGTGGCTTTTTGTCTCATGTATGTACAAGAGTGTGTATGACAGAGAGAGACCACACACACACATGTGAGGGACAGACAGACAGACTCTGAGCAACAGAAGCAGTCGCACAGTACCTGTCGCCTTCCCAGCCCCAAGAACTTGTTCTGAGAGCTGACGGGGAGATGGGTGAGGGCAGCGTGGACAGGCCCGCGAGCACCAGTGTTGCTGCCTCAGGGCCCGAAGAGAGGGCACAGCGCCCACCTCGATGTGAAGCCAGCACCTCGCGTCACCACGAGGCCTGGCATCCCCTGAGGACGCACGCCAGCACACCCCCTCCCAGCCAGCACTCGACTGCAGGGCCGTGACCCTCCTCAAGCTGCTGCACAAGAGCCCTGCAGGGAGGGGCTGGGCCAGCACAGAAAGGTCAGCAGAATTTTGCCTGGGACTGAGGCTGATGGGCTGCTCTAGAGTCAGGACAGCAACAATCTGGGGAGTATGTGTGTTGGACGGGTGTGAGGGCGGTTGTCAGGGTCCCAAAGGTCCCACGTGAGTAGTGGAACCAGAGGAAGGAATGTTTAATTTTTTTAATTTTCATTCATTTGGCTGTGGGTCTTGGTTGTGGCACATGGGATCTTTGATCTTCATTATAGCATGCGGGATCTTTAGTTGTAGCATGCAAACACTTAGTTGATGCATGGAGGATCTAGTTCCCCCACCAGGGATCAAACCCCAGCCCCCGGCATTGGAAGCACATAGTCTTAGCCACCAGACCACAGGGAAGTCCCAGGAATCTTCAATGTCAATACGTCCCCATCTGCAGCCACATGCAGCTGGGGCTCCCAGGGACACCTGAGTTATACATACGAAGCAGAAAACGGAGGCAGATGTTTTTGTCCTTTCACACACAGCACAAGGGAAATGGACGTGCGGAAGGAAGAGGCTGAAGGAGGTTTAGCAGCTGGCAAGAGTCAGCATTTGGGTACCAAGGTGCCCCAGGACCCAGGCAAGGTTTCTACCTTCCCTCTTGCTACCCTCAACAGAGTGAGGTGTCCCTTCCCCTTTGACACAGTTACATTCTGATCAAGATCTGGTTCAGTGAAAGTGAGTTTAGAAAAACCAGAAGAAGAAGAAGAAATGAACTCAAGAAAAAAACTACCTTGAAAGGGTCATTTACGAAATTGATACTCACAAATGCCCAAGAAGAAAGTGAACTCTCTCCTACCGACCTCCACGTACCCAGCGTGTACATCACACAGGCAGCCCCTTAACCAGTGGGAATGATTCTCTTCCTCAAGGGTGCCCTGAATTTGTGGAGCCCAGGCAGAGTGAGGAAAGAGATGAAACCCTTAAACAGTTACAAGTCTTGTTTGTAACACTTAGAGAAATACAACTATCCACAGATACAATTAATACACTTGCTCGGGTAAACTTGACATATTAAACTGACCCTTCTCTTTTGTGTTAGTTAAAATCTTAGGCTTTAGAATAAGGCAAAGTTGGAATATTTTAATACAAGCTAAAATAATCCTTAAAAAAAATTTATTCTGCATTGTGGTATAGCCGATTAACAATGCTGTGACAGTTACAGGTGAAACGTGAGGGGACTCAGCCATACACATACATATAACCATTCTCCCCAAACTTCCCTCCCATCCAGGCTGTTACATAACACTGAGTAGAGTTCTATGTGATATACAGTAGGCCCTTGTGGTTATAAATTTTAAATATACCAATGTGTACACATGTATTCCTAACACCCCAGCAATTCCTTCCCCCTTCCCAGCAAAGTTGGAATTTACTTATTAATACAAAATAACCATAAAAAAATAGGGGCACAGAGAACTCCTACAAAACAAGGCATTTCAGATGTGTCAATTTGGAGTTTCATCATGTGGGAGAAAATCAAGCCATTCTGGGAGTCAGTGGGACACAGGGATAGCCCTAAAATGTGAAGCATGGTAACAGAAGAGGATAAAATCCTTCTGAGAGGGGCTCCAGGCCCAGAAGATTTCTGCAAACTATTATCTAATTTCATTCCCCTCACAGCATTACAGAGGGATTTAAAACACATCACCTCCAGCTGAAATGGGTTCTGGTAAATTTCCTAAGAGCTTTCGTAGATCTCACGTCATCCTCCAGGTTCAGGGTCAACACTGCATTAATGACCCACCATTTATCTGCTGGGTAATTCACTCCCTGGCAACCTACTTCATTTATGCTGTATGAATTCAGGAAGCAATTAATAGTTGCCACAAAGCAACATGATGGACGGTGCTTTCCCCCATAAAACTGTGAAGCAAAGCACTTCTCTTACCCCAAGTCAGAGAAGGGAGGCAAAGTAGATTGGGGCAAAGTACTAAATTAATTTGTTACGTGTTCTATCTGCCTCCCTCCCCTGATTCTGCAGAAGGTGAGATGAATTTCTGGCTTTTAGCATTTTATTTCTATTCCATTTTGGAGACATCATCCCTGTTGCTAACAGCTCTCCATGCTACCTTTTTTGACATGCTGTTCACTTTCCGGCTCAGTTCAGGCAAAAGTAATTTAATAATAATACCATGAAAATCATGGAGAAAGAGAAGTTTACTCATTAACACAAAAAATTATCCTAATGCAAAAACAGGAATCAAACTAGGGCCACTCTTAGGATTTGATTTCATCTGCACTTCCCAGGCACCTAGGCAGCCAAGGCAGACATCACCCTGTGAGCAGAGAGGTTATGTAACATACCCATCCCGGCACAGAGGGCCAGAGGAGAAGCTCAGATCAAACAGCATCCACTGGCTCCCTGTTCAGAGCACTGGCTAAGGCATACTCCTCCTCTTCTCTAGGGGCTCCAAGCCATTTGCTTCTGAGTTGGGGCACTGCTGTTGCTTGGCTGACGCAACCCACATATTCAGGCCCCTTCTCCCAGTTCATACTGTTAAAGGTTACCCATCTGACTTAATGAGATGTCAGTGAAAGCCCTCGGGTGGCTCCTAGGAGAAAAGACTCAGCTGGTGAGTCTCTTTGGCCCTTTACCTCTTCTTCCTGCCTTGGATGTGATTGCGACTCTGAGTTGTGCAGTCTTTCTTGGCCATGAGGATAAAGGTCTATAAGATAAGAATGGAAAGAAGAAATACAGAAAAAGCCTGACTGCTGATAAGCCATGACACTGTCTCAGTACTACCTACCCCCTAGACTTCTGGTAGTGGGGAAAAAAAGAAAACAACTCCATTTACATTCAAGCCAGGTTAATTGGGTTTCTGTTACTTGATGCTAAGTCGCTTCAGTCGTGTCCAACTCTTTGCAACCCTATGGACTGTAGCCTGCCAGGCTCCTTGGTCCACGGGATTCTTCAGTCAAGAATACTGGAGTGGCTTGCCATGCCCGCCTCCAAGGGATCTTCCTGAGCCAGGGATTGAACTTGAGTTTCTTGAGTCTCCTGAATTGGCAGGCAGGTTCTTTACCACTAGTGCCAATGTTATTTGAAGCTGAATATAATTCAACTGAATTTCCATCTCTCTCTGTCTCTTTCTCTCCCTCTCCCTCTCTTATTCTCTCTTTCTCTCCACTTCCTTCTCCTCTTTCTCTTTCTTTCCTTCTCACAGACACAGACAGACCAGTACCCACCAACCTTTTCATAGAAAATAGAGCTATTCCTTAACATGATAAAGAATATCACCCTTACACCTACAGCCAATATCCTATTTTAAAAAATCAAAAGGCAGTCATTTCCCCTTAAAATCCATGGGAAAAGGCAAGAATATTCCCTATTACCACTGCTATTTACATATAAAGTTCTGTCTGGGGCCTTCCCTGGTGGCAGTGGATAAGAATCTGCCTGCCGATGCAGGGACATGGGTTTGATCCCTGGTCAGGGAAGATGTCACATGCTGCAGGACAGCTGAGCCGTGTGCCGCAACTACTTCGCCCACGCACCTAGAGAGCCTGTGCTCTGCAACGAGGGCAGCCACCGCAACAAGAAGCGCACACATCACAACCGAGAGGGCCCCCGCCTGCTGCGCCTGGCGGAGGTCTACGCGTGGCAATGCAGACTCCAGGCGCCCCAAAATAAATACAGCAATAAATAACTGTTTTAAGAAAGGAAAAAGTTCTTTCTAAAAAGTAGATAAAAGAGATACACACACACACACACACACACACACACACACAAAAGAGATATACAACACCCGGAAATAATGAGATATTGCAGTCACTATTTGAAAATGAGTAAAACCAAAAGGGCAATGAATAACTTGTGAAATTAAATTTAGTAAAATAAAGACACAGGACAGTATGTAACAATTAGTATTTTTCCTATGGTGTTAATAATAAAATTTATAATAGAACGGGAGATTTTATTCACAGCAGCAGGAAAACATACAACATACAGGTATAACCCTAAAAGGTAATACTTGGTTCATTATGATGAAATACAACATCACTGAAATATGTAAAAGATTTTAATAGAGACATGTCCTGTTCCTTAGTAAGAAGACTGGTTTATGAAGGCAGTAATTTTCCAAAGTTTAAGACAATCCCAGTCAAGATGATAATCATACTTTTTCTTTAATTTGACAAAATAAAACATACAGCATAAAGAATGAATCAAGGAGAACCAAAAAGTCTTTATTAAAAAAATTAAACTATGGTGATAAGGGCAGTCTTGCTCTATTAAGATATTAAAACATATATTATAAAACTACATAAGTTAAAATGGCATGACACCACCAGGCCTAGAATTGATAGACAAATAAATATCTATTTAAGTCACCTTGGAAAATCCCCTCATGGCTATGCGTTCAGCTGATGATAACAAAAGCATCATAAAAAAATGAAACAGAAGCTACTTTACAAAGGATGTCAGGAAAACTGGATATTAGAGAAAAGTAATTCCTTCACTTGACAATATATAGTAATATAATTCTAGATGGATGGAAGAGATAAATATGAAAAAATGAAATCCTAAAGGCAAAAATACAGTATAAGTGATCTCAGCAGTTCTAAGCTTCATGAAGGCAGAGACCACATCTGACTTGCACTATAATTTCCCAAGTGTTTGGCAGAGTTCCTGACATAAAAAAGGGCTTCCATACACATTTGTTCACTAATTGGCATTAATACCATGAAAGAAATTACAAAAGAAAAGGAATATTTCATTATAAGATAAAATGTGTATCTATGATAAAAAACTTGCAAAGCAAATTACAAACTGGGGCAAACATACCCATTAAATATGATAATGGGTTAATTTATCACATGAAAGAGACTGAAAAGTATGTTATAAAAGAAGGAATAAGAAAAGCAGAAAAATACAAATGGCCATTAAATATTTGAAAAATTCTTCAAATACATATGTAATCTAAAAATGCAATACAGCGCTGCTGCTGCTGCTGCTAAGTCGCTTCAGTCGTGTCCGACTCTGTGCGACCCCATAGACGGCAGCCCACCTGGCTCCCCCATCCCTGGGATTCTCCAGGCAAGAACACTGGAGTGGGTTGCCATTTCCTTCTCCAGTGCATGAAAGTGAAAAGTGAAAGTGAAGTTGCTCAGTCGTATCCGACTCTTCGAGACCCCATGGACTGTAGCCCACCAGGCTCCTCCATCCATGGGATTTTCCAGGCAAGAGTACTGGAGTGGGGTGCCATTGCCTTCTTCGCAATATAGCACTATCAATCATCAAATATTTGTTAATAAAACAATGGTCAATGAAAAACAACAATGCCACTATATATTTATTAGGATGGCCAGAATCCAAACTCTGAAAACCCCAAATGGTGGCAAGTGCAAGAAGCAACAGGAACTCTCATTGGAGAACCTGATTAATAATCCCATGAGATCAGTCAAAAGTTCCATAAGGAAAAATAAAGGTAGAGAGCGATAACAAAAATACTATTGAGTATGTAATATGAGTATTACATAGAAGCTAAACATTACATCAACCCTAGAACTTTTACATGAATGGGCATAGCAATATTATTCATAATAGCCAAAAAGTGGGAATAACTCAAATGTCCATCAACTGAACTAAACAAAACGTGGTCTATCCATACAATTGAATATTAATCATCATACAAAGGAAGGAAGTATTGATACTTGCTACAACTTGGATAAACCTTGAACACAGTGAAAGAAGCCAAACACAAAAGACCTCATGTTTTTAATTCCATTTATCAGAAATGCCTGCAACAGGCAAACCCACAGGATCAGAAAGATTAGTGCTTTCCATGGTTTGGGGGGTTGTGGATAGTTAGAACTACTAATGTGTTCAAGGTTTCATTTGGGGCATGATGCAAGTGTTCCAAAATGAAAATGGGGGTGATAATTGCCCAACATGTACTCCTTTTCCTATTTGGAACCTGTCTGTTGTTCCATGTCCAGTTCTAACTGTTGCTTCCTGACCTGCATATAGGTTTCTCAAGGGGCAGGTCAGGTGGCCTGGTATTCCCGTTTCTTTCAGAATTTTCCACAGTTTATTGTGATCCGCACAGTCAAAGGCTTTGGCACAGTCAATAAAGCAGAAATAGATGGTTTTCTGGAACTCTCTTGCTTTTTCCATGATCCAGAGGATGTTGGCAATTTGATCTCTGGTTCCTCTGCCTTTTCTAAAACCAGCTTGAACATCTGGAAGTTCACGGTTCACATATTGCTGAAGCCTAGCTTGGAGAATTTTGAGCATTACTTTACTAGCGTGTGAGATGAGTGCCATTGTGCGGTAGTTTGAGCATTCTTTGGCATTGCCTTTCTTTGGGATTGGAATGAAAACTGACCTTTTCCAGTCCTGTGGCCACTGCTGAGCTTTCCAAATTTGCTGGCATATTGAGTGCAGCACTTTATGGAATAACAGACTGGTTCCAAATAGGAAAAGGAGTACGTCAAGGCTGTATATTGTCATCCTGCTTATTTAACTTGTATGCAGAGTACATCATGAGAAATGCTGGGCTGGAAGAAACACAAGCTGGAATCAAGATTGCTGGGAGAAATAGCAATAACCTCAGATATGCAGATGACACCACCCTTATGGCAGAAAGTGAAGAGGAACTAAAAAGCCTCTTGATAAAAGTGAACATTCAGAAAACGAAGATCATAGCATCTGGTCCCATCACTTCATGGGAAATAGATGGGAAAGCAGTGGAAACAGTGTCAGACTTTATTTTGGGGGGCTCCAAAATCACTGCAGATGGTGACTTCAGCCATGAAATTAAAAGACACTTACTCCTTGGAAGAAAAGTTATGACCAACCTAGATAGCATATTGAAAAGCAGAGACATTACTTTGCCAACAAAGGTCCGTCTAGTCAAGGCTATGGTTTTTCCAGTGGTCATGTATGGATGTGAGAGTTGGACTGTGAAGAAAGCTGAGCGCCGAAGAATTGATGCGTTTGAACTGTGGTGTTGGAGAAGACTCTTGAGAGTCCCTTGGACTGCAGGGAGATCTAACCAATCCATTCTGAAGGAGATCAGCCCTGGGATTTCTTTGGAAGGAATGATGCTAAAGCTGAAAGTCCAGTACTTTGGCCACCTCATGAGCAGAGTTGACTCATTGGAAAAAACTCTGATGCTGGGAGGGATTGGGGGCAGGAGGAGAAGGGGACGACAGAGGATGAGATGGCTGGATGGCCTCACCGACTTGATGGACGTGAGTTTGAGTGAACTCTGGGAGTTGGTGATGGACAGGGAGGCCTGGCGTGCTGTGATTCATGGGGTTGCAAAGATTTGGACATGACTGAGTGACTGAACTGACTGACTGAACTGACGAATACACTAAGAACCATTGAATTGTATACTGTAAAAAGTGTATCTTACGGTAAGCAAATTGTATCTCAATAAAACTGCTATGTTAAAAATAAACCATATGTTTTGATTCCTCTGTCCTCTACAACATCTTCTTTGTTTTTCTACCCGTTCTTCCATTTCATTAGAAACATAATTGCCAGAATAATCTTCCCTATGTTACCACTGAGTAACTTTTTGTGGTCAAGAAGTTATCATGCCTCACTTCACATCATACATACAAGAGTTCACTCAAAATAGACCCAAAGACCTAATCAAAAGAGCTAAAACTATAAAGATTTTGCAAGAAAATATAGGAGTAAATCTTAGTCGACTTGGATTTGGCAATGGATTCTTGAATATGACCCCAATAGCATATGCAAACAAAGGAAAAAAAAGGAGTTGGATTTATTCAGGTTAAAAACTTCTGTGCACCAAAAGACATGTCTTTCCAGAACATGGAAAGACAACCCACAGAATACAAGAAAACATTTACAAGCCTTATCACTTATCAGGGCCTAGGATCCACAATATATAAAGCTTCTTAAAAATTCAATGAAAAAAACAATTTAAAAACATCTTGAATAGGCATTTCTTCAAAGAAAACATAGAAATGGCTAATAAGTACATTGCCCCTTGAACAATGTGGGATTCGGAGGACCTAACCTCTAAACAGTCAGAAATCCACTTATACTTGGCCCTCCCTCCAGCTGTTCCAGATCCACTATCTGCCTGTGTATGCCAGTCAGTCATGTCCTATTCTTTGTGACCCCATGGACTGCAGCCCACCAGGGTCCTCTGTCCATGGGATTCTCCAGACAAGATGGAGCGGGTTGCCATTTCCTCCTCCAGGGGATCTTCCTGACCTAGGGTAAAACCCAGGTCTCCTGCACTGGAGGCAGATTCTTTACCATCTGAGCTATCTATTGTCTACATCCTCAGACTTAAGAACCAGAGGGTCATTTAGTATTCTAGTGTCTGCTATTGAGCACTTCTCTGATGGCTCCGTGGTAAAGAATCCACCTGCCAATACAGGAGACGTGGGTTCAATCTCTGGGCTGGGAAAAATCCCCTGGAGAAGGAAATGACAACCCACTGCAGTAGTCTTAACTGGGAAATCCCATGGAGAGAGAAGCCTGGCAAGCCATAGTCAATGGGGTCACAAAAGAGTCGGACACGTCTTAGCAACTAAACAACATTTACTATTGAAAAGTGTTCACGTATAAAGTGGACCCATGTAGTTCAAACCCATGTTGTTCAAGGGTCAACTGTGTATAAAAATATTACCATCAGGAAAATGCACATCAAAATCACAAGATACCACTTCACAGCCACTCTGACTATACTTTTTTTAAAGAAGGAAAATAACAAGTGTTGGTGAGAATGTGGAAAAATTGGAACTGGTATACACTGCTGGGGGGAACATAAAACAGTGTAGCTGCTATAGAAGCCAGTTTGACAATTCCTCGAAAAATTAAATATAGAAATACCATATGACCCAACAATTTCACCCCTGGTATATATGCAAGAGAACTGAAAACAGGTGAGGTAGAGAAGGCAATGGCACCCCACTCCAGTGCTCTTGCCTGGAGAGTTCCATGGATGGAGGGGCCTGGTAGGCTGCAGTCCCTGGGGTCACTAAGTTGGACTCGACTGAGAGACTTCACCTTCACTTTTTGCTTTCATGCATTGGAGAAGGAAATGGCAACCCACTCCAGTGTTCTTGCCTGGAGAATCCCAGGGACGGGGGAGCCTGGTGGGCTGCCATCTATGGGGTCGCACAGAGTCGGACACGACTGCAGCGACGTAGCAGCAGCAGCAGCAGCAGCAGGAGCAAAACAACACTTGTACCTGCATGTTGATAACAGTATTTTTCATACTAGCCAAAAGACTGAGACAACCCAAACGTCCATCAGCTGATGAATGAATGATAAACAAAATGTGCTATGTCACACAATGAAATATTATTCGTCCATAAAAAGAAATAATGTACAAACACATACTATGGCATGGACAACCTTGAAAAATATGCTAAGTGAAAGAAGCCATATTGTATGATTCAATTCACATTAAACATGAGTGAGTGAGTGAAGTCGCTCAGCTGTGTCCAAGTCTTTGCAACCCCGTGGACTGTAGCCTACCAGGCTCCTGCATCCATGGCAAGAATACTCGAGTGGGTTGCCATTTCCTTCTCCAAGAGATCTTCCCGACCCAGGGACTGAACCCGGGTCGACTGCATTGGAGGAAGATGCTTTACCGTCTGAGCCACCAGGGACATCCCCAAGTTAAACATACTGCTACTGCTACTGCTAAGTCGCTTCAGTCGTGTCTGACTCTGTGCGACCCCATAGATGGCAGCCCACCAGGCTCCCCCGTCCCTGGGATTCTCCAGGCAAGAACACTGGAGTGGGTTGCCATTTCCTTCTCCAATGCATGAAAGTGAAAAGTGAAAGTGAAGCCACTCAGTCGTGTCCAACTCTCAGCAACCCCATGGTCTGCAGCCCACCAGGCTCCTCCACCCATGGGATTTTCCAGGCAAGAGTACTAGAATGGGGTGCCATCGCCTTCTCCAAAGTTAAACATACAGATAGGCAAATCCACAGAAATGGAAAGAAGAGCAATATTTGGCAAGGGCTGGGGAATGAAAGAAAGACAAGGATCTGCTTCACAGGCACAGGGTTTCTTTGGGGGATGATAGAAATATTCTGGAATTAGATGTTGTGAATGTACTAAAAAGCTACTGAATTGTATCCTTTAAAATGGTAAACTTCATGTTATGTGACTTTTACCACAATAATAATGATGATGATGATGATAATTAGTAACCTACCATGTTTCTTCAACACAGTCTTTGAAAACTCTTCTCCAATTATTCCCATCTTTTTTATTTTCAGGCAAGGCTTTACTGGGGCTCCTGTAGCAGCAGTGGGGAGCAAGAACAAACGACACATTCCCTTGCTTGCTTACTCCCAAGATGGAGAGATCTTGTTCCTTCCATGGGGTGAGGGCAGGGGTGTGTCCAGGGATGAGGCCAGAGAGGTGGCAGCCTTCCTGATTTTTCAATTCATGTGTAATCATGTCCTAATTATTATAACAATTTCTTGCTGTACTCACTCAATAAGACCACAATTTGCTAATTTTAACACCATTCCTTCAAATGCCATCCCTATTACCTGGAATTACCTCCCTTAATCCTCTACCATGAAATCGTTGTTTCAGAACCAAAAGACCCAGGATCTGATCCCAGTCCACTACTTACTAGACGTCTCTCCACCTTGGGTAAATCAACTTCTCCAAGCGTCATGTCCTTACACGCAAAATATGTAGTTAAAATTCAATTAATAAACATACATATTAAAATTCTAGTTTGGGCCAGGGAAATATTACCTGCCCAGTCAGAGGACAGGACAATTAGGGTAGTTATGATGATACATTACCCAAAATACATGAAAATGTGAACTATAAAGCACCAAGCCTATGTTCAAGATGACAATATCATCTTTTCCAGTACTTCACAAACCCCAAGAATTTTCACGCCACAGACATGGTTTATGCAAGCATCTCACTACCTGGACTACTACTATAACCTTTTGTTTCTAATCAATTCACTTACTTTACTTAACGTCTGTATTGAATTCGTTACAATATTGCTTCTGTTTATCTTTTGCTTTTTGGCCATGAGGCGTGTGGGATCTCAGCTCCTGGCCAGGGATCAAACCCACACCCCCTCGCATTGGAAGGTGAAGTTTTCACCACTGAAGCACCAGAGAAACCCCCAGATTTATTTTAAGATAGAAACTTTATATCACTCAATGACATCATTGGACTGGTGCTAATTATCTATACACGTTAAAAGTAAAGACAGTACTATTGCAATACAAAATGTGCACCTATGTGCCAGATAAACTCACCATTTGCACCACCGCTGGCCGCACATCTGGGAAGCACTGGTCTCTGCCAACTGCCTTCCTAAAGACCTGAATCAAAACTTCCCTACTTCAGAAAACCCACCCTGACTTACTTTTAAGCTCATTTTAATGACTCCTGTAGGGCTTCCCAGGTGGTGCAGTGGTAAAGAATCTGCCTGTCAATGCAGGAGATTCAGGAGGCAGGCTCAACCCCCGGGTAAAGAAAATCTGGAGTAGGAAGTGGCAACCCACTCCAGTATTCTTGCCAACAAACTTCCGTGGAAGGAGGAGCCTGATGGGCTATGGTCCACGGGGTTGCAAAGAGTCAGACATGCCAGAGTGACTGACCATGCACACACCGTGTCCTTTCCTCCTTTATGATGAGTCCTTACACATTCAGTTTACACTCCATTACTTTTGCACTTGTTGATTTCACTGTTCCCAATACTTTCTCATCTGTGCTTTCAACTCCTTCACTGGATCATAAAACACCAAAATGTAAGGATCTTGTTTCTTTTATTCCCTCCCATAGGCCCAACAACAGTACAGCAAACAGTTGCTGAATGGATAAAGGTTTAAATGGATGAAAAGTGCCCACTAAATGCTAGTAGTTATCTTTTTATCATCTCTCTTTCAAAGATAGAGCAAAATTCACCTCCCTCATTTCCTAGTCTATGGCACAGCCACATCAACAGCCTAACTCAGACACCAATCAGCGAGAAGGATGGTATGTTAAAATAAGGTCCAGGCGTGGCACATAGCAGGCATTCAGTAGATCTGGAGGAATAAATGTTGCATAAGTGGGATGATTCCTTCTCAGACAGACCACCTGTGAAGATAAGAGGGATGAGTATGGACTAGTCGGGTGGGAAGATGAAGGCCCATGTGAGAGTGAGTGTCTGCGCTTGATGGGAGCCTGGACCACACGGCGCAACCCAGGGCTCTAGCTTAAGCCGCCTTCCACCAACCCAAGAGTGGTTCTATGCTGATGAGGGGCCTAGCTCTCAGCTTAGATACTCTCCTAATTAGAAGTCAATCTCAATAACACAGGAGAGCCTTTGTGTGTCCACAGCGCATTTTGGCCATGAGTCTCAAAGCAAAAAAGAAGCCGCAAACGAAATTACTGACTGAATACATCCAGACACAGAGCAATCCCGTGTCAGTGTTGACAGAGCTGCTCTTTACCGTCCAGCTCCAGAAGGGCTAACGTAAAGCAAAACCGCCGGAGATGCTGGGAGAAACAGTATTCGCAACTGGAACCATGGAGGCTGGTATTCATAAAACAATAATACCTAGTAATAATAATAATCATTATTTCTAACGTAAAGGTATACAGCTCTTTCCAGTCTACCAAGTGTTACTCAGATTTCATTATCTCTTGCAATTCTTATACCAACCCTGCCAGAGATATAATTTGCCCATTTCTACACATGAAGAAACTAAGGTTCAAAGGGTATCTTAAACTCTGCTTTTCTGTCTCCAAATCCAGTGCTCTTTTGATAGCAAAGTCATCTAGTTAAGCCAGTTTTCCTTTTTGTACTGAAAGATGATAGAAAATAAATATATATTCAACATAAGATTTAACACCCTCTGTGCCACCATCATAATAAAGGGCTGACTCTAAGTTCAAAAGCAGTGTTAGAAAGTCTTCCTCATATTGGACTGAACATTTCTCCAAGGAGCCCATCCCATTCCTTAGCCCCCACGGCCACCCCCTTCATCTCCAAAACCTTCCAAAGGTACCTGCGCAGACCCAAAGGGATCCCAAGGAAATGCATCCTTCTGGATTCCTAGTGCCAATAGCATGATCTCAGCTTCAAATACTAAATTCAAATACTAAATTCCACCCCACACAAGATTCCGCTTCTCACTACAATTCTGATCAAGTTTTCTATCATCTGACCTCCCCAGATCTGTGTAATCAGTTTCCTCCCTTATTTAGCAAGTCTTGGATTATTTATACCGGTGAATAACATCAGGGACAGAACTTGAATTTCCAATTAAGGAAGGTTTAAATTAAAAAGATGAAGTCTATCTTTTTTATTTTACTTCTTGACTGTTGTACCAACGGCAACTAGAGGAAGAAAGGGATGCTTCCTTCCTTCATTGTTCATTTTAGGTCTCTGCTTTTTGAAGTATTCTTTCCAGTGCTGCTTTCTCACTGTCTATGTGGTGCCCCCAAGATGAGGATTAGCTCTGACAGCCCCACAGTTCTTGGACGAAAGAGAACAGAGCATCCTCTTCCCTCAGTTAATTACCATTTCTTGCCTGTGCATTTGATTTCAATAAAGTCTCTCTAATTACTTCAAATATCACTGCTCCTGCCTCCTCCCTGCTCTCCTGCGCCCCTCTTTCTCTTGGATTGCCTGAGCTGGATGAACTCAAACACATCCACAAGCCTCGGGCATCTGTGGCAACCAGCAAAGGCGGCTCCGAGTTAATAAGCCAGGAGAATTAATAAACCAGACTTCCCAAAGTTAATAAACCTGGAAAACACAATGATTACTATTTCTTACTATTATTCAAATATTGAGATTATCACTGTTGTTGTTATTCCAGGCCATACTGGCAGCTCTCCTAAGCCCCTCCCCCATGCTGCCTGCCTCCCCTTCCTCTCTCCACCCTCACCGGTGGCAGTAATATTGTGTGAGCAATCCCAGAGGGGCTCCCCAGCACTGCCCTGTTGGAAGAAGCAATATTGGAGCTCAGGCAGCCCCCAGTCCCTCCAGGCTCAGCTCTGCCCTTTTATATTACACACTGTTCAGTCAAATCCATCACCGGCCTCCCAGATCTTTCCAATAGGCTGAAGGAGCCGGGATGGAAATGATGATTAAAGGAGCTGCAGAGAGGGAGAAGGGGAAGCCAGCAAATGAGGTGGGAGGGAAGATATTTGGGTTTTGGACATGCGTGAGCTGTCATGAGTCCAATTTCCATATGATGGCTTCTAAGGCTCAGTATTTCTCTGCACCCTTTAGGCAATGTGCGGTTGGTTCTTTGAGGATCAGCTAGGATTACCTGCAAATAAGGGCAATATGAACCATAGCACCTTCCAGCCTCCCAGCAAGCACGTTCCTCCTTCATCTGTTCTCTTTCCCTCTGAAGGAATCCCTCCATCCATGAAGAAGGCGACCTTTTCAAATTGGTCAGTGGAATGAAACAAGTGGAGAAGGGCTCACAGGGAAGCAGAGCTTTAGCATTCGTCTAGGCCAGCTCCTCATTTTACGGATAAAGAGACTGAGGCTCACTAAGTCACAGGCCTAGGCTGACTGGTTAAGAGGAGCACCCAGCCCGGACCCCTGGCCTTTAGATCTTTCTTCCCCCACCTCTTCCTAGGCCCTCCTCATCCTGTCTGCCACCAACATCCTTGGTATCACATCTCTTAAACCTAACACATCTGTTTCCCCAAATCTGCTCATTTCCGCGTGGTCCCTCTCTCAGTGACTAGCATCACTACGCCCCAGTGGGTCTCTTTGGAGATTGTGCCCCAGGGGAGACACAGCAATGCTTAGAGAGATTCCTGATTGTCACAAATGAGACTGGCATTTAGTGGGGAGAGGTCAGAGAAGCCGCTGAATGCCCTATAGCACACAGAGCAGTGCCCCACCACAAAGAATTCTCCAGCCCAAGACATCTGCAGGCTGAGGTGGAGAAACCCCGTTGAACCCACTGGTTCAACAGCTTGGTTCCAATCTCCTTGTTAGGATATTGATAACATGAGTCCAGAAACTAGAGATGAACTTTTAGATTTGGGATTCACAAGTCACTTTCTGAGGGATGCCAACAGCAACTAGGAGAGTGGATGCCTGGCTGGGAGAAGGTGGGTGAGAGAGAGGAGCATGGGAAAGGGCCACACAGGGACCAAGGGGAGGAAAAAAGGCAGCATCCTGAAGAGGTTGCACCCCAATGCATCCTAAACCCTGGGCTAACTCAACCTTTGCACATGATCCAAACCAACTACAGGCCCCAGCCACGTTCAAGAGGCTGTCGCAGATTCAGACACCCAGAAAAAGACCTAGGTCTTCCTGACCTCAACAGAGACAAACCGGATTTCAGAGAGACAGCCATGGACTGTCACCCCAGCCCTCTGGGTCTGTAGGGCAACCACGGTACTGCTGACTCTCAGGGCCCAGCACTGAACTCCAGAAAGACACAGGGGGACTTCCCTGGTGGTTCAGCAGTTCAGACTGTGCGCTTCCACTGCACGGGGCATGGGTTAATCCCTGGTCAGGGAACTGAGATCCCACACGCTGAGCGGTGCAGGCGAAGCAAAGAAAGGACATGGGACACAAGTGCAGCCTCCCTCGGCTGTTCTGAAGCGCACTTAGGACTCACCCCGCCATGGACGACCTTGGGTATCTCTCCCCCAAAGCTCTCCGCCACCAGGGAGAGAAGCTCGGCTGGATGGTAGGGGCCACTCATGGTCTGGACACACAGCCCAGCCAGGGAGGGCCTCCCATACTGCTCTCAGTCCAGATCCAGGCTCTTTTCAACAAGGTTGCTACTGCCAGCAGGAGGCTTCGGAAGGAGTCAAGTGTAATTAAAAACTGTGAAAGCGGCATTGTCTCAATTGTAAATCCTTCTCCCCAAGAGGCCTTGACGGGGCAATTCTCAAAGGGGGGGACAGGCCAAAGCTGCCGCAGCCACCACCTCTACTGAGCAAGTCTAACAAGGACCTTTAATGGGAAAATGTTTCCACGAAACATGGAGACCTGGAAAGTGCATGGTTTCATTCCTTCTGGCCCTGGGGTAGAGACTGGGGAAGAGGAAGAGAGGAAGGCGAGGAAAAGGCATGAGACAGAAACTGGGAGAAAGGAAAACTCATTAACCACAACGCCAAGGTGCGCCCCGCTCAGCTCTTTCTCCCAAGTTCCCACAGAAGCATCTGTATCGTCACGAGGTGCCCACGGGGCCAAATATCTGCTCCTGTGATCAGTGCGGGGCCTGCAGGTCCGCTCTGTTCATCAGTCCCAGCTCCAGCAATAGCCCGTGAGTGTGAGGCTCAGGCAGGACACAGGGGTGCGCGTGGCTGTCCTCCTGTCACTGGGCACGGGGCTGCCTCCCTATGTGGACAAGTGGGTGCAAGGGAGCCCAGCATACAAGCCCCACAGGCTCCCCCTTATACATCCCCTGGTGGCTCAAACAGTAAAGAATCTGCCTGTGATGTGGGCTGGCTGGGTGGGAAAGATCCCCTGGAGAAGGCAATGGCAACCCACACCAGTATTCTTGCCTGGAGAATCCCATGGACAGAGGAGCCTGGTGGGTAAAAGTCCATGGGTTCACAGAGATTCGGACGCAACCGAGTGACTAACACTTTCAGCTTCGTTAAACCTCCGCAGTGCGCTCACCCAGCTGCAAGCCTGCCCCAGCACCTGATCAGGAACTCGGTGAAGACACTCAACAGATTCACCTGGAGGGAGCGCCATCAGAGCTTGTGCACCTGCACCCATGATGGCTGGCAGCCCGCTGGAGGCTCAGCTGTGAGAAGGAGCCTCAGCAAAGTGCCTGAGTTTCTGCAATTCGATCATACTCGCAGAGAGAGTGAGAGTAGACTCCATCTTTCCAATGAGTTCTGTTGAATGACAAAGGGAAAGGCATGCCATATCCCTGCACTCTCTTGGAGCTCTTGTTTAATTTCAAACCCATGTGAAAAGAATATGCTTTCTGAGGACAATGTGGACTCACAATGCAATAGTCAGGAGAAAAGCAATATTTCTCTGGGGCAGAAAATTTCAAAACATAAAATGATTATATTGACCTGCATCGGGGCAGACTGCACACCAAGGTAAAATAATGCCTCAAGCTGAGGGCTGGAGAGGCCTCCCACCCATACCTTTGCAGATATGCAAAGACCCAGCTTGATTTCCAAGCAAGACTAGGTTTCTCTGTCCCTAAAACAATTCAACAACACGAAGGCCATTGAGTGAAGGCCAGCATGAGCGTAACGTGGGCCTGCAAAGGCCAATTCATGCACAAAGTAAAGAGAGTGGAAATGAACAGTCTCCTTAAACTAGAGAAGAAAAGAGAGCAACATGGTCAAAGGTAATAAGTGCCCACATACCAAAATAACTCCTCCCTAAAAGCTTTACAGTGATGCAGGTGAATAAAGAGGACAAAATGGAAATAACCATTTTAGTACAGTCTGTCAGGCTGCCCTCTCACCCACCTCTCAAAAAAATCATTCCTATGAAAACAAAATAATGTATAAAGAGTTATAGCACATTGACTAATTAAAAATGTTAGTGATGGGCAAATGGATCACTAAGACTGCTACATTTCTTGTGTATATACATGGAGTATATGCGCAGCCCAGTTAGAGATTAGGGTTCCAGGGCTGGCTCTGCCACCAACCAGCTCTATGACTCCCACCAGTGCTAAATGAGAAGGCTGGACTCGTAATATTAACAGCAGCTAACACACAGCAATGTGTCTATGCCAGAAATAATTCTAAGTACCCTTACTGCACGTATTTCATCTTACAAAGTTGGTATTGGTATTCCCATTTTACAAACAGGAGAACAGAGATACAAAAGGGAGTAACAAGGCTGAGTCAGGATCTAAAACAAAGTTCCTCTTCAGCACTGACTGAGTAGCTCCCATCAGACCAGCTTCCCCACAGATAACTAGAAACTCTAGGCAAATTAAGGAAGCAACTATGTGAGGATACCAGACGATGACCCAAAGCAGGCATCCGCATATGGAGGAATGGACTAGAACTGGGTAGTTTTCCTGTTTCAAAAGCTTTTAGTCACACAGAATAACTGAGACTCAGATGAAAAAGCCACAGTCTTACTGACTGAAAGCCCCAAAGGACAGAATTTACGGTGACCGCAGCAGCTAAAAGTGAGAAAAGAAACCAGGAAAAGTGAGAAAAGAAACCAGGAAGCACCCAGAGTGTGTGTGTGTGTGTTAGTTGCTCAGTCGTGTCTGACTCTGCAACCCCATGGACTGTAGCCCGCCAGGCTCCTCTGTCCATGGAATTCTCCAGGCAAGAATGCTAGAGTGGGTTACCATGTCCTCCTCCAGGGGACCTTCCTGACCCAGGGATCAAACCCAGGTCTCCTGCATTGCAGGCAGATTCTTTACCCTCTGAGCCACCAGGGAACCCCGCCCAGAGAGGGAGAGCCCCAAATCTCTAGCTGGTCCCAGAACCCCATGTGTACTGGGTAGACTTCAAGTTGCCAATTAAGGATCAAAGAACCGAACTGAGATTCCAGACTAGCCCACTTCAGGGAAGACTGAGTCTGCAGTTGGAGTTCATCCAAGTTAACTGCCTACTAGAAATTTCTTAAAATAAAATACAAATATTCTTTGAAGGAACATAAGAATTCAGGTTATCTATAATGTATCATATCCAGAATACAATATAAAATTATTAATATGAGCCATGAATGTGAAAGTTACTTAGTCATGTCTGACTCCTTGCAACCCCATGGACTATACAGTCCATGGAATTCTCCAGGCCAGAATACTGGAGTGAGTAGCCATTCCCTTCTCTTTGGGATCTTCCCAACTCAGGGATCAAACCCAGGTCTCGTGCATTCCCGGCAATTCTTTACCAGCTAAGCCACCAAGGAAGCCATACTTGAGAAAAAAGAAAATCAACAGAGATTACCCCCATAATGATCCAGATGTTAAAAGTAGCTCACAGGGATTTTAAAGCATCTACTATAACTATGCTCAAGGACATAAAAATATGCTCAAGGAGAATGAAAAAATAAGAACTAACATCACAGAAATTCAAACTGTAAAGAAGAATCAAAATGGAGATTCTATAATAGCATTATCCAACACAAATTTCTGAAATGATAGAAATTTTATATCTTTGCTGCCCAAAAGTGTCAGCAGCTACATACGGCCATTGAGTGTTCAAAATGTGGCTACCGCAACTGAAGAACTAAAATTTAAACTGAATTTAACTTTAATGAATTTAGATTTAAATAGCCCACATGCCAACAAAGGTTCATCTAGTCAAAGCTATGGTTTTTCCAGCAGTCATGTATGGATGTGAGAGTTGGACCATAAAGAAAGCTGATTGTTGAAGACTTGATGCTTTTGAACTGTGGTATTAGAGAAGACTCTGGAGAGTCCCTTGGACTGCAAGGAGGTCCAACCAGTCCATCCTAAAGGAGATCAGTCCTGAGTGTTCATTGGAAGGACTGATGCTGAAGCTGAAACTCCAATACTTTGGCCACCTGATGTGAAGAGCTGACTCATTGGAAAAGACCCTGATGCTGGGAAAGATTGAAAGCAGGAGGAAAAGGGGATAACAGAGGATGAGGTGGTTGGATGGCATCACCAACCCAATGGACAAGGGTCTGAGTAAACTCTGGGAGTTGGTGATGGACAGGGAGGCCTGGCATGCTGCAGTCAGTCCATGGGGTCACAAAGAGTCGGACACGACTGAGCGACTGAACTGAACTGAACTGAGCCACATGTTCTAGAACTAAGTATACAATCGGAAATAAAAATTCACTGGATTGGCCTAACAGCAGATTGGAGATGACAAAGAAGGTGTTAAGGAACTTAAATATAGGTCAACAGAAATTCAATCTGACAAACAAAGAGGAAAAAAAAAAAAAAGCCTGACAATTACAGCAAAAAAGAATAAAGAGAAAGAGTAAATGGATATATATAGTAGTTCCAAGGTTCTTACATGTTATGTGCAGTGGTACAATATTAACTCTAAGTACATTGTGAATAGTTATATATGCATAATATAATCCTGGGAGCAACAGGAGGTATAATTAAAATGCCAGCAAGTAAATTAAAATGAAATTCTAAAAAACAAGTATTTCATTAACCAAAAGAAAGTATTAAAGGGGAAATGGAGTGCAAAGAAGAGAGTATAAATAGAAAGCAAGTAATAAAAATAGAAAAATGGTAGACTGCACTATATCAATAATTACACTATATCAATAATTACAACTATATTATAATTCCAAATACATCAATAATTATACTAAATTCTAATGGACAAAACACTTCAATCAAAGAAAAAGATTATCAGAACGGAAAAAAAAAGCAAGACTCAGCTATATGTTGCCTATAGCCGTGGTACTGTAAAAATAGAGATTAAAAATCCAAAAATCTGTTGGGAATCTCCTGCTTTTAACTATTATACTATCCATGACCTATGAAGCACCTCCAGCTCTAAAATCCAATGGTTCTATGTGTATATATACATGCATATATACACAAGTGCATGTATAATATATACATATTTTTTTTCTACACACAGGATACATAATGGTCAAATTTATATGTGCACCCATACCCAGAAGAAATGAGAGAAAAGACAATTTTCCAAGTTACCACACCACCACCACCACTGATTTTATTCTCAACCGGTGCTCACTGTGTCAGGCAACCAGATGGAGGTTTTATATTACTGTGTCCAGAAAAACTCACGTCACTTATTCTAGGAGAGTGACTTAAACCCATCTCTGCTCAGCAACATAGCTGTTTCAGAACTGCTTGAATTTAAACCTTCATGGAAGAAACTGGCGTGACCTTTCCACGCAGCCTGGTGATTAGAGCAGAGAGTCTCCAGGGCATTGCCATGGGCCAGGCAGCTGGGGCCCGGGACGCCACGCACGGGGCTCGCTCCTAGACGGTGCGGCCTGACCGCACCTCCAGGCCTTGGAACCCATGCAGCCGTAGGACCAGCGCTTACCCGCTCTGAGCCTCATTTCCTCATCTCAGATAAGACTGTGGTGATGATCACACGATACAGCATCTGTTTGCACAGACTCTCTAGGTTTTTTTTTTTAATCTTTTAGGCTCTCAATGCCCAGTGTCATTAGTTTTGCATGGTAGATTCCAAATTATTATTAGAGTCGAAAGAAACCATATGGGATTTTTAAAACACAATATAAATTCAAAGATTTTGAACTCATAAATGCTAAAACATTCACACAATATATGTATAAATTAAGTAGTCTCATAGATATATTTAAAAATTGGAGCATATTACAAAATTAGTACTAGCATAACATTAATTAGGCTTTATTCTGTGGCCTTGTTTTAGAAAGCTGATCAATAACCTGATAAGTCTTGTCATTACGGTACCTTCTGAGAGAGACTGAGTCTCTCGGATCATTGAGAAAGCAAGAGAGTTTCAGAAAAACATCTGCTTCTGCTTTATTGACTATACAACAACAAAATGTGGACAATTCTTCAAGAGATGGGAATATCAGGCCACCTGACCTGCTTCTTGAGAAATCTGTATGCAGGTCAGGAAGCAACAGTTAGAACTGAACATGGAACAACAGACTGGTTCCAAATAGGGAAAGGAGTACGCCAAGGCTGTATACTGTCACTCTGTTTATTTAACTTCTATTCAGAGTACATCATGAGAAACGCTGGGCTGGATGAAGCACAAGCTGGAATCAAAACTGCCAGGAGAAATATCAATAACCTCAGATATGCAGATGACACCACCTGCATAAAGCAAACAAGAACTAAAAAGCCTGTTGATGAAAGTAAAAGAGGAGAGAGAAAAAGTTGGCTTAAAGCTCAACATTCAGAAAACTAAGACCATGGCATCTGGTCCCATCACTTCATGGGAAATAGATGGGGAAACAGTGGAAATAGTGACAGATTTTATTTTGGGGGGCTCCAAAATCACTGCAGATGGTGAATGCAGCCATGAAAATAAAAGACACTTACTCCTTGAAAGAAAAGTTATGACCAACCTAGACGGCATATTAAAAAGCAGAGACATTACTTTGCCAACAAAGGTCCGGCTAGTCAGAACTATGGTTTTCTCAGTGGTCACGTATGGATGTGAGAGTTGGACTATGAAGAAAGCTGAGCACCGAAGAATTGAGGCTTTTGAATTGTGGTATTGGAGAAGACTCTTGAGAGTCCCTTGGACTGCAAGGAGATCCATCCAGTCCATCCTAAAGGAAATCAGTCCTGAATATTCATTGGAAGGACTGATGCTGAAGCTGAAACTCCAATACTTTGGCCACCTGATGCAAAGAGCTGGCTCATTGGAAAAGACCCTGATGCTGGGAAAGATTGAAAGCAGGAGAAGGGGACGACAGAGGATGAGACGGTTGGATGGTATCACCACCACAATGGACATGAGTTTGAATAAACCCCAGGAGTTGGTGATGGACAGGGAGGCCTGGTGTGCTGCAGTCCATGGGTCGCAAAGACACAACTGAGCAACTGAACTGAGCCTCTGTTAAATATCATACGAAACCTGGTAAATTCACAGGTTTGTGAAAATTCAAATGCATTACTTCCTCCTGACAGCCGTAATTATGTCAGTAGAACTCAGTTCAACCTTCAGTTGCCAACAAACGATCATAATTGTTGGCAAAGAAGAGTAAACATAAGTCTACTTAACAAATTGGCTAATTATCTTTCAGTTTAGGATTAATGTAACAAATAAATACTGGATGCCTGCAACTTAAGTTTATCAGTCAATTCATATAAACCAACAAGGGTAAGTAGATTTTATCTGTTTTAACACTCCTGTTTTCAAACGAAGTATTTGTTGCCCTTTTTATTTCTGAATTATGATGCGTGTTTTACATCACAAGGCAATCTGTCTGCCTTTATATCCTTTTAAAATGTTAGATATATCCCTTGAGAATTCTTAGAAAAATAATGCTGAGGTTTAAAAGTAATGTAAGAAACAAACCACAGGTATGAGAACAAAATGGTCCATATGGGCATAAATTACAATTGGCTGGCATTGTTTAACTTTACTGATTAAATTATTAGTATAATTAGCTGCCATCTAGTGAGGATCCTTATTGGATGCTGTAAAAACATGCACAATTTTTAATTCCTATAACAAATGTAAAAAAGATAGTTTCTGCCTTTTAATAGTAAGGAGGAAGATTCCTCAGAGGCTAATTTGCCAAGTAACAGAACTGGGATTTGAACCCTTGTCTATGTGGGGTAGGGAGTGAGGGGAGCAGGGGGTCTTCCTGCCACCCATTCTTATGCTACAATCTTCCATGTGAGAGTGTGCCTAACATTGGGATAGCCAAAAATTTCATTCAGGGGCATAAGTTCTTATCAGTTCAGTTCGGTTGCTCAGTCATGTTCGACTCTTTCCACCCCATGGACTGCAGCACACCAGGCTTCCCTGTCCATCACCAACTCCCAGAGCTTGCTCAAACTCATGTCCATTGAGTCGGTGATACCATCCAACCACCTCATCCTCTGTCATCTCCTTCTCCTCCTGCCGTTAGTCTTTCCTAGCATCAGGGTCCAATGAGTCAATTCTTTGCATTAAGTGGCCAAAGTATTGGAATTTCAGCTTCAGCATCTATCCTTCCATTGAATATTCAGGACTGATTTCCTTTAGGATTGACTGGTTTGATCTCCTTGCAGTCCAGGGACCCTCAAGAGTCTTCTCCAACACCACAGTTCAAAAGCATCAATTCATCAGTGCCCTGTTTTCTTTATGGTCCAACTCTCACATCTATACATGACTACTGGAAAAACCATAGCCTTGACTAGACGGACCTTTGTCAGCAAAGTAATGTCTCTGCTTTTTAATATGCTGTCTAGGTTGGTCATAGCTTTCCTTCCAAGGAGCAAGTGTCTTTTAATTTCATGACTACATTTACCATCTGTAATGATTTTGGAGCCCAAGAAAATAAAATGTCTCACTGCTTTTATTGTTTCCCCATCTGTTTGCCATGAAGCAACTGGACCAGATGCCATGATCCTCGTTTTCTGTATGTTGAGTTTTAAGCCAACCTTTTCACTCTCGTCTTTCACTTTCATCACAAAGCTCTCTAGTTCTTTGCTTCCTGTCATAAGGGTGGTGTCATCTGCATATCTGAGGTTATTGATATTTCTCCCGGCAATCTTGATTCCAGCTTGTGCTTCATCCAGCCCAGCGTTTCTCATGATGTACTCTGCATATAAATTAAATAAGCAGGGTGACAATATACAGCCTTGATGTACTCCTTTCCTGATTTGGAACCAGTCTGTTGTTCCATGTCCAGTTCTAACTGTTGCTTCCTGANGATCTTTTTTTTATATAGTTCTATATATAAAAGATATAGATCTTTTTTTATATAGTTCTGTGTATTCTTACCACCTCTTCTTAATGTCTTCTGCTTCTGTTAGGTCCATACCATTTCTGTCCTTATTGAAATGTCCTTTGCATGAAATGTTCCCTTGGTATCTGTAACTTTTTTTGAAGAGATCTCTAGTCTTCCCCATTCTATTGTTTTCCTCTGTTTCTTTGCACTGATCACTGAGGAAGGTGTTCTTATCTCTCCTTGCTGTTCTTTAGAACTCTGCATTTGGATAGGTATATTATTCTTTTTTTCCTTTGCCTTTAGCTTCTCTTCCTTTCTCAGCTGTTTGTAATGCCTCCTCAGACAACCATTTTGACTTTTTGCATTTCTTTTCCTTATGGAAAGCCCCAAATGAAATTTTTGGCCAACCTTATGCTTTCCCTTTCTTCCAGATTACTAACTCATAATCATTTGGGGATCACAAGCAGATTCCAGGATCTGATAAAAATCTATGGACCCTCTCTCCCCCAAAAACACACACACACTTCTGGGAGAATCAGGCAACAGATTTGTGTATATCCTGACCCAAAACCCAGGTTTAAAGAATTCTATTCCAAATAGAGTTTCCAAATATCAAAACTGCTGGGTTTTTCACTCACTCACCTCCTTTACATTTCCCCCTTTCGTGACGTCTGTGTAACTTTTCAAGGAATAACATAATGGAGCTGAGAAGGAGACATGTCCACATCTAAGAAAAGTCTTGCCACACCCACTGCTGCCTCTCCCCTACTCTCCCACATCTTTGCCATCTCAGTAAATAATCAGCTCAGGTGGAATGTCTTGGAATCATCCTCTTGTCTTCACTTTTGTTCACCACTGGTCTAAGACAGCTTTATTGATGACTTGATTACTCCAAACCTTCCAGAACAATCACTGGGTACCCATTACGTCTTAGGCACCAGACTAGTAAACAAAACTATGTCCAGGCTCTCATCAGTGAACAAAATAAATACAGGCAGACCTCAGAGATACTGCAGCTTCAGTTCCAGACCACCACAACAAAGCGAATATCGCAACATAGTGAGCCGCATGAATTTTTGGTTTCCCAGTACATATGTAAATAATGTAAACACTATACGGTAATCTAAGTGTGCAATAGCATTATGTCTTAAGAATGAGAGTACTTTAATTTATAAATACTTAATTACTAAAAAAAAAACCTAACCATCTGAGCCTTCAGTAGGTTGTAATCTTTCTGCAATAGTAACATCAAAGGTCACTGATCACAGATCACATAACAAATCTAATAATAGTGGAAAAGTCTGAAATACTGAGATAATAATCAAAATATTACACAGAAACACAAAGTAAGCAAACGCTATTGGAAAAATGGCACTATAGAAGGGCTGATATAAAGCTTCATTTTGTAAAAAAAAAAAAAAAAAAAAAGTGTTTCTGTGAAACACAATAAAGCAAAATAATTACATCTGAGGTCAAGGGCAGTGGCCGAGAGGAGCAACCCCACATCCAAGGAGCAGCGGCTGCATGGGTGCAAAAGGGCCAAGAGGAACTACTCCACATTCAAGGTCAGGAGCGGCGACCTTGTCCAAGGTAAAGAGCAGTGGCTGTGCTTTGCTGGAGCAGCCGTGAAGAGATATCCCACATCCAAGGTAAGAGAAACCCAAGTAAGATGGTAGGTGTTGCGAGAGGGCATCAGAGGGCAGACACACTGAAACCATAATCACAGAAAACTAGCCAATCTGATCACACAGACTACAGCCTTGTCTAACTCAGTGAAACTAAGCCACGCCATGTGGGGCCACCGAAGATGGATGGGTCGTGGTAGAAAAGTCTGACAGAATGTGGTCCACTAGAGAAGGGAATGGCAAACCACTTCAGTTTTCTTGCCTTGAGAACCCCATGAACAGTATGAAAAGGCAAAAAGATAGGATACTGAAAGAGGAACTCCCCAGGTTGGTAGGTGCCCAATATGCTACTGGAGATCAGTGGAGAAATAACTCCAGAAAGCATGAAGGGATGGAGCCAAAGCAAAAACAATACCCAGCTGTGAATATGACTGGTAATGGAAGTAAAGTCTGATGCTGTAAAGAGCAATATTGCATAGAAACCTGGAATGTTAGGTCCATGAATCAAGGCAAATTGGAAGTGGTCAAATAGGAGATGGCAAGAGTGAATGTCGACATTCTAAGAATCAGAGAACTAAAATGGACTGGAATGGGTGAATTTAACTCAGATGACCATTATATCTACTACTGCAGGCAGGAATCCCTTAGAAGAAATAGAGTAGCCATCATGGTCAACAGAAGAGTCCAAAATGCAGAACTTGGATGGAATCTCAAAAACGACAGAATGATCTCTGTTCATTTCCAAGGCAAATCATTCAATATCACGGTGATCCAAGTCTATGCCCCAATTAGTAACGCTGAAGAAGCTGAAGTTGAACGGTTCTTTGAAGACCTACAAGATCTTTTAGAACTAACACCCCCAAAACATGTCCTTTTCATTATAGGGGACTGGAATGCAAAAGTAGGAAGTCAAGAAACACCTGGAATAACAGGCAAATTTGGCCTTGGAATAAGGAATGAAGCAGGGCAAAGACTAATAGAGTTCTGCCAAGAGAACACACTGGTCATAGCAAACACCCTCTTCCAACAACACAGGAGAAGATTCTACACATGGACATCACCAGATGGTCAACACTGAAATCAGATTGATTATATTCTTTGCAGCCAAAGATGGAGAAGCTCTATACAGTCAGCAAAAACAAGACTGGGAGCTGACTGTGGCTCAAATAATGAACTCCATATTGCCAAATTCAGACTTACATTGAAGAAAGTAGGGAAAACCACTAGACCATTCAGGTATGACCTAAATCAAATCCCTTACGATTATACAGTGGAAGTGAGACATAGATAAGGGCCTAGATCTGATAGATAGAGTGTCTGATGAACTATGGATGGAGGTTCGTGACATTGTACAGGAGACAGGGATCAAACCTGGAAAAGAAATGCAAAGAAGCAAAATGGCTGTCTGGGGAGGCCTTACAAATAGCTGTGAAAAGAAGCGAAGTGAAAAGCCAAGGAGAAAAGGAAAGATATAAGCATCTGAATGCAGAGTTCCAAAGAATAGCAAGGAGAGATAAGAAAGCCTTCCTCAGTGATCAGTGCAAAGAAATAGAGGAAAAGAGCAGAATGGGAAAGACTAGAGATCTCTTCAAGAAAATTAGAGATACCAAGGGAACAATTCATGCAAAGATGGGCTCAATAAAGGAGAGAAATGGTATGGACCTAACAGAAGCAGAAGATATTAAGAANTGCCTCTTGAGAAACCTATATGCAGGTCAGGAAGCAACAGTTAGAACTGGACACGGAACAACAGACTGGTTCCAAATAGGAAAAGGAGTACATCAAGGCTGTTTATTGTCACCCTGCTTATTTAACTTATATGCAGAGTACATCATGAGAAACGCTGGGCTGGAAGAAGCACAGGCTGGAATCAAGATTGCCTGGAGAAATATCAATAACCTCAGATATGCAGATGACACCACCCTTATGGCAGAAAATGAAGAGGAACCAAAAAGCCTCTTGATGAAAGTGAAAGAGGAGAGTGAAAAAGTTGGCTTCAAGCTCAACATTCAAAAAACGAAGATCATGGCATCTGGTCCCATCACTTCATGGGAAATAGATGGGGAAACAGTGGAAACAGTGGCAGAGCTCAGTTTTTTGGGCTCCAAAATCACTGCAGATGGTGATTGCAGCCATGAAATTAAAAGACGGTTACTCCTTGGAATAAAAGTTATGACCAGCCTAGTTAGCATATTGAAAAGCAGAGATATTACTTTGCCAACAAAGGTCCATCTAGTCAAGGCTATGGTTTTTCCAGTGATCATGTATGGATGTGAGAGTTGGACTGTGAAGAAAGCTGAGTGCCAAAGAATTGATGCTTTTGAACTGTGGTGTTGGAGAATACTCTTAAGAGTCCCTTGGACTGCAAGGAGATCCAACCAGTCCATCCTAAAGGAGACCAGTCCTGGGTGTCCATTGGAAGGACTGATGCTGAAGCTGAAACTCCAATACTTTGGCCACCTTATGGGAAGAGCTGACTCACTGGAAAACACCCTGATGCTGGGAGGGATTGGGGGCAGGAAAAGTAGGGGACGACAGAGGATGAGATGGCTGGATGGCATCACCAACTCGAAGCACATGAGTTTGGGTGAACTCCGGGAGTTGGTGATGGACAGGGAGGCCTGGCGTGCTGCAATTCATGGGATGGCAGAGTCGGACACGACTGAGCGACTGAACTGATTTTATTAAACAATGCATGACCTTTACCTTTGTTATCATGGGGCCTACATTCTAATGGTGGGAACAATATATTGGCACAATAAGGTAAACCACAGCACATCCTAAACAGCAGCTAGAAAAAGGAAACATAGAAATTATGGGAGATGGCAAGTGTCAACATGGGCTGCAATGTGAAATAGCTGGATGTTTGACTAAACGCATGAAGGAGGAATCAATCTTGGGGAGATCTAGGGAACGCACATTTCATTTTTGATTATGGTCCTTCCTGCCCTCTAGAAGGTAGGCTCCCTAGAGTCAGGGATTCTGTGTTAGTGTTCTCTGCTCTACCCTAAGTGCCTATGACAGTGTACGTAGAGGTGCTCAACAAATGTTAGTTAAACAAGTGAAGCAAATGAAAGAGCTAAATTTACCTCTGGGCTGGCCAAAACTGAGCGTTTAGGGCCACAGTTCTAAATCTTCCTGAAACTATCAATATCCTTAATTAAACAGCAAATTTAAAGCAAAGAAGAAAGAAACTGAGTCAATTTGGGGTCACCTTTTAGAAGGGAAAGCTGAAAACTGACTATACATGAAAAGCAATAATAATCTGAACTCCTACTTTTAAAACGCCAAATAAGAAATGGGCTTTAAAAAACTCCAGGATATCCAATACTAAAAAGGCTTTTAAAAGTGGGAAGGACCTTTGAACACAGGACTCCTAAATGCTGAATAGTCCATCAGTTAGGCCGTAGTTGAGGTACATGGAGACGGGGCAGGTAAGAGAAAAGCCACCAAACTGGGAAGTGCCAGCCACTGTCCCACACCACCCTCACCCCCGGCTGCATTCCCCATTACAGCCCTGCATACGCAGATCACTGTGCTCTGATGCCCTTGGGTTTTAAGCTGACCAGTTCATTCATTTATCACTCAGCGCTGAAGCCTGAGGTGTTGAGCCTGAGGATACAGGTTAGGTCTCCATGGAAATCAAGAGACACGATGCAGTTATCTGGCCACAAGTCATACCTCTGACCTTGCCCAGTGATCTCACTTACGTTCATCCTCAGTTACACAAAGGGACAGAATATGGTCTGCGTGTGTCTGTGTTACAACCCCAAGAAAGAGCAACTCAAAACACATGCTTCACGTTCAAGAAGGCCACAGCTGACCCTGGAGGACGGACTGACCACCTGCAGCACAATTACAGCATCAAACCGAGGCCCTGGATGCAAATTTCTCCAACAGCTTCTCCTAAAAACACTATCTAATTCTAAGAAAGAGTAAGCGCTGTCTGGATGGAAGCCACAAATGGTTGGAGGGTCACAGGTAGGACATCTTCTCCCTCTGTCTTGTCCCTAGAATTAGCTCAGTCTGGTAAAAAAGTCAGGAATATGAGCTCCCTGGATTCCATGGCATGTGACTTTAGTGATGGTTGGTCTTCCCACATTACAGGTAATACGAGCTTCAGAACTTTCTTTCCTCTCTGATTAGCCAGCAATGTCAGAGTGAAGCTGAAATCACTTCACTGAAACAGTTCAACCTCTACAATACTTCACATCATTAAATTTTCAAAGGAGTTTGTTGGGGAAGTCTTTTAATCCTTTAATAATTGAGTTGGGGGAAAGAGGCCAGTGATGAAGAGTGTTTACCTGAGCTGATATTAACTAGGTTTGGCTACTAATGGCTTTCCAACAATCCCACTGTGTCCATGTTGCCATTTAAAAGAGTACATTCCATGTGGCACTTGCCCTTTCACTGTCAACAGGGAAACTGAAAATACATCAAGAAATACTGCAATGTGTATTACAGTTCTCCACCTGATTCTCCTTCCTAGCACTACTGAGCTCGGTTTAAACTGAGCTCTCACAACCAGTTGACAAGTAGAAAAATTCATCCCATGAGTCTTTTGGCTGTCTGTGATATCACATAAGCCATCATTGATATATTCTCCACTGAATTTACTAACCACAGAGGCAAAGCCATTGGAAAATATTCAGCCTCCTTGAGAGCACCAATTTTAGTTTAATCCCCTTCTCAGTTAAGAGGTCTGGCCGCTTATGACCCTGTCACCTTTTCTGTTCTAGGGTCACATGGGTTTCAACAGTCCTAAGGAAGGATTCCCACTTAACCACACACTGGTCTTAAAACTTCTTGTCAAAAACATTCCCGCTCACCTGTGCCACACATCAGGCAAGGTGTGATCATGCTCCATAGCTCAGAGAGCTCGAGAGGTAAAGGTGCTGAGGTGAACGGGAAAATCTCAAAATGGTGAAATGATTTGCCCAGGCCCACCCAGACAAACAGGGGCAAAGGAGGGACTACAGCTCCAGGATTCCAAAAGCCCACTGTTATCTCCTAGGTCACTCTAGCCTCCAATCTGGGAAAGCCAACATACGAACCAACCATGTGAACAAGGCTGTAAAACAGGATGATAGTGGGTTAGGGGACCAGGCCACCGTGGTATGGCCGATAAGCAGGACAAGGTCCCCATCCAGGGCTCCCTTCTCTCTCCTGAGAATTACAAGAAGCAAAAGCCCTTCAGTGGGCAGGAGTGTGGACTGGTCTAGTTGCCAAGCACAACCGACTGATTCCTTTCCTGGGGAGACATACACACTTGTCCTGGGGAATCAGACACCTCTTGTGCACCTGTAACCAAACAGAGATCTGCATGGATGAGAAGCAAGAACAAGGAGATGGTGGACAACTGAGATTCACACTAAGACAACTGGGATCTGAGGCAGGACACGAGCTGGGCCCATGCCACCACCCCGCTGCCACCCCTTGGCCCCTGAACCAGGGCAACCTTGGAAAAGAAGCTATGCGGGAGGTGGCAGTGGCCACCTGGTAAGATATCCTGAGAAGCCATGGGGAGCAGAGCCACCTTCTGCTGGCCTCTGTTCTGTGGTGATGAGTTCTGATCAATCCAGAGAGAAACGCACAAAAGGACATAGGAAATGAATGGCTGGCAAAGACCAAAGCAGGGGTCCAACACGTGCTCTGGGGGTATCCCTGCCCACCCCCTCACTTCTCTTCTGTCAGCTGGAGGCCCCTCTCTCTCCCGGATCCCCAACCTCCCCTTTTTCCTGGGGAAACTCACCTTAGCCATCATGTAGCCTCAAAATTACCCCATCTTCCCAAAAGAGTTGGCCCTCACGCCCTCTGCTTCTTCCCTTTCATCGTAAAACCCACTAAAACGCTGCCCTGTTCCCTCCAAGCTTCTGACAGAGCTACTCTTGATAAGCTTACCAATGGCTCACCGCCAGTCCCAAGAGCAAATAAGTGGCCCTCCTTTTAAAATTCCCCACCTCTGCTCTGTCCTCCAGAAGCCCACTCACCCTGGTGTTTTCTCCTGTATCCATGTCATTTCAGCACAGCCTCTTCCAGCGCTCCTAGAACGCCAGTAGCCCCCCAAAGTTATACCCTGGGCCCCTTCTCACTCTATGTAGTATCCCCTTGGGCACTTCTCATATTTATTTGATAACATATCCTAAAGCTGTTTGTCCAGGCTAATTTCTAGATCTTCTTTTGCAACTGGCTCCTGGACATCTCCACCTAAATGGTTCACATTTCCATTCACACTTCAAGAGCTAGTTAACATATCACCTCTTCCATGAAGCCTTTTCAACAATCCCAAGCAAGCCACTCATTGATTCATTTATCCACTTAACCAAAATATATTTGTCTAACGTATATTATTTGTCAAGAACCATGTAAGATGCTGGAGATACAGGAGTTAAAAAACAAAACAAAAAGAAGGTCCCTGCCCTCATTACTGAGCTTATGGCTCAGTAATACCAACAACAGTAAACCAACAAATAAACTTGTATTTCAAATTATGATAGGTACTATAAAGATAATGAACAGTAATAGAGAACCAAGGGATTTACGTCAACTGGTACTCAATCTCGCTGGCCATGCCTCTCATAAAACAGTTTACTCTTCTTCCGAGTCTCTATTAATTTATATCTCTAAGCGGTCTCTGCTAGATTGTTAATACATCAGTGCTTTGTTTTATCCATTTTTACATATCTGGCACATACAAGAATTTAATAAGTCTGTCTGATGATTAAAGGGATGAATGAGTAATTTAATTAATGAACCAACTGTTTATAAGATTCCATTTAATTCTAAATTTGAGAAATCCACATACAACTAGGTAAAGAGCATTCCAATTGGTGGCATATTACCCGAAATCTCTAGTTTCATTAACCGTCAGTTTACAGAGATTAAATTCAGACATACATTTCATCTCTATAAAATTGACTGGAACTATTTTTAAGAGAAACAAGTGTCAACAGCGGTGAGAGAAATCATAACAAGCCAGGAATACTTAATTTCCTCAAAACCCAAGGTTCCATGATCCCTTCTTCGATCGAGCCAGACCAAGTGATACACAAGAGGGAGTGAACAGTTCTGGAAATCAGCCTCCCATGGGGGCACGGTGGGCCCTTTCCTAGCTGAGGCTGGGGCCTGTTTGGAAGTTCAGAAGAAAACTTGGAAAGGGTTATCCGAGGAATGGATGGACAGCTGCTGGCTGGTCCCAATGGAAGTATGTCTGGAAGGCTCCAGATCTGATGGTTAACAGTTCTGCTGCCAAATGTGCAGACAGGCTCCCAGAACAAAAGTCACCAATAGCAAACTCTGTGAGCTAGAGAGGAGCATAAGGGATGCGTGTCTCCCTCTGTGTCATTCTTCCCGTGTGGATGAACAGCGATGCTAGCGGGTCAGCGGAGACCGGTGCAGATGGGATGGGATGGGAGAGGAGGGATGGGCAGGATGGCTTTGCTTTGGCAGAAGAGTTTGATAAATAGGAGTGACGAGTGTACACGAGCAGCTTTCACACACACACACACACAGAGGCATTCCCCAAATCCAAAAAGACTTCCTTTAGAACCACAGAATGTATAAACAGCTGACCGTCGGAAAGCTGCCGGAAAGCTCAAGTATCTAGCAGGTGGGGACTTGTTTTCCAAGAGCTGGTTCAATAGGACAAACTGAGAATTGTGATCTCACAGGGGTGTGAACACCAGAATTCAAGGAGCAGATGGTGTGATTTAGTGGAAAGGTCACTGAACCTGAAGTCAGAGGCTGTGGAGAGCATCCTAGCTTCTCTCTTTACCAACAGCATGACCCTGGGCAAGATCTTAACCTCACAGAACCTCAATTTCCTCATCTACAAAACGCAGGGTGGCGGGGGGAGCCTCTCTATATCTACCTTTTTAAATTGCTATAAAGTCTGATAAAGGTAATATCTGTGAAGGTTCTCTGAAATTTGAAAATTATACATTTTTCCCAACATATCCTTTTATGGCATTTTCTATGAGACAATCATTAATCTGCTTTATAAACATTAACCCAAAATGACCTTATGAGGTCAGTACAATTTTTTACTTCCATTTTATTGAATTATAATTGACATATAGCACTGAATATGCTATAAAGAACCTGCCTGCAGGAGATAAGAGACAAAGATTTAATCCCTGGGTGGGGAAGATCCCTTGGAGGAGGGCATGGAAACCCACTCCAGCATTCTTGCCTGGAGAATCCTATGGACAGAGAAGCCTGGTGGACCACAGTCCATAAGGTTGCAAAGAGTCAGACACGGCTGAAGTGACTTAGCACGCACAGGCAGTGCGTAAGTTTAGGGTGCATAACATAATGACCCGACTTAAACACATCAGAAAAAAATTACCACAATAAATGTGGTGACTATTCATCATCTCATGTGGATACAAAATTTTTTAAAATAGGAAAAATAGTTTTCCTTGTGACAAGAACTCTTAAGATTTACTCTTAACAATGTTCATATATAACATATAGCAGTGTTTGTCATATTTATTCTATCGTGCTTCATGTCTCTAGTGCTAATCTATCTTATAACTGTAAATTTGTGAGGCTGGTACTTTTCCCCATTTTAAAGAGAGAAAACGTATCCCCATGCACAGAGAAAGCATGACCTCCGTCCAAGGTAACACAGCTATCGAGCAGCAGAGCAAGAATTTGGTCCCAGACACTCTGGCTCCAGAGTTTATGCTCTTAACCACTAGACTGTGTTGAGTTATTATACACAGATCCTTTCACTCATATTAAAAAACCAACAATAATCATACCCAAGCATATGTAGTTTTCCACATTTCACCAAGAGGTTTTTGAAGTTCATTATCTTTTTTAATTCTCACAACAACTCTATGCAGTTGTTATCATTCTATTCCTTTGTGTGGATGAGGAAATCGTGGCTTGGATACCACTTGACAGTGGGACACGTGTTTCGGATTATTTTTCCAGTAATGGAGAGAGCTGTGCAGTGCCCGAGCCCTGCATATTCACCTGTCCAATCCTCTTCCATCCATGGGCATGGACTTCTAAAAGCGAAGATCCCAGCCAATAACAGAACAAAAAGAAAACAAAACCCAGAAGGAAAGAAGGGGGTGTGGAATCACGGCTGGCCTCACATACAAACAGGAAAGCGTCTGACAAAGTGATACTTGCATTCTGCCCCAAATTATCTACTGATCCCATTCTAGGGCCTAAAATTCTACCGTAAGATAGTTATTCCTTTGAGCGAACATCCTTCCAGTTAAAAAGTACCTTTGGAAGGTACACATTATCATGTATATCCCAATGTGATATTTCATAATATCCTCTGCATTTTGACAGCTAGTGTAGAGTAGGCCCTAACCTGTATACAGCATAATTTGAAGATTAAAAGGTCATAAGATGGGTTCAGAGTATAAGATAAGCAAGAATGCAAGGCTGAGCTGAGAGTTGAGATCCTAAAAATGGGGTTGGAAAACCAGTGCTGTGGTTGAATTGGGGGCTTCCAATTACACAGATCCCCAGGGGAAAGGCAGGTGCAGAGACCAAGCACACTCCAGCCAAACGCATGCAAGGAAAGGTCTCCTGGGACGCTCTTCCCCTTTAGATTTCCAAAGTCTACTTCACGGTACCACCGAGGAGGTGCTACCACGACACTATCCCAGTGAAGATAGCAGGCTGTCGCCACGCAAGCACAGGGAATAGTGCACAACAGGAATCCCTGCTACAATGTGAGGAGGGGCAGGGGGAGAAGAGGTGAGGGGGAGCCAGCAGCAGGGGAGGAAACTCTCGAAGGTTATGTTAAAAAGGATTTGTTCCACTGTCAAAACCAGAAAGCTCTCCCCAAGAGCCAGCTTTAGGGAAGGAGGCCTGAAATGACAGAGAGGGCAAGAATTATTAGGGAGGCCCTTTGGAAAGGGGGTTGAAAGGAAGAAGGGAGCAAGCAGCAGGCAAAAGGCAGGTGTGGCTGTAAAAGTCCACCTCCGGACAGTGGCAGTGGCAAGGCCTGGCTGTCAACAGAGCCTGGGCCCTAGTGGCTCTGTCGGGCCCCGACCAAAAGAGCCCCCAGTGCCACCCGACTCCCTCGGGCAAGGACAAGCCTCTAAGTTTCACCTAGTCCTGGCTCTCCGCAGCAACTGGGAGAGGGCCCCATGACTACCAAGCTCCCCAAAACTGTACGAGCCACACCTTGCCCGCTCACCTGCCCATTCCCCTTGTGGGCCCCATCCTATCCGCAAGGACATCAACCTCCTCTCCACCCTGGAGCTGGGGGCCCCCAGCCAAGCTGGCATCAGCTTCCACTCAGGTTCAGTCCTCAAACAAAGACATACTTGGACCCTCCTGCAGAGACGGGGGAACCGCTTCGGAGCCCAGAGGGAGCTGGCCTTAATCTGCTGCACAGTGAATGACAACAATGTTAAGAATGAAAATATGGTTTGGGGGGATAGTCCCCAGGAGCCCAACATTTTGGTATTTAAAGGAACTTTAATGAGCTTAAGAGGCTAATCTGGAGTTCAGGAGGGGGTGTTTTGTTTTGTTTTGTTTTGAAAAATCCTTTTAAAGGTTCCTGAGGCTGGAGAGGGAGGAGGCAAGAGCATTGTGAGTCAAGGAGTGGCTAGGGTATAACTGAAAGGGATGACAGGAGGAGGCTGCTCTAAAGACCCCTTCTCACCACAGCAGCAGAACCTGGTACTCGGAGATACAAGATGATTCTTTCCAGGTGAGGTGTGACAACCCGAGAAGTAGCCAAAAAAATGGAGCGTGAGTACACGCTGTCGGAATGCTAGCCAGGCTACTCACCAAATGACTCCTTGTCCTGGTTTACTGGTGACAACATCAGACTCAGGCACGTCTCTGACCCACCGAAAAACATAATGCAGCATCCGTGAAAGTGCCAGGCACCATCAGAAAGATGTTCAGGGGCCCCTAACTGGTCACCCAAACAGTGCGCTCATGAGATCACGCAAACCTGGGCATAACGTCCCTCACCAGCTGCTGTAGCTGAATTCTGCTCCATAACTGGATGGACCATCATTTTGTGCATCTAAAAGACACAGTTGTTTCCTCCAAGTGAGAAAAATTAAGAGAGGATTCCCAGGTGGCACTAGTGGTAAAGAACCTGCCTGCCAATGCAGGAGATATAAGAGATGTGGGTTTGATCCCTGGGTCAGGAAGATCCCCTGGAGGAGGGCATGGAACCCAGTCCGGTATTGTGGTCTTGAGAATCCCATGGACAGAGGCACCTGGCAGGCTACAATCCATAGGATCACGAAGAATCAGACATGACTGACACGACTTAGCACATACACATGCAACAGTCCAGAAGGATAAGGTTGGCCTGGCAGAAAAACGAGGCCATGATGAGATGATATTTAAGAGTTCTCATGTGCCTTCAAGAGTTAAGTTAGCAGAATTCCACAGGACATAGGGGAGTGAAGGAGAGGCAGAATGGGATACAGCTAGATGTGAAGTCAGATACAGCACATGGTCCATTCCATGTGCTATTCCATGTGCTGAATGTCAAAAGTATTTTTTTTTTAATATGAAGAATTTAACTGGCCCACCAGAAAATGTTTCCAACCCATAGTGGCTAGATAGCTAACCAGGGCTGGTCCATTATAGGGTAATGATGATAAAATACAAATCTAACAGGGTGGAAAGCCACTGGAGGCCTAAAGAGTTAGAAAAGCCAGACATATTTACTGTTATCCAAAAATAGGATCCCCCAACTGGAATCTTGAAAGGCTAGAAGAGACCAAACTCTTTCATGTGACTTCAGTTAAGGACTAGGAAAAGCACAGTCCACTTTGTATTTTTAGTTGTTATGACATTATGGTGCAATAATGGGGAGTCTGGCAAGGGCTTCATTAAATTCTAGCTAATCCGAGCATGGCAGCCAGGTGACAAGCCCTACAGATAATCTGGTTGCCTTGTTCACCACTGAAAAGTATAGCATGGAAGTAGTTTTTTAAAATCCTCTTTTAACAACCCAGATGGGGCTATTTGCGATGGGACCATGTATACCCAGACGGTAGGAAACCAATGCTGAGCCAGTTTTATTCTTCCGATAACGTCTTCACTAATTCTTCAGTGTTTCTGCTGCATTCCAACTGCATCTGCTGTCTAATGCCAAAAGAAACTTAATCCCTATCCTAAGTCTCATTTTATTTATTTTCAGTAGTGTGAAAACAAACATGCAGTAAGATTACAGTGTTTACACCTCCTTTTCAGCTGATATAGCTCTAATCCTCCTGCTAATTAATGCCAGGGCCACAGCAATTTTATTAATTTCAACTTGGTTAAAAATATAGAGACAGATAATTGTGCTTGACTAAAATAACAATTTGACATTTGGAAGGTGTTCACTTCATTTCAGCAAGACAGTTGGCTAGGTTTCATTTAATATATGACAAAGAGACACAAAGCTGCAGCTGACATTGGTTAAAGATAACACAACTAATTCTAATTGTGATGAATTGGCTAAACTGTCCCACATCGCGCGAGTCATTGAGGAGATGAAGGGGGGAAATGCAAATCACAAGGCACACCAAGCTTCTCTGTCAGTTTCAGAAACAAGCACCGAGGGAAAAGGGCGTCTTTCCTCCAGTACCTTTCTACATTTGGCTCCTAAAATTACCCACGTTTCCAAATGGAATCTGAGAAGACTGCAAGCAATACTGTTCTATAATTGCTAAGAAACTTTCAGAAAAACATATAGGGCATTCATTCCCTAGGGGGAAGCCTCAGGGTATGCTGGAAATAGGACAGGACTATCCCATATAGGAAACTTTCTGCCTCTTTGTGGGGCAGGGGAGGCACTCATCACCCCATACAGTCCCTAATCTTCCTTATCCCACCCTGCAAGTGGCTTACCAAGAACGCTCATCTGAAGAGGTGGGCATGTTAGAAAGATGTTAAAAAAAAAACTCAAAGCATTTAAGTACAGCTAAGATTTCATAGTTAACTCAAATTATTTTTAACTCTTTCTATGGTGGCTGTGATTGTACTTTACTCCCCATAGTCCATTTCCCAGTACTGTACAATATACTTAACAATCAACTTAATATGAATTATTTGGAACTTGACATGACACAACAATGACATTTTGTATATGAATTTACCCCAAGATGCTTTAATAAATTCCTGGGAATATAACGAGTATTTTAAATTCTTGTCTATTTTCTCACTTCTGAACATTAGAATCCAAGTCATTTCTTTGACCATAAAAAATAATTAGCTGATAATTTAATGAAGGGAATTGTTCTCATTAGAGAAACAGTAGCTACTCATTATCTTCAAAAAATCCTCCCAGAAATAAAAGCAACAATGAAGAGGGCTCTCTAAAATTAGTAACAGTATTTTGGGTCACACAAAAGTTATAAATAAGAAAAATGAAACTAGAAAACAATACAAACAATGAATTATCAGAAGAGCTCTTCTCACTGAAATCTGAACAGCAAAAGCAACTCCTTAGCTGGGTGGATGACCAAATCCCAGAATTCTATAGTATGCAAAACTGAGTTGAATAAATAACTTTTTTTAATGTGCTCAATTTATGTTAAGGATAAAAAGAATCCCACAAGCCTACTCTGAAAGGAAATGTTCATATCAAATCCCCAGAATACTATTAATATCTACTCCTACTCTCTAATTTTATTTCAACATTTAAAGTCTGAGATTCAGAAAATCCTACCTAGGGACCAATTCATATAAAAAGAGAAAACACCTCTGAACAAAGACTGTTTCCAATCACCCTTTAAATAAAAAAAGAGATAAGTCAGCTTGCACAAACACAGTCACAGCCCATGGACAATGCTTATCCCGAGCTAAGAGCCCCGTGCAATTTAATGCTCACATCAATTTAAAACCTAGCTGTGTTTGATTTTTATATTCCTAAATTTTACCATGCCAGGCGTGGGGCCAACAGAAGATAAAGTAAAAATCTAACAACTGCCTCTGTAATTTCATCTGCGGGTTCCTTTTATGAGGAACTGATGCCCAATTTTAATCTCCAAGTAATGTCACAGTAATAAAACCAAACTAACTCTCCTCCCTACACACCTCCTCCACTACCTTGATAAAATCCAGTATTAGTCCATTACTGATCCTAATAGAGATCATTACCTCAGCCATTTTCTCCTTGGGGCTGCCAGTCAGCAGGTCAAAGGAAAAATACAGAGAAAGTCCTAATGAGGGATATGCACTTCGCTTCACTGGAGTCCCTCTCTTCAGAAAAGTTGGTCTGCTCCAAAAGAAAGGGGGGAGAACACGGACTGGCCCTCTGAGAGAAGGGTTCCCAAGACCTGCGATTTGCTGACATGTGGGAAGTGATGATGCTCTAAGAGGAGCCCCGATGACAGCAATACTACCCCGCATTGCTCCTAGGATGTCCAGAACAATCTCAGGGATGATGATAAACTTCACATGTGAGGGGAGAGGGCCCTGCCTGACACACAGAGCCGCCAGGCACAGGAAAGAAACAGTATAAATTTGATTTAAATGTGGGATCTCTTCCAGAAGGCTTAATTATCTATTGTATCACCACATTCCTGTTAATCAGCAGCCTCTTCTGTCTCCAACTGAAGTCCAGCTACAGTATTTGTCTGGAAGACATTCAGGGAAAACTCCAAACTAGCCAGATCCTAGAGGACTCAGTTAAATAGGGAACAAGAGTTATACAAGTAGACGTTTCCCCAAGCTGAAAAACACTTTGGTTATTTGCTAACTTTCAAGAACGTCAAAGACAGTCCAACATTTAAGCATCCACACCTACAGCATCCTGAGTTTCATGTGACATGATGCTCCTTCAGCAATTCTGTGCGTGTATCATCCTCCTGAACTAGCTATTTTTCTTTGATGGCATGTCATGAACAATAAAGGTCACCTCCAGTGCTTAATTTCTGGATATTCATAAATCAGCTTTCTATACGCCAACTTTAAATGCTTATTTGTTTTGGAGGCTGAGAAGATAAATTATTCCTAAGAGTGTCATAACATATGAGACAAATATTTAACAAAATGCCCTGTAGTCCTCAAATGGATGTTTGTACGTCTAAAATTTTTGCCACTGTCAATTCAGTTTTTAAAAATTAGACAAATATGGTGTTTGACATCAAGAAGATGTAGAACTAGTTCATAGAGTAGAATTTTCACTTTTTAACTGGCTGTCTGACACCATGAACAGGCAGTTCATAATTCAAATGCAAAAGTGCCCAACAGTCTGAAATGCACACACAAATGACATAAATATGATAAGGCCACTGTGTTAACATGTTTATGAACCCCACTGAAGACTGCACATTAGCTATATATTTTTTTAATGTGTAAAAATAACATTTGAACTTCATTTATTCTGGAGATAAGGCCACTGCCTGAATGTTCATTTCTATGAATTGTTCCATAATTCACCACTAGTGTTGCCCTATAGCTTTAACTTCTATCTTAATTTCCTCTCATTCACCTTGGCTGGGCCTCAAATTTTTAAAAAGATCCGAAGGAAAAAGGCAAACACTATCTTTATAAATGCATTTGTTAAAGAGGAAATGTGCTCTCTGTTTTAGGACTATTATCTAACATTAAATTGCATCCCCCAGAGGATAAATTTCTTCCAGACAACTTCTATTCAATACTTAGTCCTATGGTCTAAGTAGAGGTTTACAATAAATACTCAATAGCTAGGATAATATAGGCTATAAGCCTCCTGAAGGCAGGCTTTGAGATATTTTCTCAATATTTTCCCATCACCAAGTCTAGTTCCTTGCCTGTAGAAGCTCAAAGAGCTTGCTGAATAAAGGAAAATGTCTTGAGCCTAATTTTTAAACAAACAAACAAACAACCCCCCACCCTTCCTGTTTTACAGCAACTACCGTGAAGACTAATGCCATTAAGATGATCAAATATACTACATCCCGGTTTGGGTGAAAGAAGAATGGGATGTGGATGGAGGGCAGCGGAGAAAAACCGTAATAAAAGTAAAAGACAGTGGCGGCGCTGGGCACACACGAGTGCTGATGGTGAGCAAAAGAGAGAAGCAACTCCATTTTGGACATCTGTGTTAAAATCAAAATTAAAAACCCTCATGGTAACACCAACACCTCTCTGAACAATGCAGCTCACACTACTCTGTAAAATCTTCTTGGTTCTGGCCAACAGCTGGCGAGTTGATCCCTGCAATTTACCCTTTGCAGAAATAGCTTTGTGCAGGGAGAACTGACCCTAGTGGGCTAATAAGCCCCAAACCGCGCCAAACCTGGGAGGCTGCAGTGAAGGGACATTGCTGTGTTAAGTACTTTACAACAACTGTTTCTTCTCCTCTTGACACAGCCTGACTTCCTTAAAGAAGATTTGACTGGCCAGACAGCTGTGTTGACCCGTAAGCCTTCTTTGATTCGTGATTTTTTTTTTTTTTCACAAACAGAATAGATATTCACCACCCAAATCCTTTCCTAAGCTCCCATACTTTTGAATTTGCTTGGTGTTGTGCCTGAAGGATGTGGACATTTCAGTAATCTATAAGCACAAAGATAAAGATTGGGTCTATGCAATCCCAAAACTTTCAGACGGCAACGGGGGAAAAAAGTGAGCATTATCCAAAGGTGGTACTTTAAGTTGTGTGTGCAAAATTTGCTTAATTACCTAAAAATTGCACTTTTCACTCAGACACTAGGGCAATGAACAATCAAGAACAGATACAGGTACATCTTCTTTTTACAAAATGTACAACTATAACTATATAGTACAACTATATAGTTACCACTTTGGGTAATGGTGATGCACTTCTCTCCTTATTTCTGTATTCTCAACTCATTCAAAATCAAACCTCTATTTTCTATGTGCTGAAAAATGTAGTTATCTTTTCAAAACAAAGCAAAATGTCCAGTACTCTATCCACATGGGGGTAAAATGCAGGAATACTGTATCAAAGGAGTGTGAGTAGCAGAAAGAATTTGTGTGTGCGGTCACTAGATCTGATGACTTTGTCAGTTTGCAGTAAACCTCAGAGGCCAGACAAAAAAGAAGGTATTTCTGTTCTCTCTCTGAGCTTTTTTGTGTTATACTGAGATTTTCCCCACACACCTCATTTCACGGTGTGTTTTTAATAACATCATAGGAACTGTTTTTCATGAACACTAAACCTCCCTTGATTTTCCTCATATACTGCTATCCCTTTTATTCACTAGTGACAAACGTGGATTTTTCCTGCACACGTGCCCCCAGGACACTCTGTCACTTATACCAGTCCGGAGTACAAAAACAGAGGCCTCCGTTTCAGCTATTTTTCTTTGCTTCAATACCGTCTCTGTGAAGTCAGTGTCCTCATTATTTAGCCATTTTTGACCCGGAAAAGCAGTGTCTCCCCACCCCACCCTCTGCTTAGCTTTACTAAGCAACCCCCGGGCGCGGGCCTGGCCGGAACCAGCAAATCCTTCAAACTCCCATTCCCCAGTGTCAACCAGGCTTTAGACATTATGGAGATCTAGAATTGAAATAGCCCACTTCCCTAAATACCTGGTTCCTAACTCTCTCGTCATCACACACCAGAACGTTCATGTCCACCGGGCAAGACCGGTTCCTGTCGAACCTGCCGAGCGGCAGAAACGCACCCCCAGACAGGAATTAGGGAGGAGGCGGAGGATGGACGACGTGGTCTAGCTATCAGTGTGGCCCGACGGTTTTGGGAAAAAAACGGTGTAAGGGGTAGGGAGAATACAGGGAGCGAAAAAGGCAGCAGGGTGTGCGTTGCCTCGGAGTTCAAAGGAGCAACAGCGCTGTGCCCGAAGCTCAGTCCGTTGGGGACCCCAGTGGACAAAGCCAAAGAAGGAAGGAGCGCGGGGCATCCAAGCTGTGGGATCGAGACAGCCTCAGCTCTGCGCTTAAGCGTCTGGGTGGCACAGACAGGTGGGTAAGGTGGAGAGGGAGCGGGAGAGCAGAGGTGGGCCACTGGCAGCTCCGCCCCCACCCCCAGGGCACCCCAGTGAAGTGGGGAAGGGAGAAACAAGGTCGACGGGATGGGATAGGAGTGTCCACAATGGAGTATCCCCCCAGGTCCAGAAAACTGGACGAGCAGAACAGACCATAGAGAAAGCCATCCCTTGCCCCTTGGCGCTTCTGTCGGGCCCCAGCCGCTACTGCGCGCGTCGGCGCAGTCCTCCGCTGCCCCGGGGAGCTTACAGGACGGAAGATAATGGGCACTTGCGTATCTGGGCGCGCGGGTGTATCTTGCACCTTCCGGAAGCAGATGAGGGGTAAAGAAGGACAGGGTCTCCCGCGCTCGCTGATGCGGTGTTGGGGGAGGCGATCCGAGGCGCGGGCACTTACTTCTCATAATCATACTTGCAGTAGAGCTTCTTGTCCCGGTAGAAGCAGGTGGTCTCCAGGGGCTCTTTGCAGGAGGCACACTGCACGCACTGCTCATGCCAGAAGCTGTCGTTGAGCCGCAGCAGAAACCTATCCGAGATGACCCGTTGACAGCCCTCGCAGACAGACTTCGGGCTCACCGCTCTGCCTACAGCAGCAACAGACATCCACTGATGAGCCGCGCCGGCCCAGCACCCCCCCCAAACCCAGACGGACCCTCTACAGTTCCATCACTCCACACTCAAGGATTACCCGCGCGGGCCCCACCCTGGAAAGCCCCCTGCTAAACATCCAAGCCGAGATTTGGAGAGCACAACAAAAGCAAACCAAATAGCGTTTCTGATAAACAGGGACTATTTGGGAAGGTTTTAAATTCTACCAGGGGAGGGGGGAGAAATCAATAAGTTGCCTTTAATTATCAAACCTATCCAAGTATGCACCATCCTTCACACCTCATGTAAAAATCAGCCTACCAATAAATTTGTGCTCCCAGGTTAATCAGCTAATCATCAAATAATTCACTATGCTTGTCTCCATTGTCTGTGATTAAAACTACGAGTGTGTAAAAATATTTTCTGTTGTTGTTAGGTTTTGTCCTTTGCTGAAATGCTATTTTGTTCTATTTATTTGGAGGAAAAGTTTATACATTTTCTTTGCTTCCTCAAAAGTCCCATGCCTGCAAGAAAATACCATTCCCGCCCTAGGCAAACGGTATTGTTCAAACCAATGAGCCCCAAACTGCTGGATGGTCCGAAAATTGCAGATGGGTTTTTTCATAATTAAGAAACATCAAAACGGTGAGAAGGGGGGTGGCGGGAGTAAAGAATCAGGACTCCAAGACACTGCAGTGTTCGGCCAGTGTTTCTGGAATCAGGCGAGCTCAGCAGCCAGGAAAGAGGGCTAAACCGAACCCTACCGACTCAGAGGGAAAAGGACTCTTCTCACTCCTAACCTTTGCACTTGCATCCGTTTTGCTCCTTTAGTTTTCGGGTGCGGGTTGGGAGGGCTTTCTTTCTTTCTTTCTTTTTAGGGTTGTGGGATGCTCGGCCACCTCTGTCACTTTGTCGAGGCACCTTTCACAGTTATTTAGAGAAGGCTTTGTTCCCTGGTAACAATACTTTTGCGAGAGATGTCCCAAATGGCCTGACGCTTCCCGGTTTCCCTGCTACACTTGGCCCCTTTCTTCTTAGGAGACAGGGCCAGTCACCTTGGGATTCAGGCAGGCAGTGCTAGAAGTAGCGAGCTCTTTAAAATGTTTCCTATTTTCTTCTGCCCTGTCTCGGCGTCTAGGGCCGCGACCCCGGGCGCAGAGAACGGACCTGAGGCGGGCAGGGCGCACCGGACTCGCCGCGATGCCCGCTGAACGGTAGCTCTGACCTCCGGGTCAGCTCTGACCCTCTGGCTCTTCCGAGGCTGTATGGAGTCGGGAAGTTTCCGAAAAGGCGGTTGAAAGAGGGGAACGCGGTGCACGCGATTTCGTTTCATCTGGGGAATTGGGGGGCGGGGTGGGGGGAGGATATCCTCTCTCAGTCGGGTTTCTCCAGCCGAACTGTCTCATCCTCCGCCTACGCCCCGCTCTAGCTGTTCCGAGTTAGGACAAGCGGCAAGAAGTTTAAATGACAAAACGAAACCCCGCTCCCCCACTAAAAAAAAAATTAAAACACCCATCCACCAAACTTGAAAAGCATCGAGGGCGAAGAGGTGGGAGTGAGAATCCCTGGCTTCGGTTCGGTTTGACCCGAGTATGGGGTTGAGGCCCTGGGTTCGCCGCTCCTCCGTAGTCACTGCGAAGGGACTGGGGAGACCCAGGAGGCAGCGGGACCCGCGAGACGAGAGATCCGGCACCAGTTAATTAAAGCCGAGGCTAGGGCCCCGCCGCGCGGGCTAATCCCCGCGATGCGCTGCCCACCCGCCCGGAAAAGCCTCTTGGCGGTGCTCGAGGCTGAGACTGAGGCTGGAGTTGGAGGCAAGAAGCCGTCTCGAACTTGGATGCTGCGGACCTCGGGTTTGTGTGCTCATCCGTAAGTCTCCGAAAAGAGGGCGGCATTTATGAGACGTCGATCAGCTCTATGATTAAAAATCCAGCCTTGGGTATTTTTAATCACTTGCCATTCAAATACCCGCGAGCAAGCTCGCCCGCCCCCCGAGGCTCTGGGGAGTTCGGTGCCCGGCGCAAGAGGCCTGGGGCGGCTGGTCGGTTTAGGGTGGGAAGGACCCACAGGTTCTGACAGATAGGGAGTAATCTCAGCTGAGTGCACGAAGCGGGGTGCTAGCTCCCCAACTGCTGTGTCCCAGCGAGCTGGACGCCAGAGCTGGGGCGTGGAGGAAAGACTGTGCGCCCGAGGCGCACGGCCTGAACACTCACCCAGCAGCGAGGAGAAAGAGGCCGACGTTTCGATGGCGCTTTGGAAGTTCTCCTCCATCTTCAGGCCGTCCAGCATGTTCGGACCGCGCGGGGAGGACCTGTAGACGAGAGGAAGCGACGCTTTGGGCGTCTGAGCCCTTTAGGACGCGGCACACGCAAGCCGCCGCACTCTTGGGAAAGGACGGAGGGAGTGTCCAGGGTGACTAGAACGAGCTGCGACTAGAACTAGTAGAGTTCAGCCAAGAGAAATGTGGGCTCGAAGGAGAGAAAGCAGTCACAGCGAACTGCTCGGACTGATCTGATTTCATTCGAAGCCAACGCGTTAAGTACTTAGGCCTCCGCCCCCCAACTGCGTTTCTCCTGCCCCTGTCCCCCACCCCCTCACCAGGTCCCCAGCCCCAGGTTTCCCCACCCCGAGTTCGACTCCGCCCCAAACTATACCAGTCAGGGCCCTCGGGATGCCTCGGCGGGAACCCAGCTACTAGTGTAAGAGATAAAAGGAGTGGGTAGTTTCCCTCGCGGGGCCGAGCCCAGGCACGCGGAACTGTGAGGTCTACAGCCCGCGCCCAGACCGGCAGCGTTGCGTCCCTCACCTGCCCCGGCCGAGAAGGGGCAGAGCAAGCGATCCGAAGAGCGTCCCGCCAGCTCCCAGACTCGGGGCGCTGGGGTCTGCCAGGAGCGTGCGGGGCGCGCAGGGAGGTCCGCCCGCCGATCGGCCGGTGCAGGGAACGTCTGCAGGAGCGAAGAAGTCGCCTCGGGGAGGAGCGCGGCTGGCCCTGCTCACTCTTGGATGCATTTCAAATCAACTTTCAGAAACACGCCCGCCCGAGCTGGAGCCCAGGACCAGGCAGCCTTCCTTACCTGATGGGTGAACTCGCTCCCCGTGGCAGGAGCCAAAAGAAGTTGCCGAGCGCTGCGGGAAGCTTCGGCCGGGGGAGGCGCAGGCCCTCGAGGCTGCAGCCGGAGCGGCCGCCCCCGGCTACGGCGCGCCCGGGAGGGAGCCGGAGCGAGCGCCGGCCCCTGGCTCCGCTCCTCGGCGCGCCCGGGCCGGGCCGGGACGTGGCCGCGGGCGGCCGGCCTTGTTGGGACGTCCTGCGCGCTCGCGTCCTCCTCGGGAGGAGAGGAGGGCCCGATGCTTCTCCCAGGCTAGAGCGAAGGCGGAGGCCCAGGGTCCTGGGTGCGAGTCGGGCCCTGCTGGGCTGGGGCGGATCCGGCCGCTTCTGACAGGGACCGCGGCGCTGCGTGCGCGGCGGAGGGAAGGGGGTGGGGTGCGCAGGGAGGGGGCTGGGAGCGCGTCCCGCGGAGGGCCCGCGGCAGTGCCTTCCCAGCCCGGCGGCGCAGCCCAGCCTCGCGGCCGCCGCCGAGTGAGCTCCTCCGCCGATGCGATCCTCCCGGGCACGCAGAGTTTCCTCCTCTCCACGTGGACTGCTACCTCGGGACGCGCTGACGCCGTCGCCGCCCGCGGCTCCGCGCCCCCGCGACGTGTTCGCTGAGATCTCCCCGCCACCTGGACCGCGGCGCCCGCACGCTTGGTTCCGCGGCCGCTCTCCAGCGGCTTCGAGAGCACCTCAAACCTCACGAGCTGCGAACAAGGCCAAGAAGCAATTTGCCGCGCGTGGCTGCGGGACCCTGAAGCTCAGAGTTCTTCAAGCCCCTTCTTGGTCACCCGGGGCCCCCACACGTTCCCAACTTCCACTGGGCTGGAAACGCTGTTCACCGTTTCAGCTCGAAAGCCGCTCAAGGATGGGGTGTGCGGATGCCATAGATCCAAGGCCCGAACTTGAATCAGGCTCCTGGGAGCGACTACATGGGACCTGACCCCAAGGCGAGGGGCTCCGAATACCACCGCGCAGGAAGTCAGCTAAGGGGGCATTCTTAGCGCAGCAAAGTATCTGGGGGTGGGGTGGGGGCAATGTTAACTCACTAAACTTCCTAACCCTAGCCTCTGGTGGTAGAACTTTAACCCCTGCAGGAGCAGAAACTGTCTCCTGTGTATTCCAGGAGGTTAGCAGAGTTCTGCGTCCCAAGTGGATGCTAATTAAGAGAGAAAAATCCTGACACCGCTAATACTTAACCGAATATTTCTTTTGTTTCAGTCTTGGCCACACAGTTAACTCATTTAATCTTCACAACAACCCTATGAGGTGGAGACATTATCCCAGCGTTAACAGGCAATGAAAACAGAACACCGAGAGCATCTGAATACTAAGGGAAGCTTCCATTCAGTGGGGTTCTCTGGGGCCCCCTCAGATCTGAACTGAACAGAAGTGAATTGCAATTGCCACGCATTTGGGCAAGCCGAACCCGAGCAGAGCAGATGCCACTGAACAAGCGTTTCCAATTACCTGCTCCAAGGACAGGACAGCTTTCTTATTTTTAAAGAAAAAGTACTACTGGCAGCACTTGCTCCAGTGTGCTCAAGGGTAGTGACCCCACTGGAAGTACGCTGGGCCAATAAGGGCAGGCCAAACACAATATCAGTTCAGAGCAACCAGGGGAAAAGGCAAAGAATTTAATGCTTTACATTTGAACGCTATTTTACACTGTGCACGGCCCTTTCACACACATGATTTTGCTTGATCTTTACAACAAACCTGTGAGGTAGGCAGAACAAATAGTTTTCTCCATTGTTTCAGATGAATCTTTAGGGCTTAGCAGGGCTGGGAGATTTCTCTGATGTTGCCCGGATGGCTAGTGGCATGTCCCCTGACACCAGTCCTTTGTCCTCTCTGTCACCTCATGTAGAGCAAGAGGTGAAAAAAAATGTGTATGAATTACAAGGATTCTTAGGGTAATACATAAAATAGAAGTGAGGGAAGAAAAAAAAGTTAGGCAAATACAATCATAAAGAATATTTTTAAATGCCCAGCAGAGTTTTGGTTTCACTGAAGGTCTTGAATTTGTGAAATATGTTAACTAGTGATGAGAATATTTCTTTTAGAGGATATCCTGAAAGTGGGTAGATTCTCATTGGATCTGTGGCCCAACTTTTTCAAATGGGCCTTGTATCTGGAAAGTGGCCTGATTAGTGTAGATTAGACAAGGATTTGGTGGGAATGTTTTTCCCCAGATGGTTCTTGCAGGATGCAGATGTGTCTGATAGTACATTGTAAGTCATAGGGTCCCTGATGCAAAGCCAGGTACATACATGTGATCAACAGGCGGTTAACTGATGGATGAGGGATGCACCCACCCTTTGGCGGGGAGAGGGAGCGCCTCAGTAAAGGTGAAAATATAGCAGGCCAGGAGTCACAGGGCCTCAGTTTCATTCCCACCTCCGTCACTAGGTGGGTTGCAGCATGAGTTCATTTCTCTGGCCAACAGTGCTTCCCCTCTGAAATGAGAGGGCTGTATTTTTGAAATATGGTCTGTAAAGCCCTCATAGTCTAAAGTTCATGTAATCAGACTACCTTTGGACAACAGGACGGGCAGTAGAACCAGTGTATCCTTATCATGTGCTTTGCAGAGTCTGTCTAAGTGTAGACTAGCCGATATGTCTAAGTGATGTGTCTAGACCAATACAGATAGCAGTAGCAGTGCTTGGTAGTCAAGTCGTGTCCCACTCTTTGCAACCCCATGGACTGTAGCCCACCAGGCTCCTCTGTCCATGGGATTCCCCAGGCAAGCACACTGGAGTCGGGGGCGGGGGAGGTGTGTGTGG